>JAJJWW010016081.1:600000-924045 GCA_023531295.1 Papaver armeniacum | reverse complement strand
AGTTTTGGAATTAGGTGGCTCCTCTGTCGAAAACCCTAACTGCATTTTGGCACACCTCCCTACACTATTTACACCGAGTTAAATGCCTTAGTTAATGTCATGTAACACTAGGTCATAATGCACATTTACCTTCTGTTTAAAACTACCATCAACATTAAGTCCGCTTTAGCCTTTAATGGGATTTGTCATGAGGTAAGTATAAGATGGTGACAGACTATCAACAAGAAACTACAAAGAGAATTGATGGGTTTGTAATGATCTTTTATAAATGGGATCTGGGATCCTTGCCTCTCGGAGTTTTTGGGGGCCAGGGAGGCCGGTACACCAGGAGGCTGGCACTGGGGCGACGTTTGGAAGTCACAGAAACCTGAAACCGAGTGCTAGCCGGGGGACCTAAGGTATGTGTGAAGTCAAGCACATAGCGTGACTGCGCCATTTATAAGTTGGCGCAACTGGTCATGCCGGAACTTGGGCGACATCAAAGTCACAGAAATCAAAACCGAGCAATGCCAGCGGGACCCAAGGCATGCGGAAGTCATGCGAAGCTATGTGCATGACTTGGGCGTCCAATGAGAAGTCACACCAGGGGCCGTTTTTACACACGATTTTGGAAAGGAAATCCTTCCTATTTCGTAATCCTCACGCCATGTATATAAAGTCCCTTTCTCCTATCTTGTACTTTCATCTTTTCATCCTTTCCTACCAAATGACAGAGTCATAAGGGAGAACCACTTCCTGTATGTCTTCCAAAAGATTTCTCTCTTATTTTTTTTTATGTAGGTAAACCCTAGGCGTTTTATATATAATTTCTCGGCGTGTCTCTTCTAAAATATTGTATGTATGCAACCAAGGGAAATACACGCATATATTATTCCAACCCGTAGGAGAGTGCTCCATATATTATTTTGAACCCGAAGAAGGTCAGTCAGATGCACTTGAACCCGTATAAAATACCGCGCATATAATTTTGAACCCCTAAGAAAATGCTAGCGTGTCTTGAACTCAAAAATACTCGCACATGAATCTCGGGAAGAAGAATACCGTATATGCTCCACACGACTTCAACCCGCAGGAAATATTGTATATATGATTTTTTCGCCTGAAGAAACATCAAGCAAGGCGCTTTGAACTCGTAGAAAAAATGCTCTATATAATTTTGAACCCGGAAGGATACTCGTAGGCACACTTGAACCCATATAAAATAACCACGATATAGTCTTGAACCCAAGAAAATTTCCGTATATAGTCTTGAACCCGAAGAAAATTCTCGCGTATATAGTCTTGAACCCGAAGAAAATTTCGCGATATACTAAAACCGAAGAAAATACGCCCTCCTCTTTTTTTTTATTATTTCTAGTTTTCTTTTGTTGGGCGCGGCTATGTGTCGGGAGATAATCTTGTTTTTTTTTTTGTGTGCAAGTATCTTGTTACCAAAAGTTGCTATTAAAAGATGTTACCTGCACAAATTTCGCTTCCTCAAAGGATGTCCATAATTCCAAACCAAACACTGATGAGTTCTTTCGTTCAAAAAACTCGTCTTTGCTCTAAAAATCACCCAAAGCCATGGACAATTTTGTTAACCTATGGTGAAGATGACAGAAGAAACGCTCGTTCGGGCCCGAGAATACTATACTCTGGCCCGTCTTCAAAAAGGGGTATACTCCTTCTAACATTGATTTCAGGATGTGTCAAAGCCTATTGCGTTCTTTTGGTGACGGGTTGAGTTCATGGTGAGTAAGGAGCGCATAAGCACCAACCTGACTCGAGCGCAGATTATTGATGCCGCGTAGAGCTTCATTAAACCTCCGCATTAGGAAGGATATCCTGGCTTGGTTGCTTTCATCTCCGGGATGGTGTTCGACACCCATACAATCATATGTAGATGGGGTGAGATAACTTTCTCCTTTGAGAGTGTGGCTCTTGCCGAATCTTCCTAGAATCGGGAATCTTAAAATCCAATTATCTCAAAGGAAAGTGAAGATGCGGATGACCTTGCCGCTAAGTCAGGAGATTACGCTAAAAGACTCCGCCATAAGTCAAGGATTCTGTCTTGGAAGAGGATGAAAGGTGCTTTTATAGCCGGTGGATGTCTCAAAGTGGTTTCCGGACGAGTTGGAACCCGAATGCAAAAGCAAAGGGATCTTCATGTCAAAGATTTTTGGTTCTCCTCGGCTGTCTAGAGACATTTTTGATGACGGTTCTGCAAGATGGAAATAAGACCAGAGTTGCTAGCCAGTTGCTGTGAAGTTAGCAAAGGTGAGGTTCTTCCCATTGGCAAGCTATTCCTGCTTCCCATATGCATCCGGATCACCTAGCTGCGAACACGCGAGTTTCAATGGTTTCATGAAATTGAATTCATATGTGCACGTTGCTTTCCCGCAAGTCCGCTATGGGAGCACTTTGATAAGTATGCTCCAAACCGATGCCTTCGATTCCCGCGAGTGGGGTTCCCGAATTCTTCGATGGGTGAATAGGCGTCCAAAGGTTGGCGTGAGCTTGGTCAGCCTTCTTGATAAGTCGACGAAATCAATTTTCGCCATGGGATCCTGGTCCCATGTGGTCGCCGACTCAAATTGACACCTTTGCTTCGCTCCACTCACGTCTTTATCTTCTCGATGGCGATTTGAGCGTCAGAAAACTTGTTCGCTCAAAGCTACTTGTCCTAAGATATGCCATCTTTCTTCATGGGGTCTTTCCGATAGCCGCCATAATATCGACCGTGCCGCTCGTCACATGGGTTTCGATCAAGGGGTACCTCTTGCTTACCAGCCTAAGCTTCCTAAGGATTCATTGCGTGCCGCCCTCAATGCCAGCTGCCTCGAGCCGGTATCCGCCTTCCTTTCTTACAAATGGGAAGAGTAACTTTTGTACCTTTGGCTATAATGAGTTCTCGCGCGATGAGTTCATTATGATCCAGGCTTTTGTGAATAACGTGGTGGAGAACGCTCGCTGTAAACCTTCCCCAAACAGCTTTGAAGAAGTATCCGATGTCGAGAGACCTCAAACGAAAGTTGCCTAGCAACCTGAAAGTCCCTGTGCCAAGGAACTGAACGAAGAATCGTGTCGGGTTCCTGACGGTTTCAAAAGACCCTTCCTCGCTCTCGTGTCTTTCACTTCTTCCAATAACTGCATATATGTTGCCTTTTCTTTGGTTTTTCTCAAAACAAATGAATTTCATTAAAACATGCGTCTTGTTTCCTCCAGGGCTTTAGAGTGTTAATGCTTTCGCCGCCCTTGCACGTTGCCGTGGAGACGCCGATTTCTTCAAAGAATTCTAGCAGCACCGAGCCTTCTCATAGCGATGATGAGTCCGAGAAAGAAGAAAGTTCGACAAATGAGAGTGGTTCCTCCGGCAAGACTTATGTTCTTTTTCTAAGTGGTTCTAGTGAGATTCGCGTTCTTTTCTCTCTCTTCTTCGTTTCTTCTTTGAAAAATGTCTAAACTCGAGTTCGCAGGAGGAATCCGATTCGGAGGATGATTCCGGGGGTAGAGGCACACAAAAACTTGCTCTTTGGTGACCACCACCGCGACTTTTAGAGACGGGCGTTAGCTAATTGCCGGCATGATGCGGCTCAAACTACGATGATTCTCTCCATGGTTGTTGCTGAGACATGGAGGAAAACCTTCCGCGAGTACTTGGTTCCTTATCCGGCCATGTGCTGGTTACGCTTCAACAAGGGCGGCCAACACGAGGCGTTGTACACCGTAATCTGGGAGAAATACTGACATATGGCCACAACCAAGAAAGTCACTAGTCGATTTGCACCGATTAAGCGTAAGAAGAGGCTTTATCTTCCATCGAGGATATGCGTGAGGTGACCTGGTCACACTGCTTCAAGACGTTATTGCAACTGGAGCACCATCGCGACGTGTGCGTAGAAAAGGAGTTCAACACTTCGTGGTTTGTCAAGGCCTTGCCGAGATCCAAAAGTTGAAAGATGCAAACAATAAAAGCCTTTCCATTATGAGAGAGATTGCACGACAGAGGTAGAATCAAAACTTTCCAAGATGTTGACTATGAAGAGAGCCAGCTACTAAGATGCAAAGTTGACTTTCTCCAAGAAGAACAGACCTTCATGGATGATTTTCCTTGAATGTTTCTTCGTTAAACTTTCATTTAGGTTCTTTTTCTCTCCTTTTTTTTTTAAAGACATATTGATGTTTGGTTCAAAGTTTGACTCGTTTTGGTAGACAAACTGGTAGCTTTTGAGGATATTGGATTATTTCGGGATAAAATGGTTTTGATAATATGACTGATTATGTTTTGGGAAAGGAATATTGCCTTTATGAAAGTGCGTGCATAGCAATAGGCACAATACTTGCAGAGATAATGGTTTTACTAAGAACCTAAAACAAATCGTATATCTTATGCAGTTGGAATTTACTCACTTCATAGGTTTTGCTAACATGCCCCTCTTCATGTAAAAGGAGGTTTTTGCCGGTAGCATCGCCAAAGAAGTCCCCAATCACTGTAGTATCTTCAACGAGTCCCCAGTTTTCTTGTGTAGTTTTTACAACTGCAACCGGTCGTTCTGGTAGTCACTTGATCGAGTCACATCCCCTACCGCCTTGACATCCGGGGTCAAGAACGAGATCGACACCGACATTGTAGCCGATAGATCAATCCTCCGCTCATGGTCGCCAATTGTTTATGGGTGAAAATCGCCGCCGATTTCAAGAATTCGTGGGTGAGTGAGAAACTGGTTTAAACCCTAAACAAATGTGCTGCACGTGAGTACTTTATGATTCGAGAGATCAATCAGACAAGTCCTACCTAAACCAAGAAATGGCCGCTCCAGACTTGCTTCTGGCCACAAAGTGAATGAGAAGGGTTGATTTGGGGGAGGGAAGCAAAGAAAGGTGTTGAGACCAGATAGTTCTGGGGAAAGTAGCAGGTCTCGACTTTATCAGACGTAGTGAAAGCTTAGAAGCTTGCAAGAGATGAAAGCTTTTTGGAGAGCTTCGCAAAGTTGCCTTTTCCGAGAGTGTAGTATTTTTCTCCCGACCGAGACTTGTTGTCCGGTGGAAATAGGTAAGACCTATTTATAAAAGTCGAGATTGAAACGCACACTGTCTCATGAAGGAAGAGAGTAAAGGGTGAAATAATGGGAGGCTATGGTAACCGCATGATGTTAATGGGTGAAAACGTTTTCACCATTATTTCCTCTTTTATTTGACCGCTTTATTTCTTTTCACGCTTTTCTTAATGTGAGCGTAGTGTGCGCCCGCATGTCAGATCACCAAACCAAAACCCTAGAAAGCATCCCCAGCCTTGTGTTGATGTCTCGAGTGTTGGTTGCATCTGAGTGCAAGTGGTGCTGCTAGGGGCGATGCATGTGCGAATGCCTTTATTACAGGTTGTATGTTGAGTGTAAGTGACAATGCCGAGCGCTTAGTGGCGTGTGTGGCATGTGTGAACGCCTTGGTGGTAAGTTGCACGATTTGCAAGTTAGGCTACCAAAGGTGTGTTTGGCATGTGCCAACGGAATGTGCGGAATGCCTTGGTGGTAGGTTGCACTGGCTTGCAAGTTAGGCTACCAAAGGTGTGTTTGGCATGTGCCAACGGCATGTGCTAATGCCTTGGTGGTAGGTTGCACGGTTTGCAAGTTAGGCTACCAAATACAGCCGTGTTTGGCATGTGCCAATGGCATGCGTGGCCATTGTGGTCGTACCTTGGTAGAAAAAGCTACCAATGAGCATGTTGGCATGTGCCAATGGCATGCGTGGCCATTAGGGCCGTGGCCTTGGTAGGAAAAGCTACCAACGAGCATATTGGCATGTGCCAATGGCATGCGTGGGCCATTAGGCCGCGTGGCCTTGGTAGAAAAGCTACCAAATGAGCATGTTGGCATGTGCCAATGGCATGCGTGACGACTTGGCTTAGGTCACATGGTTTGCAAGCCTAGGGCGCTATATTTGGCATGTGCCAATGGCATAGCGGGCTTGGAAATATGGCTTGTGGTGCGTGTTGGCATGTGCCAATGGCACGTACGACCATGTCAACCTAGTTGCACGCTTGCAAACCTAGGGGCGCTATTTTTGGCATGTTCCAATGGCATAGCTTGGAAATATGGCTTGTGGTACGCGTTGGCATGTGCCAATGGCACGTACGGCCATGTTGACCTAGTTGCTCGTTTTGCAAGCCTAGGCGCTATCTTTGGCATGTGCCAATGGCATAGCGGCTTAGTTTGGCATGGTTGCCAATGAGTGTGATATGTAGTTTGGTTTTGGCGTTGCCATGGCGCGCATTAGCAGCGGCTTGGTTTTGGCGTTGTTGCAGTGGCGCGCAGGGTGCGTGCTTGGTTTGGCATTGTTGCCATGGCGCCGCAGTGGCGCTTGGTTTGGCATTGTTGCTGGTTTGCGCGCTTGGTTTGGCATGGTTGCCGGTGCGTAGCCATGCTTGGTTTGGCATTGTTGCCGTGGTGCGCTGCGCGCTTGGTTTGGCATGGTTGCCGCTGGTAGCGCAAAGCAGCGCTTGGTTTGGCATGGTTGCCGTGGGTGCGCAGTGCGCGCTTGGTTTGGCATGGTTGCCATGGTGCGCAGCAGCGCTTGGTTTGGCATTGTTGCCATGGTGCGCAGTTGCGTTTGGTTTGGCATGGTTGCCGTGGTGTGAGCTGTACGCTTGGTTTGGCATTGTTGCCATGGTGCTAGCAGCGACTTAGTTTGGTTTGGCATTGTTGCCATGGCAGATGGCGGCTTAGTTTTGGAATTAGGGTTCTCATGTCGAAAACCTAATCTCGTATTTTGAAAAATACCCCTATTAATTATTTACACCTGAGTTAAATGCTCTTAGTTAATGTGTTGCGGGTAACACTAGGTCATGGGGTTTTACGATTTTACCCCTTGTTTGAAAACCACCATCAACAACTACCAAAAATAAGTTTCGTTGATCAATATTCAACAAAATGAAGAAAAAAAAAATGTTACCAAATAGAAAAAATAATTAAGACAAAATTTAATAAAACCAAAATCGGTTTCAACAAAAAAACGACACTAACAAAATTTAGTTTCACGATAAAAAACACGTAAAATAAAACAAATTCAGATGAAACCGATACTTGTAGAAAATTATTTATCACCAACAATGTTGGTTACACCAATAAAAGTTCAAAATCATATGAAACCAAAATCGGTTTCACCAAAATTAGATGAAACCGAAGTTGGTTTCATCATAAATTTGCCTTTTCCAAGATTTCTTTTGGATACAAAATTTTTCTAAGATCTATTATGATGGTTTATATATTTCCAACCTGCACCAATAACATTCTCACCAAACAAGATTTCTAAGATCTATTAAACATAGTGTATAAAACAAATTCAGATGAAACCAATACTTATTTCAATAAAAAATATTTATCACCAACAAAGTTGGTTTCACCAATAAAAGTTAAAACAAAATTAGATGAAACCAATATGGGTTTCACCAAAATTAGATGAAACCGAAATTGGTTTCATCATAAATTTACCCTCGATTGTTTTAATTTTCCTTTTCCAACACAATAGATCTATTGTGATGGTGTATATATTTCATTTTCTTCTAGCTTGGAACCAAAACTTGTTCAAATGAAAAATTATTTTATCACCAACAACTATGGTTTCATCCAAAAATATAAAACAAAATTAAAACAATCACAATAGATCTATTTCGGTTTAGTAGTAAAGAAGTTAAAATTACTTTGCTTACTGTAATGATATGTCGGTTGTTTGTTGTTGTTCACTCTCTGTGGGATTAAAACTATTACGCTACTTTTAAAATTCGTCAAATAGACGAAGGATATATTAAAAAGGGATAGGATATTTACAAAGTTTGGTCAGAGACCATAAAGGAACAACAAAGAAATAACAAGGTTTGATTTTTATTTTGGTTTTAATGAAAATTGAATCAATACTTATTGTTGTTTGCATAATTCAAGTACACTGGCCTTAATTTCCTTATTTGATAGGCTTTGGTTTCACTATAACCGAAAATAAGAAAACATTTTCTTCAATACGTAATGAAAAAAATCAATTATAGATGACAATTTGCAGTTTCTTATTGATCTAAGTAAACCAACCAGGATACATTGGCGTGTTCAGGGTAATGTAGTTCTAGAATACATCTATTTTGATGAAGATACATATGATACAAGTGGAATGCTTTTCAGGCTTATGTTTAACATGTCATTTGTACGATCTAATGTTTTATCTTAACGAGGATATCAACATTCTTTGGGATGGGTCTTAAACATGTCATTTGTACGATGCTTAAACAAGCTAATGAAGAACCCCTTTATAAGGTCTTTCCATGCTACATAGGTCCGTAAATTAAGGGCCAATTCCATGTTGTACCAAAAAACACCTCCATACTTTCACATTACAAAAGTCTGATTTGTAGGCACATTTAATGTGTCCATATCCTGTGTACTTTTGTTTTGGTAAACAAAAGCAACTTGTGTCCGTATCCTGTAGTTTTGTTTTGGTAAACAAAAGCTACCCCCACGTGAAAATTGAGACAATGAAACTTCCCAACAGTACATTACTATTATCTCAATTGATACTGTGTAGTGGGAACATTTCCACATAGTGTGCAGCAAATAAGAGAAGTTGGTGATATCACATGTCATGTTTCAGTGAAAAAACTGAATCAAGATTCAACTTGACTGGAAGGGAAGGTCTAAGACTCTAAGACCATTCCCATTGAAGAATAGTACCCTCCTAGTTGTCTGTAAAACCATGGATTGTACTTACCACGAAACGCCTTATCGTGTGACCCATCCAAGACCTCTATCTTGCTGGTTGAGGTTGAAGATTTTTCTAAAATAAAAATATTTAGTTGACTGGAAATTAACTAAGTCTTCCGAATCAAACAAAGCAAGACTTCATTATAAAACCCCTTCTACTTGGTTAGTTAATCATCAGCCAAAAACCAAAACTCTTCTTCGATATTTCAAAATATTTAGTTCTCTTAGAAGCTTAGCTTTTGCAATGAACCATCACATTGGTTCGATCCCTACTTCTTTAACCAATTTGACTAGCCTGAACGATCTTTTTCTAAATGAAAATCAACTTTCTGGCAACATTCCTCAACATATAGGAAGGCTAAGCTCTCTCACACTGTTGCAAGTTTCCACAAACAATTTATTTGGTCATATCCCTATTTCCATATGCAACTTGTCTAGTCTCACTTATTTATCAGTTTTCGGGAATCAACTTTCTGGCATTATTCCTCGTGATTTAGGAAACCTGAGGTCTTTAGATTCTTTGTATATGTTCAAAAACAAACTCACTGGTTCAATTCCTGCATCTTTGGGTAATTTGAAAAATTTGACTGCTTTATCTCTTTTTCAAAATGAATTAACTGATGCAATCCCTGCTTCTGTGAGTAATTTGAGTAGTTTAAGTGCATTAAGTCTTTCCAAGAATCACTTAAGTGGGTCATTACCAATAAAATTGAACAATCTAACCCAGTTGAAACTATTATCTTTGGGTAATAACTCTCTTTCTGGGACTATTCCTACCACTATATGGCATTGTAAGAATCTTTCATATCTGAATCTTGGCTTTAACAATCTCGCTGGAAATATTTCAAATGAGATTGGAACAGCTAGAGAATTGAGGTATCTTTTATTAAAACACAACAACTTTAGTGGTACCCCTCCTAAATCCATCGGTAAGCTTCAATACTTAAAAGTTCTCGACTTAGCTAACAACAAGTTTGAAGGAAATATACCTACCGAATTTTGTTCGTTAACTGAACTTCGTATCCTTTCTTTAAAGTCCAACAGATTTAATGGGTCAATACCTATGGAGATGAATCATTTGCATCAACTTCGTATCTTGGACTTATCACAAAATAGTCTTATCAACCAAATTCCTAGTAGAATGGGGAACCTGAAGAAGCTGATAAGTAGGTTCAATGACACACTCTCGATTGAGGATTATGTCTCGAGATTTGGAGTGGAGATGGTGATCAAAGGGAACATCGTCGACGTTGAGATGCTATCCAGCTATACTTCGGCAATCGATCTATCATGCAATAACCTTGATGGAAACATTCCAAAAGAGATAAGTTTACTAAAAGGACTTTATATGCTTAACTTGTCCCACAATCATTTCTCAGGTAATATCCCTGTGAATATCGGGAACATGTCTAGCTTAGAGTCTTTGGATTTAAGTTTCAATATATTGTCTGGAAATATCCCACAATCGTTGACATCAATAGACCCTCTTGGGTTTCTGAACTTATCTTATAATAATTTGAGCGGCAAGATCCCAAGAGGAGGGCACTTTGAGACTTTGAGTTGGGATGGTTCAGCTTTTCTCGGGAATGATTTGTTGTGCGGATTCGCTACAAATAAAGTTTGCGAGGGTGAAAGTAATACTAGTGTTGGTGACACTAATCCTATAAGTGAAGTTGAAGAAGGTGATCAAGAGGATGAAAATGAGAGAATATTGTTTTATGGTGTTATCGCTTTAGGGTTTGGAGTTGGTTTCTGGGGTTTGTTTTTTATTTTGCTTCTTAAAAAAGATAAATGGTGGTTTGGATATTGGAGAGTTATCGATTCAGTTGTAATTAGAATAATCGCTTGTATTCACAAACATTGACAGTAATAAAGTAGAAGTACTCTTGTTTTTGGTCATAATAAGCATTAGAACATTTTAGTTGATGAATTCATTTGGGTTGATCAAATACATGTTCCTTTTTGTTTTTCTTGTACCCCTAAAGCTCGTCTAGACGATGACTTTTCAAAATATCCATTCTCCATGATAACTTCGCAACACGATATCTCTGACTTGAACTTTCATTCGTATAGCTAGCCAGTAGCACAGTTGCCGCTCCACTGGTCCACAACATTAAGGATCTGACGCCTGAAGCCTGATTTATAGCGGAAGTGTATACTTGATCTGATTTATCAAGTCAATACAAATGATATACAAAGTTCCTGAACAAAGAAAATAAGGTAACACGCAGCACTTGAAGGAATTGGATGTGTGATTCACTGCAGTTTGGTTTATTTAATTGCACTGGTGCCAGAGATCTTGAGGGTCATCAGAATATAGGGAGATAAACTAGCTTGAAGTTGAAAACAAAAGTCAAAAAGAAGGTTGCAGACGATGAAGTTCATATGTATTTACCTGCCATGCATCATAAGCAGCAATTCACTAAAAAAAAGTGGAGTTGATATATTATTGATGACGAGGGAACAAATGTGAGACAGAATAGAGATCATATTAAGGCATGTCATTTTAAAATATTCTATAACTAGGTAGATCAAGCATAGAATGAAAAGATTTCCGAAATTGGAAAGTGTGTCCAAGATTCTGTCGTTCCATACTGTTACATGTTGGGTGCAATAATCAAAAACAAGGAAAAATCAAATAAGCAAAAGTTATTGATACTTAGCTCCTTTATAGTGGAAGTGATCGACGAAACGGACGAGCTTCCCAGATCTCCGCAACAACAACAAGGCAAAACTTTGGAAAAACAGAGTGAGTCACGTGTTCAACACGTTGCCCTTAAGGCATTAGCGCCCGGCTACACTCAAGAGTGATGCTATAGCCCTCACAGACGGATATCTCCAGGATAAAACACCCTACTACACCTACTACTAGCATATGTAGTAGATGCTCAACTTGAGCTTGGCAACTCCGAAAAACCGTTAAGAAAAAATCGCGAACGCTAAGAAACGGCTATAAAATATTTTCCCTTAGGGGTCCCTCTACAATAAGGAGCAACCCCTTTCCCATGATTTTTACAAAAGTAGTAAATTTGTTTATATAATGGAACAAAACAACTTAAGAAGAAGAAATCCCCAATGTGGGACTAAAAAGTTTTTTCATTCACAAAAGAAAACAATAACTTATAATTTTATTAAAACCTTAAAAATCCTTTTTATTAATTGTTTTCCAACAATCCCCCACATGAATGAAAACTCAATAAAAACACAAAAAACAGATAGATCTTGGTAAATCAACAACCCAATCTCACGACCCGAACCGACCCAATGACAGACAAATCAAATCGTATGCTTTGAAGTCATACTAGCCATTCTAACGTCATCTCCCTCACAAAATAGTGTGTTGACCCCAGGGTCATACTATGGATTGCAACAATCATATAGTATATATAGAGATCTTTCATCTTTAGTTCCTCACAAGTGAGACTAAAAGTTCCTTTCACCAAAGTGAAAAAGCATAAACTAGTGAACCCTTAGTGATCCTTAGATCCTAAGTTCCAGTAATACCAAAACCATCAAAACGAAAACCACATAAAAAGCGCAGGAAATACCATTTTAGGCAGAGGTGTCCATGAGGTCTTGAACCTTTGCTTAGTGAGATATTACCGAATTACTTGCTAGAGACAAGAACTATGTCTTGAACTGCTAGCGTTTGATGTAATTCGCGATAACAACCACGGATGATATCTCCAAGGGTGCTGCCAACCTCGTGCCGTTTTGTCCAATTTGGCCCTGGACATATCCCTGTTTTCGAATTCTCTAGAGAATAAAATCTCATATTCTCATAGAAGCGCCCCACTTCCTCATTCGGATAGGTGAGTTTCCATAAAGAGTATTACCGTTACACCCCACTTCAATCTTAAATTGAAACTATAGAACTCATTAAGACTTCTTAAAAGTCATCCTTCACATGCAAAATCACACTATCACGTCTACACACATAGGGAAGGGACATGAATGAGATTCTCTAATAGTGTTTACCTTTACCCACCACAAATTAGTTGTCTCATTCGAAACCTTGATCATGGGATCTCCAATCAAAGAAGGTTGAGTATCCTTCATGGCAAGTTTAATTTATGAGCTTAAGCCCCATCCCCCCGATGCATTTCTAACCATCTCTTTGGATAAACCTTTCACAAAGGTTGCGCGATATTCTCCTTGGACTTTATCCAATCAATGGAAATAACGCCGATTGAGATTAGTTATTTTTAGCTTTAGCTATTATAGCTTGGCTAACACAATGTATAGATATAGGCGGCACAGCCTATGCCGAGAGGAATGTCTTCTAAAAGCATCTTAGGCACTCGGCCCCCTCTCGTGCTTTATCTAACACAATACTCTTAGATTCCATAATGAATTGAGCAATATATGTTTATTTGGAAATCTTCCAAAAACAAACCCTCATGCTAGAGTGAAACCATATCCACTCGTAGACTTAGACTCCTCCGAGTCAACTATCCAAATTGCATCATAAAGTCCCTCAAGGACAACAAGATACCTTTCATAAATCAAATAAAAGGTAATAGAGTATTTTAGGTACCATAATACTCTACTAAGTGCATCCCAATGCTCTTGCTGCGACTACAAGTATATCTACTTAACTTACTCACAATATAGGCAATGTCCGGACTCTTACGCTTCATTAAATTCATCATACATCTTATAACTCTTGAGTATTCAAGTTAAGATACTCCATTTTCCTTATTTTTCTTGAGTCTACAAGAAGAATCGTATGAAGTACAAGGTGGCTTACAATCGTATCGATTGTATCTCTTTAGCACAAATTCAAATATAATGAGAATGACTAAGACTATAAATGTTTAATTATCTTTTAATCCTCATCCTAAGATTACATCGAAAAGCCTTAGTCTTTCAAGTCAACGTTCTCATTCAAAGGCATGGTTTTAGTGGAATTAATCACATCTATGTTTGTATCAAGTATAAACATATCATCAACATACAAGCATACAATCACACAGGCATCCTTAACAAGTTACTTATAAATATACTTGTCGATTCATTAACTTAAATCCACTACACATTATCTCATGATCAAATTTTCCATGTCACTGTTTTACGTGCTTATTTGAAAACCATACAAAGATTTGTTAAGCTTACAAACTTTGTCTTCATAACCTTTCACTAAAAATCCTCAAAGTTGGTCTATGTAAAATTCTTTATCTAATTCACGGTTTTAGGAAAGCTGTCTTAACATCCATCTGATTTATCTCCAAGTTGTTTATGGCAGCAATATCAAATAGCATCTCAACAGAAGTAATTCTCGTCACAAGTGAATAAGAATCAATGAAAATTACACCTTATTTTAGTTTATAGCCTTTAGCTACCAACTTAGCCTAATATTTTTCCACAGTTCCATATATCTAATGTTTCGACTCATTTACATCCCATGGTCTTACTCCTAGAGGTAAACTAGCAAGCTCCCAAGTCTGGTTCCGACGGACCGAGTCCATTTCACTAAATGAATCTTCTTACTGTAATGGGGTTTCAATAGATGTTATGGCTTCTTTACGAGTCCTGGAGCTCGACAAGCTAGGCTTATTAAGAAGTTAGGTCCATAAGAAGTCTCAGTTCTAATCTTTTACTTCTCCTAGGATCAACTCTAATTCATCTTCCTTAAAGATAAGTTCTGACTATTTGAAAATAAATCTAGGGGATCAATAATGCCATTTAACAAGTAAAGTTCTCCTATATGAATTTCATACTTGCCATCATGTTCAGACCTAACCCTTTTAGTGGTAACATATACTTTGCTCAATTTCAAGTTTATACTCTTAAGGCTTCTAAGGCATCATCCTTACCCCTAAGTAAGTATACAAGATAGTACCTCGTACAATCATCTATGAAAGTTATAAAAACACCTTTTACCACCTTAGTTTGGGTTGATTTCATGTCAACTAGGTCTAACTTAATTAATTCTAAGGGCTTAGAATTACTTTGAGCAATTTTGCTAAAAGGTTTTATAGCATATTTTGATTCTACGAATATTTAACTTTTGTGTTCAATATCCAAACTAAATTTGGGTATGCAGCCTACGCTTCCCAGTTTATGCATTGACTTATATAAGTTTACTGTTCCATGTCTACCATGCAAAACATTCAATCACACAAAAGAAAACACAAGAATCAACTACTTCATCAATTTTTCCGTTAAGCTTATATTGACCTTAAGTCTTATAAAGTTTCCTTCAAAATCACATGCCCTTAGGTACGACAAGTTTTCCATATTCAATTAATATCTTAAGTCTTCTACCATCTACAACAGAACAAGATACAAGATTCTTGCATATGCCTGGAACATGAAAACTTCATTCATGTGAGAATATTACGATATGAGCTTCCCTCGTCGACCTTTCCCTTTAATGCAACCTCTGTCGCGCAGAGTTACTCATATAGAGTTTCTCGACATCTCCTATCCTCCGATAGGAGGTGAACAGTCTCTGTTTCAACAAACATGCTTGGTGGCTCCAAAGTCCACCTACCGGTCTCTCACATTAGTTATTAAAATAACTTCCGACATCATTCCACTGAACTCCTGCATTAGTTTGTTTCAACTAAATTAGCATTAACTATCTACTAATTAAGGTTTTTATGTTGCCTACAATTAACTGCCGTATGGCTAGGATTTTACACACATAAAAATCACCCTTAATTAAAGTAATGCTAGATTCAGGTTTATGAAACATACCTTTCTTAAGAAGACTACGCTTAGAGTTGCGTTTGATGTTCCAACCTTTGTCATCTTTGGAAAAATTGTGTTCATCCACATGCGCCTGTTAGCCATGTCCCTTTCCAGTTTCATGTCACAATCTTCGTTTATACTCTGACTACGGAGATGGTAATTTTCCCAATCACCTAATACACCACATCTCAAAAAACCTTAGTTCCGAAACGGAAGATAAAATATGAGTTTTGAAGATAACATCTAGATTTACAAACTTCGTTTGAACCACCATATCAAAAAACTCATGGTTACCCCATAAAAACTACTTTAGTTAACAAAACATTTCTGCCCGTCAGAATTTTTCAGGAACGTTTCTCGGTTTTGTAAAATATCAAAAAAATACTTTTACAACTCCAAAAATTCTGAAATTTTACATGGGTAACTATCAGGATGTCCACTACGTTTTGTAAAAAGGGTTCATCGAAATTCCTTCTAGGTTGTGAGATAAATTCGAAACTCTACAGCTGACCAAAATTCGTTTTCTGTTTTTTCACTCCATAATTAACATCCATGATTCACAAACCAATCAACCATTCTTGATTATTACAAATACTAATGTCTTAAGATTGTTGGGTGCAATAATCAAAAACAAGGAAAAATCAAATAAGCAAAAGTTATTGATACTTAGCTCCTTTATAGTGGAAGTGATCGATTTAAACGGACGAGCTCCCCAGAGATCTCCGCAATGAAGAATGAAGGCAAAACTTTGGAAAAAGAGTGAGTCACGTGTTCAACACGTTGCCCTTAAGACATTAGCGCCCGGCTACACTCAAGAGTGATGCTATAGCCCTCACAGACGGATATCTCCAGGATAAAACACCCTACTACACCTACTACTAGCATATGTAGTAGATGCTCAACTTGAGCTTGACAACTCCCGAAAAAACCGTTAAGAAAAATCGCGAACGCTTAAGAAACGGCTATAAAATATTTTCCCTTAGGGGTCCCTCTACAATAAGGAGCAACCCCTTTCCCATGATTTTTACAAAAGTAGTAAATTTGTTTATATAATGGAACAAAACAACTTAAGAAGAAGAAATCCCCAATGTGGGACTAAAAAGCTTATATAGTCTCTTAAAACAACTAAAAGGTGGAAACTCCACAATGTGGGACTAATACGTTTTTTCATTCACAAAAGAAAATAATAACTTATAATTTTATTAAAACCTTAAAAATCCTTTTTATTAATTGTTTTCCAACATCACATCACCCCTATTTTAAAGTGTGTAAAACTAAACATAGGCACCCAACCAATAATATTTTAAGCTATATTATTAAACTAATATTGTCCCAAAGGTTCTTATGGCCAAGGCATCGGGGCTTCTGGCAGTGCTCCCTCCTCGAATCTCTAATTCACGACATCAAAAAAGATAGGACTGGAGACTTGTCCAGAGGGTGCAAGCCAACGAATTTCCATTAAAGTTGTTTGAAACTACTTAATTCGTGGACAGATTCCAAACATAAAGTTCTTCCCAACTACTTGTAATATGAGCATTCATACCAAGCCATTACATGATGTCAAGAATTCAAGATTTACTCAATTTACAGATACAAACAGGCAAGCTATCAGATGAAAAAAATTACCCCATGATTCAAATTCCCACAAAAAATATGTGATAATTGTAGATGTAGAAAATCCTACCGTATCTCATACATGCATAAAGAAGTCAAACAAAGAAGAGATGTAGAAGAACACAAGAGATACGTGGTTCGGCATGATTACCTACGTCCACGGGTGAAAGGATGGTCTTATTACTATTTTTCCGATTACAAATTGTATGCTTTCTCTCTATGCTCTTGGTGTACTCTCCCCTCCCTTCTTACTTACCCTCTAGCCCTATACACGATTCCTATTTATAGCCGTAAAATGGTGATACAACGATATTACAGGTGTTGGGCCTAATACATCTTCCTTGATGCTCTCTTCGGTGTCTACCCGATGCTTCATCCGATCTTCCTTCGCCCCCGACTTGAAGCATCCGCCGAGCGGTGATGCATCCGATGTTGCTTGTTAGGTGATGTTGATCGATGTCGCTTTCTAGGTTCTCGGCCGAGTTTGACCGAGTCTTCCTTATCTCTTTACCTACTTTGTCGAGCATTAAATGTCCTCGAACCCGAGGATCGTCACATCGAACTTTTCTCCCCTTTGCCTCGATCTCTCGATTCGTCTTCATCCCTCTTTTCTCGTGCCTGGATCCGGTGGGGTGATTCAAGCTTTCACTACTTCGCTTTCTTTTGGTGCGCCCGACCGGGATGGCTCCACCCGTCCCCGTGGATTATTTACACCTACATTTATGCCTCCTTCTTCCACTCGTGTGATCGACACGTGGGGGAAGAAACCGCCTGCCTTCCCACGTCCCTCGGCCATGCCGGGTTTTCCGCCATGTCGTTCCCCTTCCTTCGTGCGTTGCAATCCTGGGTTCACCTCCCTCGTCGGCTACCATCGGAGAGGTTTATAAACCTGACTTTAAAACCTCATTCCTCTTTTTATTTTTCTCCGCCATCTTCCTCTTTCTCTCCGTCCCTCGTCTACCTCTCCTTCATTGTCATCCGCTATTTTTCCACGTGTTTCTCTCCTTTCTTCTCTATCGTTCGCCTCTTCTCGCCTTTCATCACCGCCGCAACTTCCGATCCCGGACGTATTTCGCCCCTTTCCGTCACTTCTCCCACGATTTTCATGGCGTCTTCAACTCCTTCGATGACGGAAAAAAGGTGTGAGTTATGTATTTTCCGATGAAGACTAAGCGTTTCACTTGATTCCATGTTTGTTGTAGAGAGTCCTTCCAAGTATGACTACCGCGCTCTAGATTCTATCTTCACTGATAAACCTTCTTCGTTTTTCTTGTAGGGCCGACAAGAGGGTCATAAAGACTTGTCGGACGTGCAATGCTGCTCAACAAATTGAAGGATGAGTTCGATCTCCATGGATATGACGTCAGCTCTTGTCGCCGTAAAGGTGTTCGAAGAGGGACGATGTCTTGAGATTCCCCTCATTCGGCCGAGGCGACCATCGTCACCAGGGGGACAGCTAGAGCTCGGGCCGCATTTCCTCTATATGATCCTAGCCGCCCGTTCTGCACGAGGCCCTTTCTAAGATTTGCCCGTGCCGCGCCTTGGCTCAAAGGGAACGGCAACACCTTCGTATCCCGTCTCGAGTGGGAAAAGCGAGCCGAGGCGAATGTGCTCCTACCACTTGGTCTACCTACGATCCTTCCCTGGCGAGTGACTATACTCACGCCCGGTTTCGATAATTATCGGAGCGGGACTACTACCAATGGCGATCTCGGCCTGGTTGCTGCCAGCCCTCATCGCCATAAAACTCTTCCCGAAGGTGTTAGGAGACTTCTTTTGGATGAGGATCCCGAGGGGAAGGGTTCCAACAAGCACGCCCATCATACTAATGACACGGCTTGGGATCGGTTCCATTGGTTATTTACGGTCCTCTTTAGTGGCAAATTTCCTCCTCCGGCCGAATTTTATCCTTTCTGGGTAGTCAATGTTGATCGGGTAAGTGTATTCCCTTGTCTTCCTAGCTTGATTGATCGGCTCGGGCGACTCGTAGGGTGATGTTTTAGTTTTGGTGTTTTTTAGACTAAGCCCCAGGATGTTCCTGCTGGGACTCTGATAGGTGTAGAATATACCGTATTTAATATCTAGTATTTATGCTTTCTTTGCGAGTTTTCTTGTAAATTATGTATCTTATGTGTGCTTTTGAGTTTATTAGGTGCAATGGAGTCATTTGGAGCAAAAAGACCAATTGGAACTCGTTCAAATATAAGATTTCTACTTTTCATTGTGTGTAGAGGACTAGAAGATGAAGACAATGCCGAAAGAATGGAGTCATTCCGAGTTCGTATGAAGAAGTTATGAGCAAAATGAGAATCTGGAAAGAAAAGGGCAAGATGGTCATTTTATTGGTGAATGCTATTGGCACCCGAATACAAGTTAAGGGGCAGTCATTCCTGTTAAGGGGTTGCCACTTTCAAAGGAGCTGCTAAAGGCAGTTAGGCCATTTACTAGGGGGAAGCTAGAAATCAAATAGTCTTCAGATACTTGTCATTTTACTAGGGGCACCTTCTTCTTCTTCCCTAATTTAATGTAGATACTGATGGAGGTTTGGTTTGCGTGAACGCCGGTGATAGTGGCTAGACGGAGGCAAAGGTCGTGGTGATTCTCATTATGATGGAGCTTAAGAGGAGGTTGCCGTGAGTGTTGGACGCTGGAGGGAGCTACACCGGGAGAATGGTAATGGGGTTCAAGTCGTGAGACGCAAGTAATCGATGATGATGCCGGTGTTCGTGATGATTTCGATGTTGTTGGTAATGACTAAGATGGTGATGGAGTTCAGTTTCGAGATGAAAATACGTAGAGCGCTCGAAGAACAACGTGGAAGAAAGAACGATGCCTGACGATGAGAGTAATAACGAGAAGATGAAGATGGTGAGAATCGAGCTCGAGTTGAAACAAATGGTGTTGATGATGCCGAGAGGATGTAGAGAAATATAGAGGGCATGACAAAGGACAATGATCATCTAGGGCGAGAGATGCGAGAAGGTGGAGTCTCAATGAACGCCGTTGTGCTTTTCGATGAAGTGATGATGGTACTCTTGTAATGGTGGTTGTTTGTTTATCGAGATGATGAGATGTCATGCCGTGACGATGAGCACTCGAGTTGGAATGGGTTGTTGTCGGTGACGATATTGATCGTGATGATCCTGGCACGAATGGAAGAAGCTTGTGTTTGATCTTGGGCAAGAATTTAAACAGAGAGGAAGAAAGGTCCGCTGCCATTTCTGAGCTTGGTGATGAGCAGTGATGATGAGGAGATAGCTTGGTGGTGTTACTGCCAGTAATGGAAATTGAAGATAATGGTTCTCGAGTCTGTGGTGGAGATAAAGAGAAGAGGAAGCTCGAATTGTTGGCTGGTATTCTGAAACAAGGAGAAGTCAGGGGAAAGAAAACGCGTCTCAGTTTTGGAACAAGACTTGAGAGCGACAAAACAGAGACAAAGGGGTGAGTTTCATGATCGAGAATTCAGCTTTGGAAGATAAGTGTTGCTTAGTGGACGAATTTGAGAAGAACTGGAATAGGGAAAGAAAGAGTTATCTCTGGAATATTTCCTAACGCGTAGAAGATAAAAACGGGAATCCGGTACAGCTTTGTACGTGGAGTTGTACGTATAATCCGAGTTAGAAGATGACACGTTGATTTAATAAAAGACCCCACTGAAGATCCAACCAATCATAAGCCATGTTTGTCCTCGCTACGACGCTCCTTGTTACACCGAGTCATCAAAGATCTGCTTTTAATTCCATACGCACCAAACACTGTTGACGACTAAGATTGTTATCAAATAAGGAAATTCAGGAGAACTATGGTCGGTGTGAAAGCCTATATAAGACCAAGTAGCCGAGCATCAGAAAAGAAAACTTTTGGTGGAGAAACCATATATCTCCATTAGGGAGAACTCATACTTTTGGTTCTAGGGTTTAGAAACATGATAGGTTTTCTCCTTCTTCTTGCTATGAACTCCTATGCCATGAGTAACTAAGTTTTTATTATTGGTTGAAGATGTAGTTGGATTTTGCAACCAAGTTATGATTTTTATGAATTAGTTTTCTCTCAATATTATCGTATGATTTCTACGGGTTACAATAATTGCATGATTGATGGATTGCAATATGATTGAATGTTTGTTTAGTCGAGTCTAGAATTGATTGAACTCACATCCATATCTATAGCTATTTTAGGGTTTTCATCGAGCGATAACCTTGAACACGAGTAGCATGATATGATTCTAGGTTGTAGTGATACATCCTCGTAATCATATGTAGAAATTGACCTTTGTTCGAATTGTTTGCGCAATGTTTTACAATTGCATTGATTAGCCTATTTCTGAAACTTAATGCTCCTAGGAATTGAACTTGATTAGCGCAAGGCGTTAGGTTATTCTTTAGGTAGATTTCACATACGCAGCCCTAATGTGTGTGTTGATCACTTTGGAAATTACGGAGTATTCTTGCAATAAGGTATTCTATGGCTTTTGATGATAGCGAGATTAAATACGAATTCTATTCATATATTCATAAACTTGTTTACAATTGAAGATGAAACCTTTATCCAATATTTCACATCCTTGATTTGCGTACTTTTATTTGCTTTTTGTTTATTTTTATTTACACAATCGAAATTCTTCCTGTGTTTTATCTAGAAACCATAACAATTTGACAACCTAGACCTCTCTGTGGGATCGATCCTTTCTTGCCCTTGCTATATTTATATTTTGAGTAGTAAGAAAGTGTAATTTATTTTTGACGCTTACGACAGCGGTCAGACTCTTGTTCATCGGAAGAGGGATAGAGGTGCAGGAGCCGAGGAGGAGACAGGGAAGGTAACAAATATACTTATTCGTTTTTTATTTGACGTACATGTACGTGCCCCTATTTGTTGCCTTGCATGGTTCCTCGACATCGGCTCATGCACGTAAACCGAGGGTTGACAAGGTTGGTGGTACCTCGCGAAGGACGGTGAGGACCCCGATGATCGGCTACCTTTATCACATTTCCTGAGGAAGTCGCCTCAGAAGCCTTCTGATGTTTCGTCTACCCTTGTAGGTGAGAAGCCCAAGGGAAGGGGTAAGGAACCCAAGGAGGATGTGCCTGCCCCGGAGGAAACTGTGCCCCAGGAGGTGGCTGATGCAGGGATTGTTCTCGCCGATGGCATGGTGTATGTTATGTCCGATGGTGATGATGATGAAGGTCTTTTCGATGAGGAGGGCGATACCCTTGGTAATGAAGATGAGTCGAGACAAAGGCGGAGAAGTCATGTGGTAGTGGGAACCTTGTGATCAACCGTGATGTGGAGAAAGTTACATGTCTGGAGCGGGCCGGGGACTCTTCCTTCCGTGGCTCCTAATTCGGGCAGCCAGCACATTCCCTTCACTGCTCCTTGGCCCTATGTGCAACTCCTCGTGGGCACTTATTTCTCCCGATTTCGCCTCCTCGCCCGACGAGGAGAAGATTAATGTTGTTTCGTTGTATGAAGTCGGTCCAAAAGTACCTTTGATCTGCTGGTGAATTGAGTTTTTCGGGTGTCGCTTTCATATTTTAGGTAAGTGCTGACCATGTTGGTGATGTTTATAGGACATCAAGCGCAGGGAGGTCGCCGAGAGGGAGAATCTCCGCCTCTTGTTACAGCAGGAACGTGAACGATCTCGGAAGTTGGAGAAGGAGTTGGCCGAGGTCCAAGGTACTTATTTTACTTTTAACTAGTCATGATTGATCTTGTAATGCCATTATCCTGAGCTTAGTACTCCCTGCCTAGCCAATCTTCTAGTGCGGAGGCCGACGCCGCCCATGAGGTGTCGTTTGTTGAAAAGGGAAGTGAACATAGAACGGGATCATGTTTCGAACTTGCAACAGAGAATAGTTAACAAGGACGCTAAGATCGATCGTCTAGAGACCGATATCGAAGATCTTCACCCAAACTTCATCGCTATGAGACTTTCGAGTACGTTCCCCGAGGAAATTGACAACCTTAGGGCGAACTTGGCTTGGCCTCCCTGGGATTACAAACGATAAACGTTGTTGGCCGACAACTTAGAGGGTCAAAGTGTGGTCGGTTGAGACTTCAGTTCGAGATTTGCATGCATCGTCTCCGGATCTTGGCGAGAGGGATGCCGCCGAGAAGTGCAACAGAATCCCTTGAGAAACTTAATGGATCCAAAAAGGTTTCCCGAGGAGTTGGAGTGGGTTCGTTCTCAACTATCAAGTTTGCAGTGTAGCCCACTCCCGACAGAGGGCCGAGTGGAGCGATCACAAGAAGTACCGCCCCACCAATGAGTTTAACGAGCAAATCCTTTGTGAGCTTTCTTCAAAGTCGTCTTCTCGAGTGTAGCCTCGTCTGAGTCCGAGGAGACCATTAGGGTAGTCGCCCCTTTGTTGGAAGGTGGTGTGCCCCATGTTGCGCTTTTCTTGTCGTTGTCTTAAGGCTATTGTTGTGTGACCGACCGTCTTTGTTGTTTTGGCAATGAGCGTAAGAAGGCGGCATCATTGGAGGAGGAGAACGTCCGATTGAAGGGTGGGAGGCTCAGCCGCCGAGCGAGTGTCCACCGCCGAAGCGTCGCGCATACCCGGCGCAGAATCTTGCCACCGAGAAGGCGAAGTTTAGCGATGAACTTGTCTCGAAGGTTAAAGCGCGTGAAGGCAAAGCTTGATAAAAAGCGAGCCGATGCCGCCGCTAAGAAGGCGATCCCGGACCCGTCCCTTTGAAGGAGTGAACGTGTATTTTGCGTCACATGTCGCTTTCTTACCCTTTCCTTGGGTTGTAATTCGCTTGAACACCTTTTAATTTCTTGCACAACTCTCTCCTTTTTTTTTTTTTTATGGGGTGTTTCTGCGTCGCCGCGTGTGTTTTGTTCTTCTTGCTACCGACGCTATTACGCCATCGATGTTATTATCTTTATTTATGTCGAGTTGACGACGTGTGTTTTGTCTGTCGTGACCTTGTTATGTGTGCCTGCATTTAATAGATAGGTTAGTCATAAATGTCGTTTCGTCGAACACACTCAACAAGGAGGGTCATCGGGCCGATGCCATGTCCTCGATTGAGGCATCTCATCACCGTCTTTCGAGATCTAGTGGAAGGGTAGTTGTTCTTTCCTAGTTTCTATGGGATCGACATCCCAAGAAGTTATCGATTAATCTTCTTGGGCAAGTGATTTCGGCCACTTGCGAGAGAGCAATGTTGATCGCTCAATTTCGGGTACTCATGCCTCGACAATCGCCCACCGGTTTCCAACCGCCAGGCCCCGGACTACCTCGGCACTTGCACACCGCCATCGCCCCGAGTTCGAATAGTCCGTGTTAGTGTAAGTCGCCCGACTTGCACAATGCCATCGCCCCGGTTCGAAACGACCATTCGACGCACTTGTCATATTTCCAACCCCACGCGCCTTTCATGGAAATAAATGACAAGATATCTTACCCGATTTTATGGATGGTAGAGCTTTAGTCGCGCCGCATTCCATGGTCGTGGCTCTGGTGTTCCGTCCGCCCGCATCTTGTATGCCCTTCTCCGACCTTTCTCAACAATTGTGTGGGTCCTCCCACCGTGGCGCGAGCTTACCGCCTTTTGTCACGCTCATAACAGGTAAATGCTTTAGTACCAACTTTCCCCGGTTGGAATTCTCGGGGTCGGACCCGTTTGTTGTATTCCCGCCGGATCCTTCGTTGGTAATTCTCCATCTTCTCGCAGGCCATCTCTCTTATTTCTTCTAGATCGCCGAGTTTAGCCAAGATAAGATCTCGCCGAGATGTTTCGCCTCCATGCTTCGGTCCTTGTGGTGGGTATCATCGCCTCTGTGGGCAGGATGGCTTCGGTCCCGTATGTTAACATGAAAGGTGACAATCCGGTTGCCTCCCTGCGGGTTGTCCTATATGCCCACAAGACGTTGTAGAGTTCTTCACACCATTCCCCATATTCCCCGTCAAGTTTCTTCTTCATGTTATCTAGATAGTCTTGTTTGTGATCTCGGCCTCTGTCCATTGCTTTGGGGGTATAGGGGCGTGGACTTGCTCTTTCTGGATGTTGTAAGTGTTGAATAGCAGGTCGATGTTTTTGCCTTGTAATTGTTTCCCGTTATCGAGACGATTGCCGCCTAACCCCAAAGCGGCATATGATGTGTTCCTGCATGAATCGAAAAACATCTTTATCCCGTATGTGTTTCTGCTGGAGCGGCCTCAACCCACTTGGTGAAATAGTCGGTGGCTACAATTAAGTACTTCCTTTGTCCCGAACCGACGTGTAATGGTCCCACGATGTCGATTCCCCATTTAGCGAAGGGCCGTGGACCGATGACGAGTTTAATGTTACGGCCGGCGCATGTATCTTCTTCCCAAATTTTTGGCATTCGTCGCAAACGATGGCCATATGCTTCGCGTCCTCATTCATGTATGGCCGAAGTATCCCATGGTTTTAGCTCGTGCCGCTAGCCGCGACCCGAGCCGTGGTTTCCCGACCCCATAGTGCAATTCGTTGAGGATCATCCGCCTCCTCCTTACTCCTGGCACTTTAGCAATGGCCCAATATATGACTTTCTCGTATAGGGCGCCATCTCGAAGTTCGTACGCAGCGGCTTTACTCTTGATCTTGTTGATCTCAGGTCTCCCCTTGGGCAACCTTCCCGTTTCAAGGTATTCATGGACGGCTTCCTCCAATCATCGGCCGATATTGGTCAGAGTGGTCGCCGCGACTTGTGCGCCGATATCCGCGATCTCTGCATCAAGGCATTAGGACCCTCATGATTCGATACCTTCAATGCCGGAGTCTCACAACATGGAAGCGATATATGCTAAGGCGTCCGAGTGGCGGTTGTCCTTCCTGGCGATATGTCGAAACTTGATGCCTCTGTGATCCGGCCGATGTAGAATTGGACAAGCTCCCGATTTCGTAGTTGAGGGTCATGTATGGCGATCGCCCATTGATTTGCCGGACCACCAGTTGGGAGTCGCTTGTAAGCCGTACCTCCTGGATTCCCATCTCCACTATTAAGCGCAGGGCATGTACCACTGCCTTGTATTCTGTGACATTGTTAGTTGCCTTAAACTCGAGCCTAAATGAGTGGACCATATTTTTTCCCTTTGGCGTCGTGAAGACCAATCCCAAGCCCGACCCATCTTTATTAGATGACCCATCCACAAAACCTCCCACCGTGTCTGGCCGCATGACTCGAGCAGTGCCTGACGGGTCTTCTTTGTCTTCCTCCATTCCGTATGTCTTCTACTTCGTCTTCGTCGCCGAGGGGGAAATCTGCAGAAATCGGCCATCGTTCAGCTTTTACCGCCGTTCTCATCTCGAAACGATGTCGAATCGCTTTATTTGCGCGCTCCCACTTGGAGATCCGCCCCCGACCCAGCCGCGCTTGTCGAGTGACCGACTCTATGGGGGACTTTGTAAGCACCCTTTATTTTGTGGGTTTGAAAGTATGTCCGAAGCTTCGCGTTGCGAACACTAGTGCTAATATCGCTTGCTCGATCCCCGTGTAGTTCCTCTCGGCGGCTCATGGTCTTGCTTATGAAATACACCCCGCTTTTCTTCCCCCCCGTTCTTGACTAGGACGGCGCTAATGGCGTGACTAGTTGCCCCAAGGTATAGCGTTAGTATGTCCTCTCGGCTCGGGTCTTTGCAACACCTACAGACTCGCGAGATGTTGCTTGATATTTTGAAACGCTTCTTCGCATTCCTCATTCCATTTAAACTTTTTTTCCCTTTGTAAAGCGTCCCGAAGAAATCCTTGCACTTGCCTGACGACCGCGAAATGAATCGCCCAAGGCCGCCAAATTCCCGTTCAATGGTTGCACATCTTTTACCGTTCTGACGACGACATTTCTACCACGGCCATGACCTTATCCGGCCGGCCTCAATTCCTTTGTCGGTGATTATGTATCCTAAGAACTTGCTCGAGGTGACCCAAAAAGGTGCACTTGGCCGGATTGACCCTCATCTTGTATCTTCTCATGGTTTGGAATATGCCTCAAGGTCGTCGATGTGCTTGTCGGCCACCTTGCTTTTGACCAACATATCGTCCACATACACCTCAATGGTGTCGTATTTTTATATTCGAACATGTCTTCCACCAGCCTCGATAGGTGGCGCCGACATTTCTTAATCCAAATGGCATTTTAGTGTAGCAACACAGCCCTCTTGGTGTGAAGAAGGACGTATGTTCTTGATCTTCTGGGGCCATGGGTATTTGATTGTACCGAGTATCCGTCCATGAGAGTTATCGCCTTATACCCGACAATGGATTCCACTAGCCGGTCGATCTTTGGGGAGAGGGAAGCCGTCCTTTGGGCATGCCTTGTTCAAGTCACTATAGTCTATGCATTCGTACGCCCCTGCTTTCTTTTAGGGACTATCACCATATTAGATATCCATTGTGGGTACTGGGCCTTTCGAATGATCCCTGCTGCATACAACTTCTTCAATTCGGCCTCCACCGCCGGTTGTAGCTCGGGTGCGATTCTTCTCATCTTTTGCCTGATTGGTTTGAACTTGGGGTCTATCCGCGGGTGGTGTGAGCAGACATCCGGGTCAATTCCTTCCATATCGTGCATTTTCCAAGCGAATATGTCCATGTGCTCCTTCAGAAGGGTTATCAACTGTTGGGATTGTTCACTTGTCAAGAGGTACCATATCCTTACTAATCTCGGCTCCTCCTGCCCTGCATTAACTTGCCGGGTTGGTTCTAGGGCCGAGAAGTTTTGCTTTGGCTCGCCGATTGTTACCGGCCCCCGTGATTGCTATAAGGTCTCTTTTTCGCGCTTCATAGGTAGCGATGGCTTGCGACATTACCCTTTCCAGCTCCTCGCACGCTTCTACTTCCTTTGACTTCTTCTTTTCTTGACGTTTCCTTGAGCGCCTCTCCTCATTCTCGCCGAACGTCTATTTGCACGCATTTCCTTGCCGCCCGGGGATCGCCTAGTACCTCTACCACTCCTCGGTAAGACGGAACCGTAATCTCTCGATGATAAGCCGAGGCGACCCCTTTAATTCCCCGCAAGCCAGTGGCCGACCCGAGACTGCTTCGTAGGTGACACGACATCGACCACGCAAAAGGTGGTGAGTGTGTCAAGGAACCCTCCCCGTCCGAGACTCCGGAGGGTGACTTCTCCCTTTGGTACTCAAATCGTCTGCTGAAGCCGTAAATTGATAGGTGGACGGGACCAGATATCATCTGACAACTCCATCCTTTTGAAAGTGTCGTAGAACAAGATTTCGATTGAGCCGCCGCCGTCCATTAATATTCGCGACGCCCCACTCCTCGATCAACAGGTTATTACTAGGGGATCCCCGTGTGCTTGGCCGTTCAATGGGACGTCTTTTGCCGAGAAGGTGATTGGTCGCATCATCCATGGTTCCATGGGTAGGGTCTTGGCTACACCGAGGATTTCTTTGCTCGATCGGTCCCTCTTATGGATTCTCGAGGTAATACTGCTCCCGTGTCGTACTTCGAGTTGCCGAGTGTGATATGGTGTTACAGCGAACCGGGTGTCTCTGCAATTCTTATTGGTGCACCGGGACATCTCGGCTCCTAAGCAGGTGTCGGCGATGTCTTGACGAAATACCGTAAGTACCCATCACGTATCAGGTGCTGGACGATGTCTTTCACTTCTCTACAATCATTGGTTGAATGGCCGCGGAACTGATGATAATGGCAGAATTCCGGGTGGTTCCTTGTCCCGTCGAACTGAATTCCTCGAGTCTTAGGATAACGGATGTCGTTCCTCTTTTCAACCTCCTTGAACACTTCTTCCAATGGCGCATTTAGCGGAGTATAAGATCTTGGCTCGTAGAGGCTTCTTTCCTTTCTCGACCCAAACTCTTTTGTTCTCACCTGCTGGGCACCGGCCCTTTTTCTGATCGCTTCGTGGCTTCTCGCGGGGTGGCCTCTTCTCGCAGTGCTTGCCTCTTGTATTCCCTATCTTGCGCTCCTTCCCGGATCTCCTCCAAGGCGATATAGTGCTCTTGCATCTTCTGGATCTCCCTTAGTGTCTTAGGCTTCTCCGTGTACATTGCCACCTAAATGGGATCCGACTTTCTTAGCGAGTTCTCGAAGCCGAATATCTGTTGATCGACCGGTGCTTTCCCTATATCCGTACATAACTTCCTCCATCTGTCCGTTAAAGAACGCAACGGCTCCCTGAGTCTTCGTGCCAGAGTGAACAACTTGTCGACTCTGGGCCGAGCTATACTGTTATGTATGTAGGTCTCGAGAAAGGTTTCCACCAAAATTGCATAGCTCCCAACGGATTTATCGGGAAGGGTGTAGAACCAAATCTTTGCCTCTCCCTCCAAACTGGCAGGGAAGAATTTACACATGACCACATCGTGATTCTTCCACTGTAGCAAGGACATGCCGTACATTTTGATGTGCTCTCCTGCGTCGCATGTGCCATCGAACCTAGATGGGAAGATCGGCAGCGTATATTTTGGTGGGAACGGAGTCCGGTCCAATTCCCTAGTAAACGGCGTCTTCTGGGCTTCATTGATTACTTCTGCTAACTTATCATCCTCGTTATCTCCGGTCAGTTTTTTAACCATTCGCTCGAGCCGCTCGTTTTTTTGTTTGGTGGACACGTCCGTACTCTCATTGGTTGCTTCCTCATCGCCAAGAATCTCTACTGGCCCATACCCTTCTCTTGGCCGATTAGGGTCGGGTATGCGTTCTCGGCTTGGTGAGGGGGTGGGGCGTCCTCGGTGGAGTGTGGTTGCTAGAGGCGCCTCGGCTCGATGATCCTCTCGACCCCGCCTCTCCCGTTGCGGAGTCGGGTAATTTTCGTATCTAATGCCAGGTTTCTCCTTTGCGCTTCTCTCATTAGGTCTTCTTGTCTTCTTTGGCTTGCCAAGATAACAAGTAACATCGGGTCGGTGCTCTCTTGACCGGAGTGACCATTCACTTGGTGTCCCGTTGTGTTAGGGGGTGCGGTTGGGGGTCTCGCAATGAGAACGACAGGGAGACGATCGGAGTCGTTGGGTGATCGACCGCCACCGGGGAACAATCGGAGCCGCGGGGGTGGTCGATCGCACGGGGGTGTCCCGATTAGGGTCTCCCTTGCCAAGTGTACTCGCCTAAGCCTCTCAGCTTCTCGTTCTAGGTCTCGCTGGTACTGCCTCGGTTGTCTTTCTCTCCTTCGTTCCTCGCGCATCGTTTGAACTTCCTCCTCCTCCTCGGTGATCCGATGTTGTTCTCCGTCTTCCATGCTGCCCTCATTCCTCGCCCCATCCGGCTTGGGTTGATCCTCAACATCCCGGTGGGAAATCGTCATCTCGGCCCAAATCGACCTCCTCGTCGACCGTAGCCATGCCTTTGATCAACGCCTGAGTCTCGCCCTGGTTGTTAGGTCGACTATCTTCGTGCCGAGAATCCGTGAGTCCTTCTTGCCCGCTAGGTCCCGCCATGACCCGGTTCCTCAGGATCCTGCTCGTCCTGGAGGTACTTGCCATTACCTTTGTTATCGTCCTCGTTCCTCGGCTCGCCTATCCGTTTGTACCTACGTCAGCAAAGGACACAACACTTACTTCGAGCTGCTTTCGAAAAGGTTAAGGAAGAAGTACAGCAGTTCAAATAATGAGGTGGGACAGGTTTTTATAGTACACTTCCGTTTACGCTAGCGTGTTGGTCTCAAAGAAATCAAGTTGTTTTGGCCCTAAAAGACAATTTTCAAAAAGCCGTCCCGACACATCGCTTTCGATACTTTCCTATGCATTAATCATTATTTGTTCTAACATTCCCTCGCGCCAGAGTCATTGACCACCCGTACATTAAATCGGAAGGTCTCTTCCTTGGCGGCGATGGATAGTAACGACGACCCTCAAGAACCGTCGTGCTGATGGTCTTCCTACGTAAGTGAATCATGGGATATTTACGCTTTTCTCCGATGTCGTAGGGCTTCCAAAGTGTAGGATCAAAATGAGATTCTACATCGTGCCGCTCACTATAATCCTTCCAGGCCATGGTTTCCGAAGACCGGACTCAACGATTCTCGAGCTAGTCTTGCTTCTACCATTGTTGTACTTTGCTTAACTTGTTAAAAGGAAGGGTTTAAACGGCGAAGCGTAAATGAAGGCAAATGTAACGATATCTATCCTTAAATTCTCAAGGTGGTAAATCTAGCAGTTAGGCGTCTCGATCGTTAGAGTTTTTCATTAAACGTCAACTATTTTCAACGGATGTTGATAGGAGCTGTTGAATCTCTCTTTATCGAGGTCTCAAACGATAAATCCCTACGAGATAAGGTTTCCTTCTAGCTTCTACCAACATCGAAAGATGTTATTTTGGGAGCTCGCGGATCTTCCAACAACTCGCTGGGGTGTCTTAAGCAAGCAGCTTATTTCATTGAAACAGTCTTGACGACTTTGTCTGAACGAAAGACATGTCTTACAGGGGACGTAAAGACAATAAACAGGGACACAAAGCGGACTCACAGCAAACTCGATAAGGTTTTGCTATGGATGGAAAGATGAAGAGCAAGAATCAAACTTCGCAAGGTTATGTTAGGAAAACAAAGATAAAGAGCGAGAGTCAAACTCCGCCAGGTTTTGTTAGGAAAACAAAGATAAAGAGCAAAAATCAAATTCCGCAAGGTTTCGTTAGGAAAACAAAGGTAAAGAACCAAAAGAGTTTCTCCCTTAGCGTCAACTAGCACACAAGTGGCTTAGGAGCACGGATTTTCCTCTTTTGGTAACGATCTCAAGGTATCCGAAGATGTTATACGTTCCCCTTAGTCGGCGCCAGGAATGTAGATGTAGAAAATCCTACCACTACATCCAAAGGATCTCATACATGCATAAAGAAGTCAAACAAAGAAGAGATGTAGAAGAACACAAGAGATACGTGGTTCTAAGATGATTACCTACGTCCACGGGGTGAAAGGATGGTCTTATTACTATTTTTCCGATTACAAATTGTATGCTTTCTCTCTATGCTCTTGGTGTACTCTCCCCCCTCCCTTCTTACTTACCCCTCTAGCTCTATACACGATTCCTATTTATAGCCATAAAATGGTGATACAACGATATTACAAAGTTGTTGGGCCTAATACATCTTCCTTGATGCTCTCTTCGGGTGTCTACCCGATGCTTCATCCGATCTTCCCTTCGCCCGAGTTGAAGCATCCGGCCGAGCGGTGGCTGCATCCGATGTTGCTTGTTAGGTGATGTTGATCGATGTCGCTTTTCTAGGTTCTCGGCCGAGTTTGACCGAGTCTTCCTTATCTCTTTACCTACTTTGTCGTAGCATTAAATGTCCTCAACCTCGAGGATCGTCACATCGTAACTTTTCTCCTTTTTGCCTCGATCTCTCGACCCGTCTTCATCCCTCTTTTCTCGTGCCCAGATCCGGTGGGGTGATTTAGTGCTTTCACTACTTCGCTTTCTTTGGTGCGCCCTCGACTGGGATGGCTCCACCTGTCCCTGTGGATTATTTACACCTACAATAATTGAACTAATTAGGATCGTCATCAAAAGCATAAGTATCAGTCTCTTCTTCAAGTATTTCATTTGGTGAATCAACTAGTATTACCTCATTTGGTGAATCGACTAGTATACTCTTTGGTACGTGGACCCCAAACACAAAATAAAACTTCATCAACCAAATTTAAAACCCTTAAGACTGGCCAAACCATTGCAAGAACATAACAAGACACTTTTATGACCTCATGACCTAAATAGATAATCAAATTTAACAAAGATTTGCATCTATATATCATTCCTTGGCAATGCAAATAATGTATCATTCATAACCTATAAAGCAGATAAATGATTGACCGGAACTACCCTCTCCATATCCGATAAGCATGAGATCTCGTGTGGATATCTAGCTCTTCCAGTCCGACTATTATATGTGCTTTGTAGGTTATCAAGCCATAAAATTGTCTTGTTGTGTGATTGCAATGGTTTGGTGTGTCAGAAGGTTTTAAAAATGGTTAATAATTTCTTTATTATTATTATTTTTGTATTTGGAATCCATGTAGCAAAGAGTATAAGGTAATACCTGATTCACCAAATGAAAAAAAAACTATAAGAAGAGACTCATGCTTATGCTTTTGGTTACGATCCTAAGATTAGTCCATCGTATATTTTTGTCATCTTTAGCCTCACAAAAATATATTATAGATCTGTTCTAAGCTCGGAATGTAACGAGCCTCAAGCTCGTCAATGCTATTAGACCAGTCACGAGACAACTAAGCCGTTATTGACCCAATTAATTAGAGATGAACGTTAATTAATAGAAATTAATCTAACACCGACCTAGTTACGAAATTAATATCACTAGATAGGTCTCGAAAAAGTTATGCACAATAGACTAATCGATCGTGTCATTCGGTAGGAAAGGTTGTTTATAGTTTAAGCTGATTCCTTTAGGAATTTGAGTTACGGGTTAGGGTTTAGATGAATAGAAGATGAAAATTGGTGTTTTCATGTTTGTTTTTGATTTACATGAAAAGAGTTAGATGATGTTGGAGCAAAGTAGGGTTTTTAGGTTGATTTGCGATAATGGAGATGGAATTGTGTTTTGTTGATTAATAGAGATGTGGTTGAGTTACAAGAATGAATTTGTTGTTGATCTGAGCTGTGGTGGTTGATAATTGTTGTTGGGAGATGATTATGTAGTTGAAGTTATGAAGATGTGTAGGTGGAGGCAATGAAGAGATGGTTTGTTAATTGTTCTTGAATGAACTGAGTTGGATGATTGAAGTGGAGTTGCATGTGGATGTCTGTGTTGGGGTTTTTGTGTTGAGTTGCTGTTGTAGTTAACTGAATCTGGTGGTGCTGAACTGAGATCGAGTTAAGTATAAAATGAAGTTGTGATGCAGTTTAGATTAGAAGTAAAGCACATGATTTTGGAGATGGTGTTGAAACTAAATTGGCTGCTGGTGCAGAACATGGCGTAGAAGGATGGAAGTTGGTAATTTTATTGGTGTTATACCAAGCGAGAATAATGAAGAGTTGAACTGATGGTGTTGTTTGTGTTGATTGACAAGGAACTGATAATGAAGATGATTGTGTTAGAAAAACTTTTGAATTACATAAATCATGAAGAAGTTGATAGTGTGGTATGCAATGTGGTTGAAGTTGATTAAGAGGAAGCTACAGCTCATGTAACTGGTGGAGGTAGAATTGAAATAGTGGTCGTATATCTGTGTTGAAGAATTGTGTTAGAAGATAAAAATGGGATTAGATGTGATGTCACTGTAAATATATGTGTGTTAAGTGGATTGCAGTTGAACTGGTGAGATGTTGGCTTGCTCTAAGTGTGATTTTGAACTGTTGGTAATGCTGAGAAGTTGAGGTGGTACTGTTGAATTGAATTGTAGGTAGTTACAGTTATAGAATGGATGAGTTAATAATGCTAAGGGGTTGAGAAGAGACAAGGCAATTATGAAGATTGTTGTTACAGAACTTGCATAGAAGGATGCTGCAATGGTGGCAGAACTGGAAGTGCAAGATTGTAGAATTGAATCTAAGCTTTTTCTACATATAGAGACGAAATGCATTGTGGTGGTTGTGTAGATATGATGATATTTAGGGAATCGTGGTATTGAATTGAAAGAGATGAGTTGTAATGAAGTGACAAGAGGTAGAAGTTTAATGAATATGAAGAAAGTTATGTCTTAGAACAAATTGTAATGGAATTGGATTTTTGATTCAAGTCTCAGAAGTAGATTGATAGAAATTATGTGTTTACTTTTGTATTTTGTTTGTGTAATAGAGTTCTTTGGCCTGAGAAATGGCTCTGGCCTGTGCAAGGATTTGGCCTTGAGCTTTTCAGCTTAGTCAGAACCTGACTAGCCTAGTTTACCCTGACTTAGATATCTGAATGAGTTGAATCGTTTTGACTCACCAAGTTCCCTATTTTGACCTGAGTTAACTCAGTTGACCGAGTTGGATTTGACCAATTGACTTTGACCTTGACTAGACGTTGACTGTTAGTTGACCCTTTAACTGTTAGAGACCGTTACTTGACCCGAGTAGATTGGGCCTTGTGTATTGGGCCGAGTTTAGTGGACTTGGGCTTAGGCCTAGGTTTCTTACTTTGATGAATTAGACCTCTTATGGTCCGAATTAGCCTTTGACTTCTTCTACAAAGTTGTAGATATTCATTAGACTTATCAAATGGACTATAGAACCAACCTAATTGAATTAGTAAACCTTTATTTATGCTAAAGATAGATAATGAAAAGGTGTAGAACCATTGGATAGTGCACTTAGCTTAAAACTAGAAAATTGTATGAGATTGTGTTATGAGCCTTGTATGAGCCTTTTTGCTAATCTTTAGAGTACTTGTGTGATTAACAGTTAATCTCTATTAACAACGATCGATCTAAAGAACTAACCAGTGGATTATGGATCTTGAGGTAGGCGAGGCTTGTCAACAAAAGAGGTGGGAATCGATAACGAACTCTCTTGTATTCATTATTGTTTTACAAATCAATATTTGTGTTGTGAAATTCATGCATATCTTTGTGTGCTTTGTGTGGTATGAGATGTGTGCCGACACAATATCCAAAAGTATTCTATGGCTAGGGAGATACACCGCAATATTACATGGCCAAAAATTATCTTCCTTTATATCTTATTCTATGGCTAGGGCGATACACCGCAGTATTACCTAATCGGTGTGGAATTGGCATCAATATTACTATTCCATGTGCGGCAACACACATCTCATACATGGATGTTTACTGTTCTTTATGGATGTTTCCTGTCTTTTAAATTACTTTTAAAAAGTTAAGTTTCTACAATATGTTTTGATGTCTTTCCGTGTATTATTGTCTTCCGATAAAACCTGCATTGTTTTTAATTCATATTAATGATTACTTGAAAGTTAGTTGTTATTTCTACTGGGCACCCCTTTTAGGGATGATGTGCTCACCCTTTCCCACTTTCAGTTTCAGAGACGGATCAAGATGTGCATGTGACGATGAAAGCTTCGAATAATTATTTACGTTAGTTAGTTAGCTTTCGCTATGTTTATTCTGTGTTTGTATTCTATTTGTAAATCTACTCACTATTGAATATGTATCATTTGAGAGGAGTTTTTGTATATATATTTCAGAGCGGGGCTAGTTTTTTGGGTTAAGTTTTGTAGAATATTTCTTATTTGAAGGTTAAGTAAATGATTTAGATTCTTAGTGCCTCTTTATTTAGTTAATCTCTTGGATTAGTCAGCTGCTAGCTTAGGGGGCGCTACAGTGTTGGTATCAGAGCTCACTATTAGATCTTACATGGGAACAATAGAAATAGCCAGTGCCAGTTAGTAAATGAGATTAGTTTAGAACCGGGTTGGGTTTGTGAGATAAATCTTAATCACTAAAAACAATCAAGAACTAAAATATTTTTTAATTGAATTGTTTGATTGTTTTGTATATTATGCTAGTTTATTTGTTTATTGTGTTGTGTATGTATATTACTATATAAAATATGAAATGAAGTAAAAATTGTAGGTCAAAACCAATTGTGGTATAAGTTAGAAATTTCAATAGATAACTAGAAATTAGTTAGTCTCGGTTATTTAACACTTAAATAATCTATCACCGGAGAATAGTGAGGTTTGGAATTCTGGTGTGTTTGTGTTGTCTTTGTTCATAGGAAACCATCGTCGGGTCTTGCTAACCTGAACAGGCCAACTACAAGCTTGGATTACCATTCATATTAGGAAAACTTACTTCTATTAGTGAACTGTTAGATTCCAAATCTTGTTTAGAAACTAATAGAGTATCTTTTCTCGCAATTAGAACCTTTAATCTATCCAAGTAGAAGTGAAGTTAAATTGTAAAAGTAATTAAGATAATAGTTCGACTATTAGTGTTAATAATAATAAAGTATAATAGGATCACTAATAATAATAACAAAAGTACGTAATATTAACACTTATTAAATAGTATTGTAATGAACTTTATCTAATTAAAATTTCATTAGTAAATATTTAATGATTAAAGTAATAATTAGGATCAAGTAGCTATGCGAATTATTAATTATTATTTACGATTAAATTTTGCCAACTAAAATAATTTATAAAAAAATCAGAAATACATTATGTTGCATCTGAAACCACTACACCAAAACCAGGATTTTATCACAGTGCAGATTGTCACAGATTCTTTTTCGGTCACAGATACAACTGTAACAAGTCTTGTCACAAGTATAATTGTTAAAAATTATTTAGAATCGTGAGAGTAATTAGAAATTAATTAAGTTACAATAATATATGTTACCAACTTTTTTTGACAATAACAATTATCATCTAAATACTATTTCCGCCCAATATTTTCTCAAAACCAAACATAAACCCAAGTTTTACAACAATTAGGATTTCCATTATCACAACCATAGTTACAATTAGACAAAATAACACTTTCATTAAATTTTTAAGACTAATAAAATTAAAATTCTGTTTTAGGATAATCAAGGGTGAAGAGAGAAGATATAAAGACAAGAAGAAGAACCATCATATTAGAGATTAGTGATCCTATTACATAGGTTACAAAGATTATATACATATAAAAGGGTAAGTGGATGGATCAAGACATCCATGGGCCATAGGCCCCGTAACACTCCCCTTGTGCGGTTCAATAACAAAACTTTATACATAGTGCTTCACATATAGTGCTTTGAATGTATTTCTTCAAATGATGTCCTCTCCTTGATGGCTTGTGTCGAAATCAATCGCTTCATTAAAACTTTGACAAGTAAAAACCCAGTGGGATAAAACCTTGGTACAACTCTTCACATGTAGTACTTCACATGTTTTCTCGTACTCTACATGTAGAACATAGTTAGACTTGAATATGTTGCCTCATTAAAACCTTGACAAGGAAAACCCAGTGGGACAAAACCTTGACGAAGGGAAAAGAGTACAACGTGATGGATGCAAGTAAAGGTGATCCATTTGCAGGATGATCACTTTTCTCCGTTGAAGTTGACTAGTTGCTTCACAACTCCCAAGGCAGAAAATCCTCGTGGAAAGATAATAGCCTTAGCTGGGAAATTACATTCTCGGTGTTTGTTGTTGTCTCATTAAAAACCTTGCCGAGTAACAAAACCCCGTGGGAAAAAGTAACCTCGGTGAAGGAAAATAGTTCAACACACCATTAAATTCTCCCCTTGATGTAAGATAATTTTCATTAGTCTAAGGCATTCAAAAGGAGTTTATCACACTTTACTTTTGTGACTTGAATGTTTATAAGACCATGTTGTTGATTCTGGAAGTTACGTTGCTTAACATACTATCGCGTTTCATTTCTTTGATTCAGATATTTTAGTAATATCAACGCGATCTTTATGTCTTCAACGTTCAACAAACTTGATGATTTTAGTGTTGTCTCGCTAAAAACCTTGTCGAGTAACAAAACCCTTTGGGAAAAACTATTCTCGATCGAAGGGAAAAAGAGTACAACATAGATTCAATTTCGAAGTAAAATATGTCGACATCATATCCTTGGATCCTCCCCCGATGTCTGCATCTCCCCCGATTACTTTCGAGTTGTTCCGCATGCTTCTTTGGTCATGTATTTTTCAAACTTAATTTTGGTAATGACTTAGAAAATAATCTACGATATCTTCCTCCTCGATTACTTTCGTTGGAGAAGAGATTATTGTTCCTTCATAATCAACAACTTTTGGATTTCACTTTCATTAGCATTCCTTTTAATGTCTTTGTAGGAATAAAACAAGTTTATGTCAATGGTTACTTTTAAGTACATGATTACATTCCATATACCATTCCAATGATGTTGCGTTGGCGCCAGCTATATCTAGCTAACAAGTTCACTAAGGATGAAATATTTGGTCGAGTACATTATGCTAAGTACAATAATGCGTCTATTATACTTAGATAAGGAAAGTTCATCTCCACCCAACTTCGTCATCTTCCTTTAGACGAATTGGTCATTTATGTACATTTGAAACTCGACTAATCATGGGAGTGCTATCAGATGCATGTCTTTGTTAAATTGCCCGACAAATTTAGACGTATGCAAACCGGCGGTATAATATACCACAAGCTCGATTCGATCGAGCTTTCCTAGATTTTTCATTTCAAATTCGGATTTTAAATAGCTTTTAAGGTCTATTATTACATCAAGAGTACCCGCCATGTCCGTATCATCGACATAGATAGCTACAATTCCAAATCGAACTTTTTCTAAATACGTAAGGAAAAATACCTTACTTGTCTATCCCTCCAAATCAAATAGTCACTTAGACGGGTATACCACATCCGCCTGATTACTTCACTCTATAAGTGAGCGTTATATCTAACTATAAACGCACTCGTGGTTTAAAATCACTTGATTTGGGAAACAAAAGTCTATCAAGTACTTTTGTAAATATCTGATATCTCTTGATTCTTTCGGAGATACGTAACAACCACATACATATGCCGCATTTCAAGTTCTTTTGAAATTACCAAGCTAACTAAGTAGTAGAACGCTATAACGTTTATTACAAGAGGACAATTCCAGGGCTTTGTGAGAAACCTCGCGCCACAAGGCGAGTCTTTGTACTTTAAGACTACTTTCTTCTCATTATGTTTTATGACAAATTAATTATGTATGTCCAATAGGCTTTACACTTGGTTGGTTAGCACTACCACACCAAATACCCGTATATTTGCCAAAGAACTAAGTTCTACCTGGATTGCGTAGGCCAAATATGCTATTTATTTGAAATTAATCAAAATAAAGCATGGTTCGATCTCATTGTGCTCTACTTCTGGAGCAACTATTTATGGATTATATCATCATTGTGCACACATGATCCTTCCGTTGAATCATGTGCATTCTCATAATCCGTCAGATTTCATTGTTCTCTAGAATCATTTAAAACTTCTGAGCGTCCTCCAAGATTAATTCATGGACATATTCAGAGACAATATTATGAGATGATTTCTGATGATATAAATAGGTTGTGCCTTACTCACCTACTTCCTTTCTAGGTGAGCATTGATCGAACCTGGTGGTCTCTCCATCTTCCTTTATGGAGCCACGGCCTCAACTACACTTCCACCAAGTGTAGTTGCAACACCTTAGTCTATGGTGTACCCCATACCGAGGATTTCTAATCTTGCAGGAATATTTGCAGCTGGTATGTGTGATCTTTTCACTTTAGCGACATCAGTATACATTCTGAAAATCGATTATTCTTTGTCACTTCACATTTACATTTGTGGAGTACAAGAATCAATATGAGACACAGTGGGAACACACCACAACAAATCCTGTCGTTCCCTTAAGAAATACTTTTTCTTATCTCCCCCAAACGACGGAAGACTGTCTCATTAAAGTGATAACCTCGCAAATTTAGCAAGAAGATATCTCCCCCCAAAGGTTTTAAAATGCGGATAATTGTTGAGAGTAAATATCCAACAAAATTACTTAATCATTTTTGTGACCCATCATAGTACGATGTGGACTCGTAATGGCATATATATAGTGCAACCAAAAATGTGTAAGACTGCAAATGTCAGGCTTAAATTCAGTTACCAACTGGTACGCAGAAAAGGTTGACTAATATTGGGTTCTAAAACGAATTAAGTAAAGATGCGCGTAATATTGCATATCCCCAAAGCAATAAAAGGTAGGTTGGTACGCATAACCTATTCCTTAGACACCATCTCAGAATATTTGATGGTAGCCTCTGCGAGACCATTGGGTATAAGATGATCTATATTGATCCTATTAAACATGCAATATTCATCAAGTCCTTTTGATGTAAATTCTCTAGCATTAACAAGGGTAGTTAGCCTTTGCACTTTGCATTGTGTAATATGTGCTAGGAGTTTTCAAACACAAATTTCTTGGGAACTATAACTAGTCCAAAATGTCAAAACATTCACCAGATCCATTAGTTACTTTAATGGTCCGCATTCTGCATGAATATTTTTCTAAATTTCACCTTGTTTTCTTTGTAATATGGAATTTTTACCATTTGCATCTTAGGATGGTCTCGATCCTGTTTTACTAAAGACTTTGTAAAATGAGTGATATGCTTTCTTACCTAAAAGCATAATGGGAGGGGGGGTTGTGTATCTAGTAATTTAGAAAACACTTATTGAGAGATATGTCGTCACTTTGCATTCTCACAATCTTTTCCCATTTTCGTTCACTCAAATAAAGTGATATTTGTATGAGTTCTTTCAAAACAATCATTTTATGTCACAACCAAAGTTTCTTTATGGTTATGCCCAAAGCCTCGTATGAGTCCGGGCCCAACATTTTATCATCGGAGTCAATATGATTCAATAATCCAAAGATTATAGTGAATTACATTGTACTAGATTGACTCATTAGTTTCTCTAAAATATATTTCCTTCCAAATATATTAGAGACTATAAAAGATGCAATCAATTACATTTTCATCATTTAGATGTTCCACAATATATCCATTTGCACGGGTTACTTGGGAATTTAACAAGGTGTGATCATCTCTTTGGTACATCTAGAGATTTTGCGACGTCTTTGTTCTATCTTGAAGAAAAAAATGAGCAATGCTGTGCTCGATAAGATAATCAATTGGCCAGGCAAAGTTCTTGTTGCCATTAAAGTTGATGTGAAATTGGTTGCTACTATGATACACACACATTGTATATATCAACACCTATGACCACTGTGTGCATTCCCAACTCTTTCATTTATGATGGGAGCTAGAATTACATCTTAGCTTCATCCCATATTCAGATGATACCTGTACTTTGATGTCATTACTACTGGGGAAAAAAATACATCTTTGTCTCATGATAGATATGTCCCTTTTCACATGCTTTATATGAGTCATTACGTCTAACCCTTATTACTTCTAGGGTTCTTTCAATTTTCAATTTTTGCTACATTTAGCTTAATTTGAGAAATTTCTTTATCTCAATAGGCCAAGAGAATCTCACTACACATGTTAACCACTTACTTTAGGTTGAATATATTACTAAGGATAATTCTCTTGTTGTCATACTTCAACATATACCCGTTCGTTAGTATTATGGATGAAGTAGAGAAATGAAAATTTTATGACTCATATCATCTTTTTTTGAGTTCTTCCACAAAAATTGGAATACACGTGATTTTATTTGAACGTATGTTTTGAAACTATTGACAAATTAATAGTCGAGCAAGTGGATACATTCCACGGAACATTCAAATATAGGAGAAAATATCTTGTATGCAACAATGGTTCTCAAGTACTTTTAAACCTCAAATGAATACATTAGAATCGAGTTGGTACAACTAATTGATCAAAAACATCATTCAACTATAGCCAATATCATATTCAAGAGAACAAATAACATTAAGACCAAAATTTTAATGATTCTATCAATAAAAATAATTTAAATTGACCATTTATATGTCGTTGACTTATTTTAAGACAAAAAAATAAACAAAACTAGGCATATTTTAAAAAAACAAATAAATAAGCCTAGCGAGTAAATAAGCCTAGCATATAAAACCTCATGTTATAGTTACATACCTCAGACTTTGGTTCCCCATGTATATATAGACAGAACCGGAACATCTTTAGCCACGCACGTCCCAAAACCAGGCAGGATGTAACAGACTAGCAACATGACATGTTGGGACAGGGCCGAACTCGTTGTCCGGATCGACAGCTGGATCGGAAAAGCTCAGTTTCGGACAGCTGTGTCGAAACAATTCAAAATCGGACAGATGAGGCGGAACAGTTCGGAATCGGACAACTGTTTCGTAACAGTTCAGAATCGGACAGATTTTACAGTCCAGATCTGGGACGGGATTTCTTTCACTTCTGGGAGCTCAAGCAGACGGGTTTTCTTCCCCGTATTTTCCCCCGATCTAAATCTAGATACGCAAGCACAAATCCCAAATTACAAAACGATTAAAGATTAATTATTAACCAAAGTAATTTCTGTTTAGTACATACGCATACGAAGTACCAAAATAATTCTTGATTAGTACATACACAATACGATACGAAAATAATAATCATCAAAATAACTTTTGATTATAAATTTTTAATCAAAATAATCCCTAATTCCTGATTAAATCAATTATCGCCGCAGATTTAATATACCCAAAATTGAAATCACAAAACGGGGCAGATTCCAAAAATAAAATCAAAAATAGGGAAAAGGAGGAAAAAAATATATATATATATGAGACAAAACAGATCCAACTTATCTGATTTGATTCCGGCGATATCAACATTAGCTTGATGTTAATTACAAAACTGTGTTGATGTAAATCGTCTATGTAGAAAAAAAAAAAATCTATCAATCCAAATAGCTCACAGAGATAGCATCGTGCATGATAACGTGTTTTAGGATAATCAAGGGTGAAGAGAGAAGATATAGAGACAAGAAGAAGAACCATCATATTAGAGATTAGTGATCCTATTACATAGGTTACAGTACTATATACATATAAAAGGGTAAGTGGATGGACCGCACATCCATGGGCCATAGGCCCTGTAACAAATTCTCAAAATTCTTTATTTTAAATGTTAATAAAGCACTATATTTTTTATTCCGCACTTGCACAAAAATACCAAAGACCGAAACACTTGGTCAAAATCATCAAGACTTATCCTTTTTACCCATTTCACAAAATAACCTCGCACACAACCAGCTTCTGCTCCTTCATTAACACTCCCAAGAAGAACCGCTGAGCGGTCCAAATTCTTTTGACCTAATTAGATCGATGGGAACTCAGTTCTTCTCTTTTATTTCTCATCTTCTGTTGCTGATGTGCTTTGTCTGAATTTCAGAGAGGAGGGAAGCGATGACTGCACCATCAATTGGATCTGATATCGTGAAGAAGATGGGTTCGATGGCCGATTTAAGCTGAGAAAATGAATCAGGGAAGGTGGTTGATTTAGGGTTTGACTCAAAACTGAATCTCTGTTGCATCTGAATGAAGATAGGATTTCTGAAATCTCTCGATCGATTCAGCTCGATTTTAATGCCGATAAAAAGATGATGATGGATCAATATCACCACCGATCTTCAGGTCTATGAATTTCAGGTCGATTTCATGCAACTGAAGATGATGGTTAATAGTTGAATATGGTGATGACATAACTCGCTGGATTCTCTTCTTCTTAGATTAGGTAAATGGTTCTTTATTTGGCCGACTATAAGGAGGCCTTCTATAGGGTGACTAAATGGATTTTGTCCGTCACACTTTCATGGTCCTTTTTTTTTAACCAATTTTTTTTTGATTTCATCAAAATTTGATCGTTTTTGAAGTTTTTTTCTTCAAATTTCAATATAATCCGAACTTTACTGTTGTATTAGTTGTCAATTCCAATTCAATGATCAAAAACCATCCGTAACTACCAAGAATTCAATTGAATTAAAAAAATAAGGAGTGATGACGATTTCCAATTTTGAACTAAATCCATCAAATCTAGATAATTAGAATGCATTTGTACACAATTCATCATCATAAACGAACTTAATGGGAGCCCAATTGACTAATTTTATTCATTTATATATTGAAACACGATCAATCTATAGAATTTTAAATCTGGAAAAAAAAACAGAGGTATAACAACTTTACAGGAATTTCGGGTCGAAATCAGGTTAATCGCGGGTGAAGAAGAGGAAGTTACTGGTCGGGTAAATCCATTAGCCCATAAGAAACTTCCACCCACTCAACGCGCACCCACCGTTGCAGCCCACTTTCTTGAGCTTAATTCCCGACTCACTGTATCAATCGATTCACACCCCTCTCTTTCTTAATTAAATCTACTGAAACTCTCAAATCTCCCCCAACTACCGCTGAATCGCTGATCAACTATGTAGCATGAGTCTATGAGTGATGACAAACCGTTGATGATGTTCCTTGAATGTGGCAATTACTATTATCCAATTTTTCTTTTCTTCTAATGATTACTAGTACCCAGTTTTTAAAATCCTTCATCCAATCAATCAAATCAGAGAAGTTGCTTTTCAGTTAGCTGTTCAATTAAATTAATGGGTGTTGGATGTTCTTCAAATTGTGGTAAGGGAAACAGAAACATAGAGAGGAAGAAAAGTGGAGCAGGTGGCGGAGGAAATAAAGATGAGTTTGCTTTTCTATTTACGAACAAACAAATAATGACGAGATTACCCGTAAAGAAATCAAAGAGATGGATGTGCACCATGTATTAGGCCGTCCACTCGGGCTTAGTACACGTTTACACGTTGCCTTGGTTATGCCTTGGTTAAAAATGATTCTAAATTCTTTACTGCACAATTGCACATAATTCATTTTTTTTAAGCACCACATAACAGAGGTGGCAGGGACTTTCCTATGCAAATCAAATAAATCTCATCTTCATTTATTTAAAATTCTTGACATAGGGTATTGTCGTCGGCCCTACTACTGCAGTAGTAATCTAGTCTTTAAATATTCTTGTTCAATTGTTTTTAGTTGATTTTAGAATTGGGTTGTGGTTGTTAAGGCTTATATGAAATGGATTTTATCATTAATTCTAAATTGCCTTTCACAACAAGGAGATGTTGCACTGTTTGATATTTTGTGCATCTGATTTAACCACGAAACTCTATTTGTTCTGTTTATTTGCTTCTTAGACTCAATTAAGGAAATTTTTCAAGTATAGAAAATGCGAAACACTCGATTGAAACATGGGTTTGATTCATCTTGGAGAGTTCTGATCCAAACCATAATCAGTGTTATATCTTTCTTTTTAGTATTACTAAATTTGAAAAATTGTAATGTGCTTAACTTCCAAAATTTTATTTGAATTTGTCAGGTAGAGGTAACAGAAGAATACTTGACCTATGAACATGCAGTGGACGAGATGATTGGAGATTGAAATGGAGTTAGAGTTAATATCAGATATTGAAAGACGGGTTTTCATATGATTTGAGTTTGCACAGAAGTCATGAGAATTTGGGGATGATTCAAGTTGCTGAATACTCGGATTAGACTATAATTTTATATCTTGGAACTCAAAATCAAAGGAGAAATTGGATTCAAGTTAATAATCCAGCAAAGTGTAAGTTAACTTTTGGATTTCAGTAATTAGTTCTTCATGTTTTCCACTTACATTCTGCTAGACTCTTAACTCTATGAATTTTAAAATTGATTGTTGTTTCTGTGTGACTGACCGAGTGTACTACTAAACTAGAAGAACGTATACTGAATTTGAAAGTTGCTATTTCTTGAGGTAAATTTCTTGTGTTGATTTCGTCTATGTATATAGGCCAACCAGAATTGCATTGTTAATTTGGGTGTTTGCTATTGAGGTGAATGCTAGTATATCACAATGATATAGTACAAGTGAAGTGATAGTGTATGTTTAATTTTGTGTTGAATGAAAGAATGAATCATAGTACAGTATGTCTAGATAGCAACACCGGCGTCATTGAGCTTATTGCATATGCTAGCTACCTCTTTTTTCCAATTGAAGAGTTGGGATAATCTTCTGTGGAAACCGATTATAATCTTGTTACCAACTTCTGTTTGGTATTGCTTCTTTTTGAACAAGAAACATGGAAGAATCTTTCCATCCCTAACCACAGGCTTATACCTTACTTTCAATATAACATCAGTTGTTAAGAAGGTATGGTTCCTTGCGAACAATTTTATAAATTTTTCTGCCAAGTTCCCAGGAACATCACTTAAGGACATTCTAAAGTTCATTTGGACATTCTTTCATTGATTGCAGAATGGTGGTGCATTATTTTTAATGACATTGAATTTTGTGATCTGAAGGTCCAGAGTTTTTTTGCTGTTTTAAAGGCATTGTCACGGGTCTTCTGCCACATCTGAACAGGTAAGGGTGTATTTGAGTTTTTTTTTTTTGTTGCTTGAAAGATGCTCTTAAAATTTCCTAATTTAAGGACCGAGAATTTGATGATGTTGTAGTCTAAACTCATTAATTGCCTTTCTCTCTGGGTTTTTTAGTTCTCCACACTAGTGAAATCTAGATTTATTGAACACATAGTTTACATTTTGATCTTTTGTATTAATGATACCATAGTTATCCATGTGGTTTAAGCCTTCGGCAATGATGCAGGTTAATGCAGCTGGTGATTTGTCTGTTATATGCCAGAACTCTGGTGATCTGGTGAAGTTGGTAACGAAGCACGGTATAATCATGGTAACAACGAGATACCAGTGGAAACCAATTATAATCTTCTGTTGTACAACTGTTTCTGCTGCAAATAAGTTAAATGTGGTCGATAGGTATTCAGGTTTCTTCTCGCTTGGTTATTCTTTCAACTCCTTGCGTTTGGTGCTTATGTATCTCATTGTGTTGTGTTCGGAGGATCTCAAGATGCTCATCTTACTATAGTTGCTAATGGATTGAGGTGGATTTTCAGTTGGTGGTCCTGGAAAATTGATGCAGTCACTACTGTGTAAGTTTTTCCTTTTTGGCAGGATGTCTCAAGTAAACCCAGCGCACTTCATATATATATATATATGAGCCCTCTTCATTTTTTTTCTTCATATGTTTAGTTTTAATCTCTGCAGAATTGCAAGAGAAGCTGCAGAAACTTGTGTATCTATGGTTTGGGGGGTTTGTGTGAGCTGACTGGTGAACAACAGTGGTGCAGACAAATGGCGACTGCTGTAGGGTTTTGGTTTGTCTGTTGTTGCTCAGCCTCAGTGACTGACTCAAGCCCCATACCGTTAGTTTGACAAGTGACCGGCTAATTTTTTCCGGTCACCTGAAGATGCTTTCAGATGCCTTTTCCGGCCAACTTTTAGTAACTCAAACTTTTTCTCCTTGAGTTGGAAACCGAGTCTGAGAAGAGCATTTTTTTTTTACCATTTGAAGACTTGTGATATGAGAAAGTTATAAATTATTAACAATAAAGTTATTGTCATTTTGATTTTGAAACTTGAGTTACTTGTTGAAAGTTTTGTCTACATTTCCTTTAAATTTTGTTCATTTTTGCATGAATTCCCTCTAAGTATCATCCATTTTATTATCATTCTGTGTAACACACATTTAGTGTATTTTTTTTTTAATTTACAGTTTTTAAAATTTTGTTAATATATTCTCATTATTTATTAGTCGGAGTTCAAAATTGTCATTTTAGAAAATGATCATCTGAGTTAGAAATTTGATCCAGGGGAAAAATGGTCATTTTATAAAAATTTCAAATCAGTGACATTTACCAACTTTTGGGGAAGGGGTAAAATAGTCATTTTCACAGTTTCAGAAATATCCATTGCACTTATTTCCGACAAGGGTAGCCTCACAATTTCACATACTCCATAATATTTATCCTAATAAAGGTAATCTGGTCATTTTCACAATTTGTAATTTTCACATACTCCAAAATATTTATCCCGATAAGGGTAGTCTGGTAATTTTCACATACTCCAGAATATTTATCCCGATAAGGGTAGTATGGACATTTTCACAATCTATAATATCTACAACACTAATTTCCATTAAGGGTAGTATGGTCATTTTCACAGCCAGTAATATTTACTTTACTTATTTACGATAAGGGTAGTCTGGTCATTTTCACAGTCTCCGTAATATTTAATGCACTAATATCTATTAAGGGTGGTATAGTAATTAATTTTCACAGGCTGTAATATTTATTTCACTTATTTACGATAAGGGTATTCTGGTCATTTCCACAGTCTCCATAATATTTATTGCAATTATTTCCAATAAGGATAATATGATCATTTTCACTCTATAATATTTACTTTATTTATTTTCGATAAGGGTAGTCTAGTCATTTTCTCAATCACCATAATATTTATCAGACTTATTTCTACTAAGGGGTAATATGGTCATGTTCAAATCTGATATATTTAGTCTCCAGTTCATCCGAACGAGAAACTAAGGTCTAACTCTAGTAACCTTTGAACCCGTGATGTTCAAATATGATATATTTCGTCACCAGTTCATCCGAAAGAGAAACTCATGTATAACTCTAGTAATCTTTGAACCCGTGATGTTCAAATCGGGGATATATTTCGTCTCCAGTTCATCCAAACGAGAAACTCATGTCTAACTCTAGTAATCTTTGAACCAAGTGTTGTACAAGATATATTTCGTCTCGATTCATCCGAACGAAAACTCAAGTCTAACTCTAGTAATCTTTGAACCCGTGATGTTCAAATCGGATATATTTCATCTCCAGTTCATCCGAACGAGAAACTCAGGTCTAACTCTAGTAATCTTTGAACCCGTGATGTTCAAATCGGATATATTTCGTCTCGCCATCTAAACGAGAAACTCGGTCAAACTTTAGTAATCTTTGAACCCGTGATGTTCAAATCGGATATATTTCGTCTCCAGTTCATCCTAAAGAGAAACTCATGTCTAACTCTAGTAATCTTTGAACCCGTGATGTTCAAATATGATATATTTCGTCACCAGTTCATCCGAACGAGAAACTCATGTATAACTATAGTAATCTTTGAACCCGTGATGTTCAAATCATATATATTTCGTCTCCAGTTTATCCAAACGAGAAACTCATGTCTAACTCTAGTAATCTTTGAACCCGTGTTGTACAAATCGGATATATTTCGTCTCCAGCTCATCCGAACGAGAAACTCAGGTCTAACTCGCGGCCAGGTTTCTATCTCGGAGCCTGGTATGCATACAATATGCATAAATAGGGTTTGTTTAAGGTTTCGTAGAATATCTCGAAGGAATCTTACTCAAAATGGATGGATTCGTCGTTTTACCGAATTTCTCACTTATAGTAGTCAACTCGCGGCCAAGTTTCGATTTAAGAGCCTGGTACGCATACAATATGCAGAAATATGGTTTGTTTAAGGTTTCGTAGAGTATCTCGAAGGAATCTTACCCTGTAAATGGATGGATTCGTCGTTCTTACCGACTTTCGACTTGAGTAGTCAACTCGCGGTCAAGTTTCGATCTCGGATCCCGGTACGCATACAATATGCGAAATAGGGTTTGTTTAAGGTTTCGTAGAATATCTAGAAGAAATCTTACCCGTAAATGGATGGATTCGCTGTTCTTACCGAATTTACGAATTAGAGTAGTCAACTCGCGGCCAGGTTTCGATCTCGGAGCCTGGTATGCATACATATATGCATAAATAGGGTTTGTTTAAGGTTTCGTAGAATATCTCGAAGAAATCTTACCTATAAATGGATGAATTCGTTGTTCTTACCGAATTTCTGACTTACAGTAGTCAACTCGCGGCCAGGTTTCAATCTCGGATTTTGGTATGCATACAATATGCATAAATAGGGTTTTTTTTAAGGTTTCGTTGAATATCTCGAAGGAATCTTACCTGTAAATGGATGGATTCGTCATTCTTACCAAGTTTCTGACTTATAGTAGTCAACTCGCGGCCAGGTTTCGATTTAAGAGCCTGGTATGCATACAATATGCAGAAATATGTTTTTTTTAAGGTTTCGTAGAATATCTCAAAGGAATCTTACCTGTAAATGGATGGATTCGTCGGTCTTACCGAATTTCTGACTTAGAGTAGTCAACTCGCGGTCAAGTTTCGATCTCGGATCCTGGTACGCATACAATATGCAGAAATAGGGTTTGTTTAAGGTTTCGTAGAATATCTAGAAGAAATCTTACCTGTAAATGGATTGATTCGTCGTTCTTACCAAGTTTCTGACTTAGAGTAGTCAACTCGCGGCCATGTTTCGATCTCGGATCCTGGTACGCATACAATATGCAGAAATAGGGTTTTTTTAAGGTTTCGTAGAATATCTCGAAGCAATCTTACCTGTAAATGGATGGATTCGTCGTTCTTACTGAATTTCATAATTAGACCGAGATCGTGGTATATTATTCCACCAGTTTGCATATGTCCATTGTCAGGCAACTGAACAAGGACGTGCATGCTGCTAGCACTCCCATGATTAGTTGAGTTTCAAATGTAAGTAAGTGACCATTTCGTTTAAAGGAAGATGACGAAGATGTGTTGGGAGATGAAATTCCCATATCTAAGAACAATAGACGCATTATTGTACTTAGTATAATAATCTACTCGATTAAATTTTACATCCTCGGGGAACTTGTTAGCTAGATATAGCTTAGCGCCAACGCAACGTCATTGGAATAGTACAATGAATGTAATCATGTACTTAAAAATACCCATTGACATGAGTTTGTTTTATCCCTGCAAAGACATAAAAGGAATGCTAAAGGAACTGCAATCCAAAGGTTGTTGATTATGAAGGAACAATAATATCTCTTCTCCAACGAAAGTAATCAAGGGGAGATATGGTAGACTATTTTCTAAGTTTTTACCAATATTCAGTTTCGAAAAGTACATGACTAAAGGAATTGTTTGGAACAACTCTGAAAGTAATCAGGGGGAGGATCCAATGATATGATGTCAACATATTTTACTTCGAAATTGAAGAGGTGTTGTACTCTTTTTCCCTTCGATCGAGAAACATCAAGTATGTTAAACGTTGCAGACATAAAGATCGCGTTGATATTAATGAAAATATCCGAGTCAAAGAAATGAAACACGATCATCCGTTAAGCAACGTACGTAACTTCCAGAATCAACAACAGGGTCTTATAAATATTCAAGTCACCAAAGTAATGTGTGATAAACTCCTTTTGACTGCATTAGACTAATGAAAATTGTCTTACATCAGGGGGGGAATCTAATGGTGTGTTGAACTCTTTTCCTTCACCGATGTTACTTTTTCCCACCGGGTTTTGTTGCTCGGCAAGGTTTTTAATGAGACAACAATAAACACCGGGAAGTAATTTCCTAATTAAGGCTATTGTCTTTCCCACGAGGATTTTCTGCCTTAGAAGTTGTGAAGCAAATAATCAACTTCAACTGAGCAAAGTGATCATATGCATCGATCACCTTTACTTGCATCTCACACGTTGTACTCTTTTCCTTCGTCAAGGTTTTGCCCCACTGGGTTTTCCTTGTCAAGGTTTTAATGAGGCAACGTATACGCATCCAACTATGTCCTAGGTTTACTTAATGTTGTACTCTTTTTCTTTAGTTTAGGTTTTGTCCCTCTGGGTTAGCCTGACGAAGTTTTAAAGAGGCAATTAACTTATACTCGATAGTCTTTGAAGATCGTATTACATGTGGTGAACTACTTGTAAAATACGAGACAACATGTGAAGTAATACATGTGAAAAGTTGTACCAAGGTTTTGTCCCAATGGGTTTTTTCTTGTCAAAGTTTTAATGAGGCAATTGATTCCGGCACAAGTCATCAAGGAGAGGACGACATTTGAAAAACTATATTCGAAGCACTAAATGTGAAGCACTGTATATGAAATTCTACTGGACCGCACAAGGGGGAGTGTTGTAGAGCTTGTAGCCGATAGATTTGCGACCTAGTATAGTCTCTAGGGTCTTCTTCGTACTTGTATATAAAGAAACATATGTTATGTAATACATTACACACTGTTCAATGGAAACTATTTTGCCTCTTTACTTTCCCCTATATTTCCACTGCAAAAATAATAATTAAACGATTAAGATTTCATCACACAAGGTTTTCTAAGGGTCAAATCTCTATACTGCTGGAGATGGTTTACTAGTCATGGGGTCCTATATTTACTATATGTACAAATTCTTTTAAATAAGGGTTTCAAAAAAAAATTCCACGTAGGATTTTTAACACCCGCTGTTGGAGATACTCTAAGTGATAAATTGCACCAACTAATTTAAACCCGGGAGAGCCATCCAATGAATCTGTTTGTGACATGTGGTAAGAAGATAACCATTTGATCTTCTGGAACTAATTAGATGGGTGTCAAAGACACTAGTCGTCCAGCTCTTTTGCACAGTAATAAGGGTTTTCTATATATGGTTTGAAGAGAGAAAAATGAAAATGAGAAACCTAAATCTAAATTCTTCTCCGCCTCCCTCACCCATCTTCTTCTCTTTCTCGACTGAAACCCTAACAGTCTCGAAGTAGAGTTATTACTCTCGATCTACTTCATAACCGAACGTCGAGTTTTCAGAATCAACAAAGTCGAGTTTCAAAATCAACAAACCTATGTGGAAGCCGTAACCCCCATTGCTCCAACCTTACCGCTGCTCTTTTCTCCATCTTCTTCATCTCCCTCCTCCAAATCAGAGAAACGAAACCGTAATCCATATACCCCGTAAATCAATACTCTAATTTCATTGGAAATAGATACCTTATTTTTATTGGAACCCAGTAGATCTCAAGTTCTCTTTAAGATTTGGATTGAAATTAGAGTTTTGATTTGGGATTTTTGTTAGGGTTTCTTTTGATTTCATAGAAAATTCTTTACGGTTGGTTTGATTTTCTACAAACCTATCAGGTAAATTCGCAATTTATTTTCTCTATTTTTCAATTTTTAAGTTAGGGTTTGATTTTCTGGATATGGTTTTAAGTATCATTTGTTTTTTTGTTCTAGCAATCAGTAGAAGAACATTGAAAATCCTCACTTGCATTTGTTGAAGATCCTCAGGTATAACTTCTCCTTCTTTTTTTTCATTTTTTTTTTGTTAACCAAGTTATAGAAGTAATAAGATTTTTTGTTGATGAAGTTATTAGAAGTCAATTGGTTTTACTCTTGTGTTAATGAAGTAATTAGATCCAGATTTTTTTTTATTATGTTAGGATTTTTGCTTAGATTATGTATGCTGATGGGTTTGAAAGTTTTTTTGTTCAACATAATTGTATGGGATATTGGGTTTATAATTTTTTTAAGATCGGGAGAAATCCTGTATATAATTTAGAATATCTCTGCATATGTTCTGTTGTTCATTACTTTCATTTGTTCATAATTTATAAATTAAGTTATATTTGATCGTCAAAGGCTTCTTAGTTTTAATTTGATTATTCTTTCCAGGTTATGGAGATGGTGGTGCTTTTGATTGTCATTTATAGGTAATGGAGATGGTGGTGCTTGTGATTCGTTGTTGTATGATACTAAAGATGGTGGTGGTGGTGATTTGTAGTAGTATTGGGGTTGGTAATGGAGATGCTTGATCATGGAGGAGTGAGCAAGGGCTCGGGTTTTGTTGCATTCTCCACCCATGAGGAAGTCGCTAGAGCCGTAAGCCGATATGGCTCTTTCCTTTTTCTTCACAATTACGTAGTGCCTTTGATATTTCTGTCTGAATGAAATAGAAGCCAAGTTTTTTAAGGTGAGATCAATACTTGAAGTCAGGTACCATAAGATGTATGAAAAATTAGTACTTTTTTGGTTAAATGATTTAGTCTTAATCTCTCAGAACCCATGTTACTAGTAGAGGAAAGTATTGCATATATGTGCAAGTTCACATTCATGTAAGCTTTCAACTGTGACATTGGTTCTTGAGTTGAAGTTTTTTCATTCAAGTCTTATTTTGGTCAAGACTGTAAGATTATTTGTTGTTTTATGTAGAAGTTAACTTGTTGTTATCGATTTGAACTACGTAGTTTGATACTTTTCCTCGTTACTTCATTCTATAAAATCGATTTTCTTCAAGCGTTATTTGACTTTAGGGAGCTACTTTTACAAGGACAAATGCATCACCAACCTTTTTTGCGAAAGTTCTGCTGTATTGATCAAATAGGGACTCTTGCAATGGCAAAGATGTTCTCGAGTTTTTTAATAGGGTATGTAAGAGGTTTAGATCTTAACATGAGTCTGCAGTTAGCCATCATTCTTACTTCTGATTTGTAGTTTTCTTTTAATGAAGTAATTTTCCATTCTAAAAAGATTTTTTTAGGTATTGGATTCACTGGAGACACTAAATATGTTCTTATGTTTTTCACAGTGATACTTGGTGTAATTTAGTAATGGTAGTGCAGTTGATGGCTAACGGCTCTAGTGAATGATGCTACTACTGTCTTATATAACCTGCCGTATGTAGAATAGTCACCTTTCGTTCAAAGAAAATAAATGGATAAAGTTAATATGATAAGTACGTATCCTAGATTGTTGCTTTCAGATATTATGATTGTACAAGATTGTGAGACCTGAGAAGTATTTATTCTGCCTATTGCAGTATCTTACGTGCACCTTCCGTTGAGAATCTACACTTCATTTGGTTTTGAGGCTTCGTGGAGGTATTATTGAGACTTCTTTGATGGCTTTGGCTAGGAAATACAATCAAGATAAGATGATTTGGCAGAAGTAAGTTGGTTCCTGTTTTCATATTTACTATCAATTGATTTTTATTTGCTTTATATTCAGTAGTTTTATCACTTAGAGGTGTTGTTTGTTCACATTGTGGGTTGTTGGAGACTTAAAGGTTACTCAGCTAGTATATGACTATGAATTTTTATGTTGTGTTGCTGAAAAAAATTCGTAGTATGAAGGATTCCTCTGGTTCATAAGAATCATTGATAGTTTGCTTGCATTTTAGTAGTAATACCGAGACTTGTTTTGTGCTATCCCATTGATATATTTTGTTAGTTGGAAACTTGGATTTCTTTGGTACTGTATTTCTGTGTATGGAAGAGCCTAATCTTTCGAACTTATGTGGGTGTTGACCTCATAATTTGGCCTAAGAATCATTTTGTTCGGGTATTATTTTTTATTAATCAATTTAGTTTTTACTGTTTTTTTCTTTCCCTTTTTTGATTTATTTCAAAGAATCTTCTTATGAATTGAGATTGAAGTGTTGTGATGATGAAAGTATTGTATCCGACTAAATTATATGAATGGATAAATAACCTCCTACTCATTCTGAACACTATCTATCTCTACAATGAAGATTCGCAATTTTTCCCATTTCGCACTTATGCTTCTTATGAGGAAGCACATGCATGACTCGCATTTGAGTAGTACTTAGGCTGCCGCACGACAAACTACTAAAGAGTCACTTGTGGAATATGGGAAAAACCTTCTCAAACCACCTTCATCCGTTGATCAACTTTTGCATATTTTGGATGCGAGTATTCCCTCTTTAAGGAGAGTTTTACCCTTACTACTTGTGTAGTTTTTTATGTTTTGTTTTGTTGATTTCAGAAGGCTTTTTTTAAGTTTTTGTTTTAATGGTCTACTTCTTAGTGTTGTGCTTATCCTTATGAAAAATTATGTTATTTCATTTATGGAAATAACGAATTGTACCTTCAGAAACGGATGAGATTTGGTTATTTTAAGAGTAGATCGGTTTTAGATATGTTTTCTCTCATAATGTTTCTCTTTGTTTTCAATTAATAGGGTTTATAACATCTAAGAGGGATGTGATTTATAACCCTAGTATGTCCGATTTATAGCTTTAGTGTTAGGATGCTTAGGTTTTTAACTGATAGAAATTATTAGTCAATCAAAGATGTGTACTTGGCATAAAATCTAGAGGTTTTCTAAGATTTAATGCTAGTTTGCCTGCTAACCAGATAAATCATAGGTAATTGGAACTTTTAATCCCCCATTTGCTCTTGAGGAATCCTTATTTTGTTAATCTCCCCTGTGAAGTTCACTGTTGATCACAATGCTCGACAGATCTGTCATAGATTTATGGTTTTTGGAGTACAGTTTTGGCCTGATTTTTCTTATGTTTCAGAACTTATCTTGTTGCTGGTTACATTTCTCTTATTTGTTCCTCTGTCTTCCTTTTTATTTTTAGAAAGTTAAAATTCATCTGTCCAAAGTGGAGCAATCACCATCCGATCTATGCATAATGCTCTGTCTCCCTCGCCAAGGCATTGGCATGAAGGAATTGTTGCGGCACTCGATGTGAGATCTCGCAATCATAATAAGATTGTGAGATCTTGAGTAAGCTTATATAGAGGCCCTAGTTACTTGGATCCTCCTTCCGTTGAGAAGGTAAACATTTCATGGATTGCGTAGTTGGTTGCTTAAAATGATAGAATTGCCGTTTTCGTAAAGACCTTGATAAACTTGTATTGATTTCTCGGGGTTAGACATCGCTCTATATTCATTACTCTTGCATATGTTATCTCGTAAACTAATTACATTGATTGCCGTTTGCAGGGGAGTAGTGGATATTCTTATTTGTATGAACCTCTTTGAAGGCAGGAATCATAACAAGTAAGTCTATGAAATACTCCACTTTGACTTCCAAGTAGAAAAGAACCGAAATTATATCCTGTCAACTTGATTGGCTTAACTTCTATGTTTATTTGTTGTTGTGTCTACTCAGAGGTCTTGCATGCTAGAAGTACAAACAAAAATGCCTTCAAGGCACTTATTGTTGGAGAGTACTTTGGAATCAAAGTTGATGATCTTGTTAAGGATTTTGAAATGGGGGTTTCCAACAAAGCTCCGTGAGTTTCTTAAGTTGAATCCTCTTGGAAAGGTACTACCCTTTAAATGTTTGTATTATTTTTTGAACTCGTACTCCATCATTTGCTTTAGATCTGGAGCTTCAAATTATAAGAAAATGCTAACTTATGTTGTAAATGGACAGGCACTATGTCTCACTGGAAATGCTGCTATGCTTGTGGAAGTATCTGGACTAGTGAAAGTCCCTGTAAATGGACAGGCACTATGCTTCAGGTGTTAAGTTTTCTTCATGTGGAAGTCCCTGTAAGTTAATCATAGAAATCTGAGTGTACAGTTTCATATCCGAGTGTGCGTAATTTTATTGAGAAGTTACTTTAAAATGTGGAGAGTTTGTGTTTCGTAATGTATGCATGAATGGTAAAATATGGTGAATTGCGATTGAAAACGAAGAATTTGCAGACCTGTGTTTCAGGTTTAATTGTGCAGGCTCAGAATCGGAAGGCCAGGTCCATAAGAACGACCTGGACCACCATTTTTTTTAATTGTAATTGAAAGAATTGTCACAGATTTAACTGTGACCAAAATTGTGAAGAAAAACAACACGTGTCATCATCTTAATGCTATTACAAATGAGAGTAACAGTTTTAACGTTACAGTAATAGTGACAAAAAGATGACAGGTGTCCATAGGGAATTTGTTGCAAAAAAAATGCAACACTTATATGTGTTATTGTAATCGTTAGAAAAAGTGACACATGGCAAAAAAATGCCTACCTGGCTGTGTAAAACACGTGTCATTACGAATTGTTGCAAAGTTAGAATAACAATTAAATCTGTTATAATTACTGTGACAAATCAGCCACGTGTCGCTATTCTAAAATTAGGTTAATCACATTACTATTAAATAATGTAACAGTTCTTAAATGTGACTCTAACCAAATTATGTCACAGTGAAAACTGTTACAAAAACAATAACAATAATTATCACAGCGTTTCTCTAACGGCGTATATGTGTTACAAATTTATTCAGTAACAGAAATACCCTGTGACAAAATATTTGTTTTGGTGTAGTGAACCAGATAGTTAAAGTAAGATCATTAGGGTTAGATTTAATAATGTGGTGATACTATATAACATAAAATTATTTATCTTGTTAATAGTCTTATACTAAATATCTTTAGTCATATAAAAGATTTGATGAGCCACTAGTAAAAAAAAAAAAAAAAAAAAAAAACAAACATGAAGTACCTTCTCTAGTAACTAGAATCATTATTAATCTACTGAAATAGAAAAGAAATTTTTTAATAATTTAATACACTTGAATTTTGTAAATTAAATTAGTGACAGATTAGAAATTTATGTTTAGCGAATAAACCATATAGATAATATGCGACTTATTAGGATAAGACTTGGGAACGTGCAAATATTTTGCATAAAATAAAAAGACTAAATTTCTAGTAATCTTATACCCAAATTATATTTAGTCTAATAACTGATTTAAAGAATCATACTTTTGGGAACTAATAACTGACTAAATATTGATAGGGAATAAATAATTTACGGGCAATATTACATGGCCAAAAATTATCTTCCTTTATATCTTATTCTATGGCTAGGGCGATACACCGCAATATTACCTAATCTGTGTGGAATTGGCATCAATATTACTCTTCCATGTGCGGCAACACACATCTCATACATGGATGTTTACTGATCTTTATGGATGTTTACTGTCTTTTAAATTACTTTGAAAAAGTTAAGTTTCTACAATATGTTTTGATGTCTTTCCGTGTATTATCGTCTTCCCGTAAAACCTGCATTGTTTTTAAATCATATTAATGATTACTTGATAATTAGTTGTTATTTCTACTGGGCACCCCTTTTAGGGATGATGTGCTCACCCTTTCCCACTTTCAGTTTCAGAGACAGATCAAGATGTGCATGTGACGATGAAAGCTTCGAATAATTATTTACGTTAGTTAGTTAGCTTTCGCTATGTTTATTCTGTGTTTGTATTATATTTGTAAATCTACTCACTATTGAATATGTATCATTTGAGAGGAGTTTTTGTATATATATTTTAGAGCGGGGCTAGTTTTTTTGGGTTAAGTTTTGTAGAAGATTTCTTAATTGAATGTTAAGTAAATGATTTAGATTCTTAGTGCCTCTTTATTTAGTTAATCTCTTGGATTAGTCAGCTGCTAGCATAGGGGGCGCTACAGTGAATCTCTTGAAAACTACAAGTATAAAAAAGGTATACAAAAACTTACTCAAGCACCTGAATCGCAACACAGATCACCTCCTTGTAGCCTTAGGAAGATTTCTACGAAAACCTCTTCCCGGAGGAGGTTTGACATTGTTGCCTTCTTTACTCGTCAAGTGGAGGAAGTACAAAATGGGGTTTTTAAAGAAACTTGCGAAACCCTAACAAGAAAAGAGACTTATATAAGTTTCAACTAGGAAGAATTGTTAACTTTCTGGGTATATATATATGGCCTAGTCGGCCCCCAGTCCCCAATTAAACTTCTAAGTCGGATCAGAGGTTGTGAAAGGACAATAGTCCCACATCGCTATAATCCTCTTAATTAACTTAAAATATAATATGGAAGGGCCGCTCCACTCATTGCCAATTGGTTTTGAGTTGGTGCCCGCATACTTTAACATGGTATCGTGTTTAACTCGATTTTGTCACTTGTACACCCTGGTGTAGGCCAAAACACGATATCGGCCGAGGTGTTACCCCCTGATTTAGTCACTCACCTGTGTACATCTGTTAGTCCCACATCGCTATAATCTTCTTAATTAACTTAAATATAATATGGAAGGGCCGCTCCCTCCACTCATTGCCAATAAGTTTTGAGTTGGATGTCCGCAGACTTTAACTGAGGTGCGTGACGGGACCAAGTATGAGGCTCCACCTTTTACCTGCCATAAAGTTTATTGGGGCATCATAGTGATGAAGACTGAGCCACATATAAAGTCTGAGTCTCCACGTACCATTTGTCTGCTGGAAAATTGTAGATGCGTAATCGTAGAAAGATATGTGCCTAAAATTTTAGGCAACTCGATTTTTTATCTTTGCCCAGCTTCGAAAAGAAGAATTGCTTAGCGCATAAATCTTACTTTGGAACGGAAACAATCTTTCTTTATAATAAGGGACCCCACATGGCAAAACCACAATCATACTTGATTTTGGTGAAGCCATGTCAACACTAACTATCCATGTCATCGCTAACTGATTGGCAATTACTATAACAGATAATCCAATTAGCACCTAACTTCACCCCTCCAACAGTTGCTACTGTTGTTGACATAATCCAAAAGACAACTCAAAGAGTCGCTAATTATCCCTGGCATCGGTACCTGATTAGAAAGAAATCACAACCTTTCAAATATTGAAAAAATACATAATGACTAGGTAACCTTTGGTGACGCATCTCTTTAGCAAGATCCATTGAAAGATGGTGCAGTTTATCCCTGGCATATAGGAGAGTATCACGAGAGAACTGACTATTCGCTACCTGAAGTATATAGGTGAAAAACAAGTGACAGGTCCCGCGTCAAAACAATACCTAAATCTTTCTTTTCCAACCGTTCACGAAAAGGAAATCTTGAATCTCAAATCATCAAGGCACATGACCGTTAATGTGTTAGGATAGACACCAAAAGATATAACCCTCCACGGGAACTCAGTTTTAAGGATTATAGATAGCCTTATTAGTACCTAACCAAAAATACGTAATGGTTGGGAATTATCTAAAGCAAAGAGACTTCATACCAAATATCCTCAACTGTATCATGTCTCGCCAAAACTCAAAAGCCAACATGAAGGTATATGGATGTTGTGCGCAACTCTTTAAACATAACATCCATAAAATGTTGGAATCCAGATAACTATGAGCAAAAGGTTGGATACTTGGATGAATTCACACGTGCCACAAAATTTTGAAGTCATGCTTCATTCATTCTCGACAAACCGTAGGTACGAAAAACTCAAATCATCAGTTTTAGTCCCATGTGAATATTATTTTTCTACAAAACCTTTTTAATGATAGATTTATTAATAAATAAATCAGTATAATCAAAGATACCTGGTACGTGCAGTGAACCAACCTGGTGAGGGATAAATTATGGATTGACCATTGGAAACTGCTTTGTTTCACAGTAAGCTATGTTTTAATAGGCGAGTGCCAAAGGTACAATAAGCGTATGAACAACGCCTAGCAAAAAAAGGTGCCAAGGCGAGGCGACATGACCAAACTTTTTTTGGCGCTTGAAACCCGCAAAGCGCCTTTAAAAACATGACAAAGTAGTAGAATTCCCAATTTGAGTGAGCGTGTCCATTACTACCAATATGAATCTTTCATAGTAACCACGAGACCTTGATCTTTTGAATCATGTTTGGACTATTCCTCCACATGGTTTAGTTAGGATATCGTAATCCAAGCACAATCTCTTTAATGTAAAATTTTTATAAACAACTCATCCTCTCTTTATAATCAATTCATTCTAAAAATATCAGGCATCATTTTTGTAACAGTTTAGGCTAATATTATTCTTTTTCATATTGAAGAGTCGACACCATTGTATGTGACTGGAGACACGAATATCCGGTGTTTATGCACTGGATTAGAGGCTTGTATACAAGATATACTTGCCACCAACATTAACTAGGTGGGAGAAGTTTGTCAAATCCGAATTGCTTTGTGTTTCGGATGCATGCTACCAGTTATACACCTCTGGGTGATGGATAATAAATTATGGGTATCATCGAGATGGATCATCGATTATCAAATGGAAATAAAGAAGATGAATATTAAAGTGGTTCGGCACTAACGCCTACGTCAACTAAGAAACCGCGTAGGGTGAAATAGATTGATCATCAGAAATTCTGAGATACTTTCACAGTTAGAATATGTTTCTTATTTATAGGAATAAATAATGGGAGAATTAGTAAACCCTAAAGATAACAACAAACTCATTTGACTTGACTAGGTAATCTGACTATACAAACATATTTACTAGCTTGACTCCAATGACTTGGTCTTCTTCTGACTTTATCTTCACTCTACGTGAATACAAGCTGCACGGTAACCTCGGCTCTTGTATATGACGAGATATTCCAACACCCCCCTAAAGTTGGACGCGAAAGTCTTTGAAGTGTCCAACTTGAACAATCTTGAGTAGAAATGCAGAATCTGGTAGCATAAACTTTAATTAAAGTCTTGTAACTGGGACTTCAATATCATTAAAATTCACTTTATCTTCAATCACCAACATTAGTGAAATACAACAACAAGCACCAAAGGACTTCCATAACTCCAAATTTTCAGATACTCAAGTGTGTGGAAAACTGATTTGATTGCCCAATAGGCTTAAAAGATCCGGTTAAGCAAAGAAACTCGTCTTAACGGACCTTGATCTTGGCATAAGCCTTTAACTCTACCGTAGAAGGGATATCCAAATTTTATGGATTGGTCTTCATGGTCACACATTCTCACAATTCTGATTGATTCCCGGATCTCACAATTTCTATGTGTTTAATGTTTGGGGAAATGTGAGGAGAATAATAATATGCACTAAGGATAGCTCAAATTAATTTATATGATTATCATTTATGCGATACAGTCTATGACATTACAAAGAAAACTTAGATTTGGAAGGATTCGTAACATAAACACGAAATTATATGGCCAATAAGAGTAAATAGTACTCATGACACTAGTGGAAAATGAGCGTTTTACCACCCACATCAGAGACCCTCATTGACGGTAATCGGACCCTTGAACAAACGAAGCTCTCTTGATGTTGATATCTTAATGACTTCTTGTATCAACCTTGGAAGTAATCTTAAGCATGGCATGGGTATGATATTGACGAGCATGACTTCTAAAAATGTTGTATGCCTGTTGAAACCGGTAAAGCAATTGAAGTGTTGAATTTCTTAAGAGATATGGAAGGTGGCTACCCGAATACATTTATATAATACCAAATTTTATTGAGAAATCCAATTATTATTGCCACAGCAGAACGAAGTTTTTCGAAGTTGAAGTTAATCAAGAGTTATCTTCGGTCAACGATGTCATAAGAAAGATTGAATGAATAACAATGTTTTCTATTGAAATTGAGATGTTAGATAATACTAGTAGTTTTGATAATATAATTTTTGATTTCGTGTCGAAAAGAGCGGGAAGAACGGATTTTGTGGTGGGATAAGTTACTTTCTTTGTGTTTTTAGCCATTTTTTCTCTTGTAGTTCGCATCGTTTGACAATCTGTAATATATTTTATATCAAATCGCAACATTTTTTTTTTAGTTTGCTTATACAGGGCCCTTTTAAGTAAGTTCGCCTAGGGCCTCTAAAAACCTTGCTTTCTTTGATAAGAAACGATTTTTTTCTTATTCACGGCCAGCAGGAACAAGCTCACAAGCTCATGATTCGAAGAACCAATAACCCAAACAATAACACTTTTCTTAATATTTTTCTCATTAATTATCAATGAATGAAAAAGGCCTATTTATAGGCTACATTACTTGGAAAATAAGAAACAAACCCTAAAAAGATTACTTTTAATATAAATCCTAATTCTAATAAAATACCTATTTTTCATAATAAAAACTCTTAATAAATTAAATAACGAAATACTAAACTATAAAACTAGTTATTGTCGCGCTTCGCAATGGCTAGCCAAGGTGGTTTCCATAACTTGGATAGGCTTGACCCATATAATGGACCAGCAAGACCACATATGCTCCAGTGTTGTATCGGGTCAACAACGTTGACATGACCGATAAGACGTGGTCTTATCGTGCTTCTAGTGGGGAGGTGGGTTAACATCGGAAAATTTTGCGAATGGACCAAAACTCAAACTTGCATAGCTTTTAGTTTTAAAGCACTTATATCCACTCTTTAGGGAAAAGGACCACATTAGGAAATTTATATACACCTTTCCTCGTACATATTAAAACTAGAGGTAAGCACACTGAAAGGTGCACAAAAATTTACACCATTTGTGGTCCTATTTTTTACTGAGAAAATATGTGTGCCTAAAAATTCTTTGGATATTTGGCCATTTAGCGTAATTCACTATCTTAACTTACTTCCTTCTCTTGAGTTTTCTGTTGTGATTCTTATCATCTTTCACTGCATGCGCTACCTGAATTTTTACAAGTAAAGGCTTTTGCTAAATTGAGCAACTCAATTGCATAGGTAAATCTGTCTCATTAATATCATATTGCAAAAATCTAACTTGAGTTTTAACTGCACACCGTTACTTGGTCATTTTGTTTGGTATCTTTTAGGATCGCTAGGTAAATTGTAAAACTTTCACTTCAAATATAGAGCATGTATAGTTACTTATGGGTCATGACATACACTATATGTTCGTTCTAAGATAAAATGCCCAAGGCACCTCGCAACGTAATTAAGAGGTGTCGACCTCTCTTTTTCTTCCATGAAGCCCTTATATGTGTACTCCTGTAACGTCGTATTGTTACAATGAGAGAACACACATAAAATTTGTTAGCAACATAAAGATGGTGCCTGCATTGTTTTTCTGCTTCGAAGTTCTGGGCTTCTGTCCCATCAATGAAATGATACCCATGGCATAGCTGTATTCCTTTTACCGTTCCTTCAAATGTTAATGCCAGTGTTTAAATCTTTTGTGCTGTAGCTTTGAGTAGCATGCACTACTTTGGAAAAATCATCATTTACAACATTGTATTAGGGTTGTAGTAAGCCTACTACAACGCTTTTTTGTGTATTGTGTAGGTGGGGTATTGTAGAAAGTCCAAGCTTTTCTACAATACTTGTCTAAGTGTTGTAAAGGGTGATGTGATTCATGGTTCAACAATATTTTGCCAAAGTTGTGATTCTCTTTCGATTTTTTTAGAAAGCCTAACACAACCCTTGCTTGTTGTTGCAAGAATATCTTGGACAACACAAGTCGTGTATCGTGGAAGTATCTTGTACAACACATAGTTATATTGTAATAAGGTATTTCGCAATATCTGGCTTTTGTAGTTGAAAACTTGAAGACAACATATATTAGTATTGTGAATACAATTGTCATTACACTTCCTAGAGTTGTGCAACTGTACTAAACAACTCCTACTTATATTGCAAGATTTATTTTTACAATCATTATGCTGAGTAGTAAATTGTTTTAACACAACACTTATTAGTATTGTGATTATTACAGTTACTACACTTGGTTGGAATTGTAAAACCACCATGATATAACTATACTATGTGTAGTAGAATTTTTTTGACACCACTCTTACTAGTATTGTAGACTATCTTGGACAACACATAGTTCTATTGTAAAGATGCTATTTCACAATATCTTGGTTGGGTAGTGGAAATCTCTAACACAACATTCTATATGTGAATAAGGCCCAACATATACATTTCACTTTTGGCACCTTGTTTGTGTTGTGAAATGTTAGATTAAACTGAAATATAAACAGGCTCTTAAGTCAAAGATTCATTCAAATTAAACTAAACCCAGTAGTAACCGAAAGATTCATTCACATACCCATGTGATATACACAAAAACATTCACATACCCATGTAATATACACAAAACATACAAAAAGTGGCAGTGATGATGTTTGTTACGATGTTTGTTACAAAAGTGAAGTCTTCCACAAAAGATCAAAGTTGATTAAGAAAGTTTACTCGTAGGAAATTCGATCCTTGGGCCATGTGATAAAACCCAAACAAATTTCACCAATAGATCCGACTTCAAGTCTCCTTGAAGACAGGAGCATCCTCCACATAAGCAACCTTCACACATACAGAGTAGGCTCCAAAACCTATTGGCTTTCCATGTATCTCCTTACATGGATCTGCTTTCAGAATCTCAGCCTCTCCGCAACCACTTCGCCTCCTTGTACCCCGGCCTAATAGCTTGCAAGCTTGGAATCTCTCCGGCACTTGGACCCGACTTGGAGTGGTATGAGTCGAGTCTCTTGCATCGCCGAGAACAGCCCTGCTAGTGCTAGCCTCCTGGTTGTTGCTGGCTTTTGGACTTGACCTGAGAGAGGGTGGGACTCCATTGCAAACACATCTTGAGTTCCTTTCCTATATTAAGACCATATCAAAGATGTGGGTCACAATCAAGTTTGAATTCATCATGAAAATAAGAACTAATCAAGTTTAAATTCTCACCTCTATCTGCATCAGCCGATCATTCAGTTCTCTACAGGATTCCTGACACTCTCTAATCAGCAACTTATAGTGGGACTGGGCAGAAACCTTTTTGTGTTGCTCCAAAACCAATTCCTTTAGGTCTCCCTGTAGTTTTGTCCTCGCCAAAGGCCTTTGCAAGAATATCATCTGCACCATGCTCTGCACCATGCTCTGCTTGAGATTTTTCAAGTTTCTCCTATTTAATTGTGTACATAAGATATTTTTGCATTTTTAAAGCAGACACATAAACCCCACAAAGGAAGAGGAGAAGATTTCTTACAAAAGCTTCTACAACACCAGGATGTGGAATCTTTCCTTTGCGCTGTGTATGACCACGTTTCCATAAACTGACTTGATCAATCCCATTGGTTGTGTTTAGTTCTTTTTTCTGCCAAATAAATGTATCAATACATGACAATCGTCAAGAATAGCATAACAACATGGTATTAAAGTCACGATACATGCTAAGAAGAAACTTCAAGATTTCTAAGATACAACCTTGTAGAGAATTGTGAGATGTGACATGTTTAAATGGTATCTAAATATCCGATAATTCCGCCTTTAAAATATGTACACATTAGTGGCTTAGTGTGGGCTTTGAATTCTAAACTCGTAAGGAAGTGAACAACCAAACATGAATATTTTCTACGAAACTAACATGAAAAAAATGCTAGATTACAACAAAGTAAAAGTAAACCACAAGTCGTGATCCGAATAATGAAATTATCCATCATAAACGGCTTTACAATCCACAACCAGCTAAAAGGCCGTAGATCAACCTATACGAAATTGCATAAGCATCTAAATTTTTGCAATTGCATAAATAATGTCACAATAACCAAGCAATTATATTTAGAACGATGCAATAGCTTTCACGTGGTGAACATACCATGGCCTCCTCCAATCGCGCGAAACCTTGTCGACTTATGGTATGTGGGGTGTTGTTTTTTGCACGCTTTTCTTGCATTTTTTTTCTTTTGACCTGAAAAGAAAAATAGAGACATCATCATTCGACGTACTTTTAAAGTTTTAAATAAAAATATACAAATCATTCATTATAATAGAAAAACTTACTCAAGTCAATAGAGTCTACATGTTTCACAAATTCGCCCCACCGCCTAACCGTCATGGTCCTCAAGGCGTTAGCTTTTCCAGCCTGTTTCTTTCTTTCTTCCCCTTGAAACTCGATCGATAACATCGATTACCAAACCAGCTTTCCTTGACCTTGCTTCTCTAAGATAAGCTCCCATCTTGTCAAATAGTATGCTTTGTAACACTCGGGCACAATGAATCGGTTCTACAAATAAAAGTAAATAATTTGAATTATAATACGCTATGAATTCAATAGTTGTTGAGTAAATGAAAAGAGATAAAGAGTTATGAACTACCGTACCATGACTACCTTCCATATGTTTTCTTTTGCTTCAATAGGGACACGTCTCCAATCCGTGAAAGTTAAAGGAAGTTTCCGAACAAGCACCCCTAGCACACTAGCCGCTTGCACGGTAGGGATCACCAATCGGTTGTTCATTAGCATTGAAGGTAACTCGTTCTCTCAAAGACAACATCATCCAACTTTAGCGCATGCATCCGAGTTGGGCCACGTGGAACATATTTTCTTTTCTTCGCTTCTTTTCCTTCTTCACCTTTCTCATTACCGTAACTATTACCATTCTCCGATCAGGCTCATCATCATTACCATTATCATTCTCTTCTTCCACATCGTGCTCCACGTGATCGAGTTATCATCTTCCACAAATTTTACGGTATGTAGATTTTCCTCTTCCTCTTCCTCTTCATCTTGCAAATCATGCGAGTGTGTCATTTGATCCCTAAGTTGAACATTCGCACAGGGCCTCTTGCTTTTGTGTCAAGTTTCCGCTTTACATTCTTTCGCCCCACTCCAGATTTGGCAAAAGATCTCCTTTGGAGCTTTTAGATTGGGACTTGGTAGTTCTTGATTGTGTATGTTGAGTACTTTCGATTGCACATTATTCTTCCTGGTAGATTTTCTCTTTGTAGGTGGTGATGACAGTGAAACACTTTCAAATTGCCGACGACGCTTTGGAGTTGTTGCACATGGAGAAACTGCAGCACTTGGTTCTGTTCCCTTTGTATTCCTTGGTGCTTGCCTTAATTGTGCTGCATTTGGATATGGTTCATCATCATCTTCTGGTACCTTCTTGTTTCTTGGTGATGACCGCCTACATGGAGTTGATAGAGATGGTTCTCATGACTTGTTTTTGGTCGGTGTTTGCAACTCGAGGTGAGCAAAGCACTTTCGCAGAGGGCACTCGTTGAGTGTTCCGCTTGTTTTTCATTACCAAAAACCGTAGCTTAGTTAGTTAACATGAGAAGGTAAAGTAGCTTGTTAACCGAAATGGAGTTAAATAGCTTTTACCTTTATCGCAAACTGGATGTCCTTCATATTTAATGATTCCTTGCTAGTCTGCAACTTGGAAGTTAGTGGAGCACTTTCGGATGGAGTTGCATTATCGCTGACTTCTTGTTCCTTGGGGATGATCGTGTATGTGAAATAGATGGTGTCGCGATCTGTTTAGTCTTCTTCAACTGCAAAAACAATGCATAGCTTAGTTAAATGAGAAGGTAAAGAAATTTTTTTACACCGGAAATTGAGATGAAAAGTGTTTATACCTTTATCGCTAATCGCTTGACAAGCCTCTTCTTTACCGTTTCCCAAGCTAGTGTACATTATTGCGTTTATGCCTTGAAAAAATAGAATTCAACAATCAATATGGATCAAAGCTAACACAAATGAGTTCTATTAAAGGCCGTGATTATCATTAACCAAAGAGAAAGAAAAAAATTGTTGGCCTCGAAGGAGGAAATACAGGTCTAATGCCTGCATGCCTCCAAACACAAGGCCTGTTCACAAAGTGGCTAAAAATCAAACTCCATGCTTTGGGCACAAATATACTCACAATGGCGCATAAGGCAATTTAACTCAAATGAGCTAGAACACACAAATCATACACCAATGATACAGTCAATTTGGAAAAAAAGTAATACAAGAGAAATTTATCATTCAAGATTATTGAGATGTAAAGGACATATAGGAGCAAAAGATGTACTACTACGCCTCAAACTTATGCCTGAGTGCATGGGATTGACATTTCCACCATAGATACCAAAGCACCTTTGGTATAGGTAAGCTTACAAAATGACAATGTGATTGGCTAATTAGCCACCAAATATTTATACAAACTTGTACACTCAAACTAGTATGAACAAATTATCATATACCCAACAAAAAAATTTTATCATATAGCAAACCACTCGACCTTCTCTTGATCAGATTTTGATGTTAAGTTATTATGGAAGTAAATTCATACTAACTTTGAGGATTTATGTGTCAAAACAACAACAAAAAAAAAAAAGAAAATCATCATGAAAATCAAAGACCAAAATTGAAGAATCCCCAAATTAAAGACCAAAATCAAAGACCCAATTTAAATTTGATCATGAAACAACAAAAACTTAAGTTGCATGAGTGAAAAAAAAAAACCAAAATTATAAAATCCCTAAAATAGAAAACTGGAAGAGAAATTACTCTTAAGATTTGAGAGTATGAGAGATTCGAGAAATTACCCTGAACCCTGAGTCCCTTGGTGAGATCTGATTGAGTTGGAGATATTAATCCTTTGAGTTTCTGAGAGATTGCTTGAGTTAGGGTTTTCTGAGAGATTTAGATCGAGATATTGCTTCTGAGTTAGGGTAATCTTTTGAGAGATTTAGATCAAGATACTGCTTCTGATGGAGAGATTTTTCATAGTGAAGAGAGTTTTCGTTTGGTGAGAAAGTTTTTTTTCTGAGAGAGAGGTTTTTTTTTTGTTTTTTCGTTTTTTTTCTTTCGATTTTTGATGAAAATTTCGATGTGTTTAGAATTTGGGCGCGTCTACTGAAAATTTTGGGGACACGTTGCGAAAGACACGTTGCGGTGGTCCAAAAATAAATAATGTCCGAAAATTCTCAAGCGTACACGTGACCAAATTTGGGCGGGCTTTTGGGCGGGAGAGACACAATTTTCTGATTGGTCTAAGCAAAATCATACGGATTGGTAAAGAAACACACTTTCTAACAAACCAAAAAGCCTTTCCCACCGTTAGATTTTAGTAGTTTTGCACCCCCTAATTTTGGTGCGTTAGATCAGAGAAAATTACAAAAAAAACAACCATAAACAAATCAATGATTGGTCTAAGCCAAAGCATACGGATTGACAAAGAAACACACTTTTTACTTCTCAGAAACCTTAAACGAACACGAATTCGTTGACTTTAAGAAATAAACTGGCTCCGAGATCGAAACCTGTCCATAAGAGGACCACTATATATCTGAGAATTCGTAAGAACGATGAATCACACCATTTACTGGTAAGATTCGAACTTCAAATGTGATATAAGGGCATTCAAACTATGGACCGAGATCGAAACTTGGCGATGAGTGGACATCTATAAGTCGGTAACTTCGTAAGAACGACGAATCGGCCCGACATCGGAAAGATTCCTCTCGAAGATTCCATGTATATGTTAACCATACCCATTTTCGTCGACTTCGAGGAATATACCTCGGTCCGAGATCGAAACTTGGCGATGAGTGGACTGTATAAGTCGGTAACTTCGTAAGAACGATGAATCCAGCCAGACATCGGAAAGATTCCTCTGGAAGATTCCATGTATATGTTAACCATACCCCCATTTAAGTCGACTTCGAGGAATATACATTCCGAGATCGAAACTTGGCGATGAGTGGACTACTATAAGTCGGTAACCTCAGTAGAACGATGAATCGACCCAGAGATCTTTGGAAAGATTCCTCTGAAGATTCCATGCATATGTTTTTGACCCATTTTCGTCGACTTCGAGGAATATACCCGTCCGAGATCGAAACTTGGCGATGAGTGGACTACTATAAGCTCCAGAACTTCGTAAGAAATCGCACGAATCCAGCCGGGACATCGGGAAAGATTCCTCTGGAAGATTCCATGCATATGTTAAGCGGACCCATTTTCGTCGACTTCGAGGAATATACCTGGTCCGAGATCGAAACTTGGCGATGAGTGGACTGCTATAAGCTCGGAACCCGTAAGAACGAATCCACCCGATATCGGAAAGATTCCTCTGGAAGATTCCCCGTATATGTTAACCATACCCATTTTCGTCGACTTCGAGGAATATACCCTGGTCCGAGATCGAAACTTGGCGATGAGTGGACTACTATAAGCCGGTAAATCGAAGAACGACCTAATCCACTGACATCGGAAAGATTCCTCTGGAAGATTCCCCGTATATGTTAACCATACCCATTTTCGTGCGACTTTATACATTCGAGATCGAAACTTGGCGATGAGTGAATATAAGTCGGTAACCCGTAAGAACGAAATCCAGCCGGATCTTCGAAAGATTCCTCCGGAAGATTCCCCCAGATATGTTAACCATACCCATTTTCCGACTTCGAAGAATATACCTGTTAGCTCCGAGATCGAAACTTGGCGATGAGTGGACTCTATAAGTCGGTAACCAAGAACGATTTAATCCAGAACCAGATCTCGAAAGATTCCTCTGGAAGATTCCTGTATATGTTAACCATACCCATTTTCGTCGACTTCGAGGAATATACCGTTCCGAGATCGAAACTTGGCGATGAGTGGACATATAAGTCAGAATTCGTAAGAACGACGAATCCAAATGGATATCGGAAAGATTCCTCTCGGAAGATTCCTGTATATGTTAACCATACCCATTTTCGTCGACTTCGAGGAATATACCTGTCCGAGATCGAAACTTGGCGATGAGTGGACTCGCTATAAGTCGGAACCCGTAAGAACGACGAATCCGGCCGGATCATCGGAAAGATTCCTCTCGGAAGATTCCATGTATATGTTAACCATACCCATTTTCGTTTCGACTTCGAGGAATATACCTGTCCGAGATCGAAATCATGGCGATGAGTGGACCGCTATAAGTCGGTAACTTTCGAAGAACGACGAATCCATCCGGACATCGAAAGATTCCTCGGAAGATTCCATGTATATGTTAACCATACCCATTTTCGTCGACTTCGAGGTATATACATGCCCGAGATCGGAACTTGGCGATGAGTGGACTGCTATAAGTGGTAACCCGTGAAGAACGACGAATCCAAATAGACATCGGAAAGATTCCTCTGGAAGATTCCCCTGTATATGTTAACCATACCCATTTTCGTCGACTTGAAGAATATACCCGTTCGAGATCGAAACTTGGCGATGAGTGGACTACTATAAGTCGGAACTTCGTAAGAACGACGAATCCCGGCCCAGATCTTGGAAAGATTCCTCCGGAAGATTCCATGTATATGTTAACCATACCCATTTTCGTCGACTTCGAGGAATATACCTGGTCCGAGATCGAAACTTGGCGATGAGTGGACTGCTATAAGTCGGTAACTTCGTAAGAACGACGAATCCAAATGCAGACTTGGAAAGATTCCTCGGAAGATTCCCCGTATATGTTAACCATACCCATTTTCGTGGACTTCGAGGAATATACATTTCCAGATCGAAACTTGGCGATGAGTGGACTGCTATAAGTCGGAATTCAGTGAAGAACGACGAATCCAGCCGGATCTTGAAAGATTCCTTTGGGAAGATTCCCCGTATATGTTAACCATACCCATTTTCGTCGACTTCGAGGAATATACATTCCGAGATCGAAACTTGGCGATGAGTGGACTACTATAAGTCGGTAACCGTAAGAACGAATCCTAAACCAGATCTTGGAAAGATTCCTCTCGGAAGATTCCCTGTATATGTTAACCATACCCATTTTCGTCGACTTCGAGGAATATACCCGTTCCAGATCGAAACTTGGCGATGAGTGGACCGCTATAAGTCGGTAACCGTAAGAACGACGAATCCCGGCCGACATCGGAAAGATTCCTCTGGAAGATTCCATGCATATGTTAAAGCGGACCCATTTTCGTCGACTTCCCGGAATATACATTGCATCCAGATCGAAACTTGGCGATGAGTGATCTATAAGTCGGTAACCCGTAAGAACGACGAATCCACCAGATCTTTGGAAAGATTCCTCTGAAGATTCCATGCATATGTTAACCATACCCATTTTCGTCGACTTCGAGGAATATACATTTGAGTGGATGACGAATCCAGCAGATCATCGATAGAATCCTCGGAATGTTTTTTTCCCATTTATATTTTTATTTTCTATTAATGAATTAATACTAATTATATTTATTATTTTTAATGAAAAGAATATATAAATTAATAATTAATTAATACTAATTATATTTATTAATTATTAATTAAAAAAATTAATGATTTTTTTTTTAATATATTCATCATAACATCATTCATTTTATCTACAACCGTTAATTTTTTATTTATTTTTATTTTTTTCCTTTATCTTAATATATCCATCATAACATCATAACCATCCATTTTATCTACAACCGTTCATTTCTTTTTTTTTTCTTTAACCTAGTCGATTTCTTCCTTATCATTTTCTTTTTTCCCCTCAACTTCATCTTCCCCATCGTCTTTGACAGAGAGCAAGAACTTAACCTCAAACCAACTGCAACTTCGATACAGCAGCACCACCATCACTCAACCACTGGAAACTTCATCGTCTACAACTCCAAAAGCTCAGTTTATTACCATCCTTTTCAAGTTCATCGATCTCAGGAGATTTCTTCACCAACAGAAAGATGAAGATCGATCTGTAACCCATATCTCGACTTACCATCTCCACCAATTTCCCAAAGTTGAAGATCGATCTGTGACCCAGATTTGAATTTAGGGTATATTTTATTTTATTTTTTGATTTTTGAATTAGGTTTGTTTCAATGCATTAAATTCTGTTTTGAACTACATTTGCATTAAAAATTTGAAATTGATATCGACACAGAACAATTGATTGGATTCAAATTTGATTAAAATTTGATCTTGCCAATAGTTTTTGATTTCGTCACTTCATATGTACATGTATTTCTTTTGGTTCTATACTATTCACTTCAATAGGAATTGATTTGTTAATTGGATTTTAATTTTGTTGAAATTAGGCGTGGGGTATCCATCAACAAATTGAAGTTAATCACCAAGTTTGGGGTAATTTTCTTCTTACCTTTCTTTCCTTAGTCATCATTCTGATATTTGTTCCCTGTTTGAGATAATGTCTCACATGCGCGCGAATGTTATAGATTGATTTTTCAATAGTAGTTAACTAGTTTCAGTTGCATTCAATTCAGGTGCACAAATTGCATTAAATTTATATCTTTTATAAAATGGGTTCGCAGTTCAGGTGCAGAAATTGCATTAGATTTGGCCCTCTTGAGATATAACACTTCAAAACTGAAAACTATAGGTTCGCAGTTCTGCAACTTCTAAATCTATGACTGCACTGGCATGGTTACGGAACAATGCTGCTTTACCATTTGCATTGAAAAGATGACTCTGGGTAGGTAGCTTACACAGTATCACGACGTGGATACAGAACAATGATTTGGTTGTGCAATTAGGTCACTTTGTTGACACAGAATCTGATTTTCACCTTGTAGGTTTGTCAACATGGTAGATTTGTCAACATGGCCTATTAGGGACACAAATAAGAATATTCACCAATAGTTTTGTTCATCACTATGGGTTGATAAGAGCATTCCCTGTGTTGGGAAATATGTCCTTACGAATTGAGTGTTAAAGAAACATGTAGAATGTGAACCAGTGGACACCATAAATAGATTGCGCTTTTATAGGTTTGGGTAACTTGAGTTAAGTCGGAAAAAATGCTTGCTCTTGATTTTTGTTCAAAATGTTATTGTTTGTAATTTTTTCCTAGTATTACCGAGTCAGAAAAATGACTTTGTTTTGTATGTTTCCTTTGTTGGCTGATTATTTCAAGCATGATGAAGTAAGAATCAAATGAGATAAACAAGTAGTCCGGGAGGACATGTTCCATTGGTGAGTTGTTGCTGCAGACTCAAGGTCTCGATTCTGAGTTGATGTACCGGGTGTTAAGTCAAGGAAGTAGGTGGTAAATTTAAAGAAGTAGGGTGTTACAAGTACTCTGCCATGTTGTTCTAAGCACTTCATAAGTCAAGACGATAAGTACTCTTTCCATGTTTGGTTGATAGTGCAAAGTAGTTTGATTTTTCAGAATTGTTTGGAGTGGGAATACTAATCTTTGATTCTACAGGTGCGTGCCTACTATGCTGCCAGATCCACCATCCCAGTCTTGAACACTAAATGTATATGCAGATGCCATAGAGTTGCTGGAAGCTCTTAATTGGCAACAAGAAGTTAAAGTTAAATGACATCACGTAATTGGTCAGTAACTACTGCTATAAATGAGTAATTACTCCAAGTTTTCGATTCCCCATTTTGTATATGTAAATATCTTACAATCAGAACTCCAAGTTTGTAAGTTAAAAAAAAGAAATTTTTAAGTTACGTTATTATGATTTGCTAATCCAATGTTCTTTACTTACGCTGGTTATCATATTTTGATTGCGCTTACAATGCCATTAATCTTTAATAAATTCAACATTCCAACCAAAGAAGTGGCTACAAGTTGGTTGAGAAGGAAATTCAAAGCCTTTTTTAATCGGAAGAATCTGAATAGTTGCAGATTCAAGTCATTACAAATGATGAATAAAGATTGGGTTCATTGGCCAAGGTTAATATGTTGTTCATCGTAGAACATTACATTCTTTACATTGGTTTTCCCTCTTGTATTATGTTTATTACAAAGGCTTAATTGTTTCGTCGTTCTTTCATGTAGGGATGATCTTCCATATCGGGATGCCTTGCGGGAATTTCATAGATATTGTTTGTCAAAAACTTGGAAATCCTTCCGTGTTCAATTGTCCTTGTGTTGATTGTAAAAACCTTGCTTGCCACTTCCTCCTCAAGAAGTGTATTTTCACTTGTCAAACGCGGTATGGATCCTACATACACCGAGTGGGTTTTTCACGGGGAGATAAATGTCACTTGTAATGATGTACACCAAGATGGAGCAACAGGGGTTCATCTCGGATGTATGTAGATGCGATGTTGAAGCCGATGCACATATCGATCGGGGACATGAAACTATACAAGACGAGGGGTTGGAAGAGGCGACACACCGTTATATCCTAATTGTAACACACACACAAAGTTATCCATCACTGTTGAATTGTATAGGCACAAGACAGTAAATGGTTTATCTAGGAAATCTTTTGACGAACTTCTCAAGACAATTGGTTCCTTGTTGCCGCCTGTGTCATTGTCTTCCTTGCTCAACATATGAAGTGAAGAAGTCTGAAATCTTATCAATTGACTTACGAGAAAATACATGCTTGTGTGAATGATTGTTGTCTGTTTAGAAAAGACTTGAAAGATGCTGAAGAATGTCCTAAATGTCATTATTCTAGGTGGAAGGAAGACACATCTAACATGGACGATGCTGACATGATAGACAAGCCCAAAAAGAAGATACTGGTTAAGGTCCTTAGATACTTCCCCATTGTACCGAGATTGAAGAGATTGTATCAATCAGCAGAGCTGGCTGAGCAGTTGATATGGCACGCGACGAACAAGAGTAAAGATGGGAAGATGCGTCATCCAGCAGATTCTTTGGCTTGGAAGCACATAGATAGAAAGTTTCCCGATTTCGCTTCAGATTCCCGTAATTTGCGTCTTGGGCTTGCTGCTGATGGATTTAATCCATTTGGTGATCTTTCCCCAAGCCACGCTTGTTGGCAAGTGATGATCGTGGTTTATAATTTGCCTCCTCGAGTCGTGTATGCAAGGCGAAAACATAATTCGAGCATGTTGATTCCGGAAAAAACAACCGGTAAAGACATCGATGTATACTTGCAGCCCTTGATAGATGAACTGATTGAGTTGTGGGAGAACTGGCGTGCGGGTATATGATTCGTTTACTAAAACAGATTTTAACTTGAAGGCATTATTAATGTGGACAATAAACGATTTCCCGCATATGGTAATCTATCTGGATGTACGTATAAAGGGAAGGCGGCTTGCCCTCTTTGCGGTGAAAATACACTTTCAAACTGGTTGCCATTTAGTCGTAAAACTGTTTACTTGAATCATAGGAGATTTCTTCGTCATAATCATCCTCTTCGGAGAAAAGACTGGTTTAATGGAGAGGTTGAGAAAAAGAAAAGCCACTGTTATGTCCGTTGTCGGCACTTGAATGTCGAAGAGTATTGTCAATGACTTTGGGGAAAGCGGAGAAGAATGAGGAGGAGATAAGGAAAAGAAAGAGGAAAAGAAGAAGAATAAAAAGAGTAAGGGGCGAGTAGTGTGGCAACAAAAGCTAATGTGGGTAATTCTAAGTGTGGGAAGAGGAAAAGGGCTGTTATTCTTGATGCGGCTAGTTAAGTGCACTTGACAATGAAACTGAGCTTTCGGGTGTTTAACAAACGGTCGATATTTTTCGACTTAGCTTATCGGAAGGTCAGTTCTATAAATTCAAATTTACTAATAGTTTGCAACTTCAAATTTACTTGTTTATGTCTCAACTTTTTTAAATTCAAAAGTGTTCACCCGAAATCATTTAGTTTGCTTAACAAGTCGTAGTTGCACCCTTTACTACAACTCTAAAATACCGAAACTTTATTGGTAGCACCGAGACTTTATCGGTTTGTTTTTTCATGTCTTAACTTGTAGATTTTGAAATGTATGTTTCTAAGAATGAGTAGCGTAAGCAATATAAATATGAATAAAAATAAGTATAATATAATATAAATATAAATATAAGTAGCTCTTAGTGACCAAGTATGGTGGCACATCTTGTGCTGCAACTTGCTTTGTTTTCTCCTTTGGAAGATGGATGTGAATAAGGTCTTATTACTATGCCATCTTGTGCTGCACATCTTAGTGACCATAGTTCATTTTATCATGATTTTTATGCTAAGGTCTAATGTTAGGTTTTTTCATATTCTAGGATTTATTACTACTAAGACAATATCGATGTTATGCACACGAGAAAAAAATGTTTGCGAGAGTATTATTGGTACTTGTATTGAATATAAACACCAAAACAAAAGACGGTCTAAAATCCCGCAATGATTTGAAGAGTATGGGAATAAGACCAATGCATCCAAGAGAGAAATGGCAAAACGATCCTTCCACCAGCACCATAACTTGCTTAAATGACAAGGAAAAGGCTATATTTTATAATAGGATGAGAAATTTGAAGGTTCCATATGGGTATAGTTCTGATCTTAGAAAGCATTTCTCGAAAGATGGTTGCTTAGGTGTTCTCAAGGCTCATGATTACCATGTTCTTATGCAACAAATATTCCCGTTGCTTTGCAAGGACTTTTACCCTAGGGCCAAGGGAGGCGATTTTCGGGTTATGTTCTTATTTTCACGAAATATGCCAAAGGGCGTTGATCTCCAGAGATTAGTAGAACTTGAAGTAGAAGTTCTTCGAGACTATGTGTATGTTGGAGAGGTACTTCCCTCCGCCATTTTTTGATGTCATGGTGCACTTGACAATTCACCTAGCTCGAGAAGTGCGATTATGTGGACCTGTACAATATCGTTGGATGTATCCGTTTGAAAGGTATGCCAATTTAATTTATATTACTTATGTTATTTTGGTTTCATGTAGAAAGTTATGCCCTTTGTAGCTTAGAGATACTAATATTAATTACTTGATAACTGTTGCATACGCGACTTTCCTAGGTATATGAAGATATTCAAAGAATATGTAAAGAATTATGCACTACCTGAAGCTTGTATAGCCGAGTGTTATCTTGGAATGGAGTGTGTTAGGTATTTTGATGTTCGTAAGGCCCAAGCAGCTGAAAGAGTAAACCAAAGGCGTAACGAAAACATTCAAAGTGGTTCCACACCGGTAGCACATCCTCTTTCTAAAGGTGTCCAAGTGCGTATGGATAGTGAGATGTTAAAGATAGCTCACAGATATGTGCTTTTTAACACACCCGAAATTGACCCATATATGACGTAAGTATGACATTCATGTTCATTAAAAATGGTGCTGTCGGTTAATACTTCATTTTTAATTTTACTTTTGTCTTAGAATGCATATGGATGAGTTAAAATCTTCATTGGGAGGGAAATTACCAAAGTGAAGACGAACTCAACTCTATACAAATCGACACATTTTGCAGATTGGTTTCAACAAAAGGTACGTTTAGTCCACTCTTAGTCAGATTATGCAGCTTAGTATAGTTTAAACACTTGGACATTTTGCTGCTACAGAAAACGCAAATACGTGTGATTCTGTTTCATTGTCACTTGGAACAATCCATGTTGGGCACAACATCACTATAAATCTAACTTCCCATGCTTAGATAGCAAATTTAATTATATTCTTATGTCCTGAGATTGTACATTTGTAGGTTAAGATGCAAATTAAACAAGGCATGTCAGTATCAAACATGGTAGAATGGTTGTCATATGGGCCGTTAGAAAACTACGTATCATATAAAGGATTGCTAATCAATGGGTCTAGGTTTATTACGAAGGATGTTAAGAGAGTCACACAAAACAGTGGAGTTTCAATTGAATCAACAACCTTAGTTGCGGGACGGTCGAAACTAGTGGGTTCTACGGTGTTTTAGAAGAAATTCTATTGTTGGACTACAATCATATGTTTCAAATTCCAATATTCAAATGTGATTGGGCTCACACCCGATTTTGGTGTCAAGGTAGAAGATGGATTTACATTAGTCAATTTAAAACAACATAAGAACCAATACTGTAACGATCCATTCATTTTAGCAAAACAAGCGCGACAGGTTTTCTATTCTCGAGAGTCAAATGCATCTAACTGGTATGTGATGGTGAAACCACCACCTAGGGGTTTCCATGAATTAGAGGAATACAATGAAAATCTTGAGACAAATTGCCAACCAGTGGATACTTCAGCTCTTGGTTTACAAATGGATGACGAGAGCGAGAGCTACTTAAGAGAAGATGGTGAATATATCATAGTGGTTCCAACAAAGAAGAAGAAGAACAAAAAGAAGAAGAAAAGGAAGTTCACAAGTTAAGTCAGTATAGTGTATTTTTTTTACTGTATTAAATTTTTACTATCATTGTCGCTCTTGTTGTATTTCCTTTACTAACACTAGTATTGTTCTTGCAAAATAGACATTTAACAGCTCCATTTGGGTGCTTAATTTATAAAATGCTAGCTCACATTACCTTTGTAATATTTGTTCCGAGTAAACACCCATTTTTAACTCCGCCAATGTAAATGATATATCATTTTGTTTCTTGGTCTCAAGCCCGGATAAAGGAGGAGAGAAAAAGGGACATGTCGATTGTTATGATTGCTATATTGGCCCACCAATTTTTTCCGAAATTTGTATGAATTTTGTAGGTTTGCCCGAATTTTATTTGGTGCTTTCGAGATTTTGCTAGGACTAGTTACTTATCTGGGTTTTTTTTTTCTTTTTTTTTTTGTTGTCAATTATGATGTCATATGGGAATTGAGTTGGAATTCTGGTAGGATTGTCAAATTATCATTTTTCTTCATTGGAAACTAGCAGGATTGTTAAAAGGCATATGGCGGTGAAGGAAATGCTCATATTGCTAGTCTATTTTTTTAAAAAAAACTGACCTCTTATGTTGCTACTTTTATTCCATTTGGGAATGTTGATAACTTTGATATTTGTGTATTAAGAGTGATATTTTTCGTTCAGAGAAGGATTCGCTCTGTTTGTGGCTTAGTCACTTTCGCATTACATTTTGTTTCACAACACTTATAAAGGGTTGTCATAAAGTTAGTGTATAGTTAGTATATTAAAGAACCACAAAGTTGACAGAACCTGTGATAGTGTAGGATGGTCAGTGGTGTAGACTTCCTCGCCTGAGGCTCAGGATCGAATCCCCCCCAACCTCATTTTTTCCAACATTATATATTTTTACTTCAACAACACTTATAAGTGTTGTTTTAGGTTTCTATTTAAAAGAAAGAAAAAAGCAAAACTTGTGAACTAGAAAGGGTGGTTGATGAGCTAGACTTCCATGCAATAGGTTCATGTTCGAATCTCCCTCTAACATATTTTTCATTACCATATTTTTGTGTTCTTTAACAACACTTGTGAGAATTGTGATAGGCTAAGTAACTACATATATGGAACATTGTGTATTTTTACTTCAACAACACAAATGAGAATTGTGATAGGGTAATTCACTACATATATGGAACATTATATATTTTTACTTCAACAACTGTACATATTTTTCATTATCATATTTTTGTGTTCTTCAACAACACTTGTGAGAATTGTGATAGGCTAAGTCACTACATATATGGAACATTATATATTTTTATTTCAACCACACTTATAAGTGTTGTTGTAGGTTTCTATTTAAAAAAAGAAAAAAAATCAAAACTTGTGAACTGAAAGGGTGGTTGATGAGCTATATTTCCATGCAGTAGGTTCATGTTCGAATCTCCCCTCTAACATATTTTTCATTATCATATTTTTGTGTTCTTCAACAACACTTGTGAGCATTGTGATAAACTAAGTAACTACATATATGGAACAGAGTTGTTATAGCTAAATGTCGTCACAACTGTTTTTCTTAAGGAGTTGTCGTTTGTTTTCTTAGCGCAACCCCTTGTTTCCTAAGGGTTGGCAGTGATGATATACCACAACTCTTCCTTTGAAATCAGTTGTAAAACATAGGACTTTCTACAATACTTAGCAAAGCGTTGTAAATTTCCAGTTGTAGATGTATATTTTTCCTGTAGTGATGCTAGTTATTTAGATTTAAACACAGACTTTTGCGGAAAAAAAAGAATGGGTACTTGAACATATATAGTTATTGTTTGATGTATTTCTCATGTTACTCCGCTGTGCATTGTTGTATATGAGTTGATAAACATCCATTGGTGTGTATGAGTTGGTAAACATAACGGTACCAGTAACACTACGTTTAGTTTGTACTTGGAGTAAGATAGTCTTATATTTGCATTTTGATTGCATTTGAAGTTTTTCGCTTGTGTTCTTTATCCTTAAAGAGTTTGTTGTGTCAACAGGATCCTCTCAGCCTTAGATATGCACTTCGCTAATTCATGCTGGAGTACAAAGCATATCAAAAATGCAGCTACTAAAGCAGTGGATGTGGATGTAAGAAAGAGCCATTTATAATCTCTATTACCCATCAATCTGATTTGATTTTCATTAACTTTCGATGTTGTATTAAACTTTATATCTGTTCTTGATCGGTTATTTTAACTTCACTTGTTCTTTTGTTGTATTGATTAAAATAACCGCTGAAAATGATTGCAGACTATGAACTATGTATCTAACTGAAAAGTTTGCTTTCAATTTCATTATCGGTTCAATCTTCCAGAAAGCTACCACAATGGTGATGGTGTTGTTGACTCAAAGCAAATAAGAACCTGAAATTTAAGAGAGCAACACAGGATCGAGAAGCACCAATCATGGATATGACCATATTCTTCACAAGCAAGAGCTACAACAACCAGCTTATTTGAAAGATAAGTATTCCTAGATCTTTAATTGTATCTCCATCTGCTAAGTCCTGTTGTCGGATACAATTTGTCGTGGTTCAATCTCACAGACCTATTGCATAAAGTTATCTATCACTTAAAACACATAAGTTTCTTTGGTATCTATTTGTGAATGTTGACCTTTAGCCTGTATAATTCTAATACTACAATTGACCTGATAAATAAGCTGTGAGATTTATCACAACAATTGTTTTTTCTTTATATGTGACTTGTAATCTGGCTTGTAAATAAGCTCATATAGATTCTTATAGCATAGCTTAATCCTAGAGCTCTTATACTCCATCTTCCCTACCTTTGTTGCAGGTGCATCGAAGTAGGCTCATCATCGGGGGAGCTTATTGTTTTGTTGTTTAATCAATTGTCTATTAGTTTAGCATCTTGTTGTTAGAACTTACTAGCTAGCTCGCTTGGACATGTATTGTCTTGAACCAGAATTTCACTTTTTTTGTGTGTAATTTTAAACCCAATGGATAAAATGAATGAATGAATGTGGAATTCTCAAATTTGAATTTCAGTTTGGGTTTCCTTTGAGTTTAATTTGAGTTCCATTTGACTTTGACTTTGTTTGAGTTCCATTTGACTTGACTTTGACTTTGATTGACTTCCATTTGACCTGACTTTGATGCAGTCAGATTATTTCAGGTTTAGCCATTCAGGCATTTCAGCAAATCTGAATCTATATTTTTTTTTATTATAATTTAAATATGAGACTCACGACAAAGGGTCCATACAACAAATCTGAATCTACATTATACTACAGCTTTGTGTTACTGCCATCCTTCTATACCAACTGGTCTTTAATTATTTCTATATCAACTATTTCATTTATGGTCCGTATAGCATGAGTTATGTGATGGTGAGCTTTGTGTAGCAATCTCAAGTTGTCTCTTTTTACAACCTACATGAGATTGAGAGAGGGTAATAACATGAGTTGTATGATAGTTGTGTGCTGGTGAACTTTGTGTGAAACATGATTGTGTATGTGCCATAAGCACGTGAGAAGTGTAAAAGATTTTTGAATGTCGAGAAAAGAGAGTCTATATATTCATGAATCTATCCTGTAATGAATTATCTTTCTTTTATCAATCAATTTGATTAAACCGCAGCAATGTAGACATAGGGTTTCCTCTGTTACTACTGGAGCCGGTTTTCATTACAAAGTCAGAGAATTCATTTATCAAAAAAAATGTTCTAGAGTTGGAATGTAGCTATATGTGGAATTGTTTTGTTTGTATTATCTAAGCTAAGTTTTGAGAGGAAATATCTATTGAAAAATATACACAATAAAAGCTCAACTAGTTTGGGGCCTAGGACCATTAATTAGGGCCTATAGATTTCCACAGCCACCCAATAGACAAGGATAAGGGGTGCCTAAATTTGTTTAAACTATCGTTTTACCCTCGATTACAATTTACAAGTCCAGATAACTCATTTTTAAAGCAAGAGATCTGTGATATAACGAGTTAAACTGAAAAATAGAAACAGACATGAAGTTAACTTTTTTCCGAAAGTGAAAGTTTGTATAAGAAAAAGAGGGCAAAGCCCTTTACAAGAGTCACCCAGATTACTGAAGGGAGCTACACAGAGCTCACACCAAGAAAGGAGTTTACACCGAGTTCAGAAAACAAAATAGAATGTGACAAAACAAACTAGCTATGTATCACCATTTCCCGTTGATGCAAAATAAGATTGCTGTCCACAAGTTTAAAGATTTGACCAGGTATATAATCTCCTCTTCAGATTTCTTCCTAGCCCCATATACTCTCCCGTTACATTCTTTCCAAATGACCCAGATTAAGGCATAGTGACATGAAGTTAACTTGAAACTTGGATATAAAAAATGAAACTCAAACACACAAGAAATGAACCCATCAAACTCAAGATATCAAGCTGGTATTAGTAGTGGAATCCCAGATAAACGCAATAGGACTCCTTACGTTGTGTTCTCCGTCAGTCCATTCGATGGACCCGAAACTCCATTGTTTGTCCTCAACCGAGCCTGTTACTTTCATATCATTTGGCCTTCTTGAAAATGAGATTTTGTAGGATAAAAATTCATCTTTTTTACTGAACACAAGCTTCCCAGGTGAAACAGTGATGTTAACAGATGGTGGAGAGTTTATCTTGACTTCATAAACTGCATCTGCTTTCGGTCCAACATTCTTGACCGTTCTTTCATACTTCACCGTATTAATTCCCGATTTGAAAACAACAGAGAATGAAGGATAGTTCAGGTTACCTGGACTTGCCATCGGAGACTGCTTGCAATCAACCTTTCTATGGACGAACATCTCTGAGACTATTCTGGAGGAATAGTTGATGGAGCACAAGAATTGTGCATAATCTTCAGTTTCCACGTCGTATACTAAACCTGGGTGAAGGGCTTTGTTTGGATCAACATGACCTGACCCAAGCTCGAACGGGGTCGCATATTCTCCATCAACAAGCCTTGTGATATTTTTCCACGAATTATCCACATTGTAAGCAGTTGTCATTATGGCAGACTTAATTGCATCCGGAGACCATTTAGGATGAACACTTTTAAGCAAGGCAGCGATTCCACTAACGTGAGGGCATGACATGGAAGTACCTGATTCCATTTGGAATTCGAACCGCCTCCGATCTTCTTTCACCAGGGTTGGACCAGCGGCTCCAGTCCAAGCAGCCAAGATATTGACACCGGGAGCAATAATGTCCGGTTTAAGAATCTCTGGCGTTATTATATTTGGACCACGACTGGAAAATGCAGCAACTTTTGGAGACGAAGGTGAAAAACCAATTGATGTTCCTTTAAATTTAATCATAGCTACTGGTTTATTCGTCGTTCTTATATAATCTCGAATCTTACGACCACTTTTATAACTAATCATAGTCCCAGGAATTAGATGTGGAACAGCAGATAAACCTTCTCCTCTGGTTTCGGATTCCACAAGAATTACTCCAATTCCACCGGCTAATTTCACTGCATACCCCGCAGCAGCTCTAGCATTACCACTCTCACAAACAACAATATTTCCCTTAACTTTGTTGACATCTAATTTCCCTTGTTGGCAGATTTCACTACCGCAGTCAGCACCATAAACTAGTACATTAGATTCCGAAAGTTGGCTTTGGCCAAAAAACAATGAAACACCGGGAAGAACAGTTTTATCGCCTAAAATCACATTTGCAGGAAATTCCCTGTCAATTGTTGATGCTCCAACCGTCAGTACCCATGGTGCGGGATTCAATAAGGTCTTTGGTGCAGGTCCATTGTTTCCTGCAGAGCATGAAACAATAATCCCTTTCTGCATAGCATGGAAAGCTCCAATCATGGATGGATCCTGGTTATATGGTAGAGGTTCCGACCGAGAGACATAGAAATCACATCCACTCCGTCTGCAATAGCGCTTTCAAAGGCAGCTAGTATATTTGATTCAAGACAACCAACGGCTGGCCAACAGGGCCTGTAAACAGCAATTCTTGCCCTAGGTGCCATTCCTTGCGCTACTCCAGCTGCATATGGACCGAATGAAGCATCTGAAACAGCAGATCCAGCTGCAGTTGATGCACAATGAGTACCATGCCCGTTCGTATCTCTGGCTGATAGTGATTGTGCAGCGCTCACATTCATTTTTCTTTGAAGCAAAAACGCTTCATATCCTTTCGAAAAAGTCCTAGCACCTATTATCTTCCGGTTGCAGGATTCTTTTGGAAAATCAGGTCCTACCTCACAGATACCTTTCCATCTTTTAGGTACTGGACCTAAACCCTCGTCATGAAAACTACGCCTTTCCGGCCAAATCCCGCTATCAAAGATGCCGACAATGACATCATCGCCATAAACTGATTCCGGCCAGATCCCGACTTTACTGTCCAGACCGAGAAACTGAGGAGTACGTGTGGTGTGGAGTTCGTGGTTTTGCTCAGGGAGGACAGATACTATTCCGGGAACATTGCGAAGATGGGACGCTTGAGAAAGCGTGAGTCCAGCAGCGAAGCCATGCATTGCATGGTCGTAAGTGTAGATGATTTGATGTTGATTATTAGATGAAGAAGCAGGAGTGGGAAGAGATGCTAGAGTTGCCTCGTACCATTCACGGTGAGATAGAAAGACGGATGGCTTATCAGGTTTGGAGACGAAAACAATGAACGTCTTTAGCTGTTCATCATCTTCCTGATTCAAAGATGTTGCAAGAGAAAGTAATGGAGATGCTAGAAATATAATAATAAGAAGAAAATATGCAGAAGCTCTGCTGGTAGGCATTGTTGTCTGATTTTCCTAGAGAGATACATCTGACCAAATGGGATGCCATGACAGTAGCAATTAATAGATGTATCTGAGGAAATGGAGTAAATCATCGCTAATACAGCTGTCCATTTTCCAAATAAGATATCCTGGCATACGGGTACTTAAATAATGGTTGCGAAATTGTGTTAGGTAGATTATTTTGTATCTATTTTAAGAATACGCGGTTGATTCGTTGGCAACTTATGCCAAATTTAGTGAAATAATCAAGAAATTTCTTAATAACCAACTTGGCTAAATTTAGTTACAGTCGCATATAGTATAATCGATCTGGCAAACCTTCACCTTCAATGGGTGGGAAGGAAAATCATGGACCGTGACCAAGATTTTAAGCCTGAACAAAAACATCCCTGATTATTTCCGGTGCACAATTTTAAGAAAAATCAACTTAATTTTCTTACCACAACAAAACCAAGTTGATTGTTTGTAAAAATGCAGTAGCACTTTTCTCCTTAAAATTGATCAAATGATTGAAGGAAAAAATCAACAATTAGAGTAGTTAGGAGGTAGCAGTAAAAACCCTTACTTGGAATCGATATAGAAGGAAACTGATTGTTCTTACAGACCAATTATATCTGCTCAGCTCAAGAATTCAAATAAACCATCTCCTGTAACAATCTCCTCAATGCAACAGCTTCTTCCATTACCAACACCATGCAAAACCCATCTCTATTTCTTCTTCTTTACCTGAATTCCATCAAAACCCTTCGAGCACATCTGCAAACTTGAATCTAACCTCAACCCAATCTTCTATGTCCCCAAATCAGAAACTCAAACCCTAGTTCACTAATTTCTCAAATTGGGATCTTCTTCGTAATCGAACCCTCGAATTAACTTGATAATCTTCTTGTCTAGGTCATCCTCTTCAAACCCATCCTTAGTTGATCCATTTTAAGATCAATTCATCATCAACTCTCTAAAACCCTAACCCTAATTCTGCTCTTCTCTCTGTTTTAATTGACCTAATGAGTACGAGAATTTGTAACTGTCAGATAGTACTCCCTCCGTCCTAAATTATTAGAATAAGGATATTAAGGAGACGAGAGGAGTGTACAAAACTACCCCAAAATGATTATTCTCAACATGCCAAGGATTATTCTCACCCAAAATGATTGCGGTTGCAAGCATTGCACTCATCAAATTATTAGAAGTTTTAACATTTTGATAAGAGAAGTTGAGTCTATGCCTATATTCCAAAGCTTGATGACCAACTTTGTTACAAATCTGACATGGTTCTTCATTAACAGTTAAAGTAGATGAAATATTTGAAGCTGTAGGAATGCAAGTTCCTATAGAAAGTATTTTGAGTAGACACCCTAGTAGGTAACTGAAAATTACTTATGTATGAGATGGAATTACCTCGATTTGAAGGATTAAAATTGTAAGATCCTTTGGGCCTAGTCCTGTAAGATGAATATGGAAAAGAATAACCTCTTGATGATCTTTGAGCAGCAAGATAAGCTTGTTCAGATTGAAAGGAAGCAAAATCTTTGTTGTTAGCTTCGAATAATAGAGTCTTATAACAACAATTTCTTCACTTAATAACAGATTGTGTAACTCATCAAAAGAGACGGGAGGATTTTGAATACGTGTAAAAGTATTGAACGAGTTGTAATCTTGACAAATTCCATTGGGAAATAACGAGCGCAAGTTCTTCATCAGAAATTTGAGATCCGAAGCGGTTAGTTGATTTGTCAATTTATGATTTCCTCTAATTACGTAGCTATAGAACCATAGCCAAGTTTTAGTGTTTGCAGTTTGGTGCGAATTTGTACAACATTGTTGAAGTGCGACCAAATCTTGATTCAATACTATCCCATTATTCCCTAGCAGATTTACCACCAACAACATAGGGAACAACTGAGATAGAAATTGTAGACTGCAACCACAAAATAAGCGTGTTATCATCATCACGCCAAGCAGTATAAGAAGGATCCATGATTCCTTGAGTTAAATTATCCTGAGTAAGAAATTTTGGAGGACAAGGAGTAGATCCATCCAAGAATCTTGAGACTTTGTATCGCTTCAGTAATGGAAGAATTTGTTGGGGATTTGGTTCGACCTAAGCCCATAAGATTAGTCCCACATGGGATAAGCGGAGTTCTAGGTGGAGACTAATAAGGTGTGGAATCTCCCTACATAGTACCGAGGCCTTTTCGATTAAAACCCCACACCTGTCTGGCCAAAGGTGGTGAATGTGGGGACAATATCGGCACTATGTAATTTCCGTAGGATCCTTCAATTGGTATCAGAGCTAGGGCTACTAGGATTGAACGGTTATGGATGTCAACCCTAAAAGGAAGGATGAGGTACGCAAGGCGGAGTAAGGTGATGCCGAACACTTTGACTCGGGTGGAGCTTGGCAAGATGAGATGGAGCTTTGGATTATGTGGAGTTAGCACAACATAACTCAGGTGGAGCAATCTTGAAAAAGGATGTCAAGGCTCAAGGACGCATATTGACTGTAACAAGGTTCGACGGTAGTATATGGATGGTGATCGTGTACGATAGATTGAGTTGGCATGCAAGTACACCTAAGTGGTGCCAATCAATGTGGAGTTGTGGATATGAAGGAGCAAGGTGTACCTCAAGATTTTGCATAACGGTGATTGTACGACCATAGTTGGTGAGATAGCTTGGATCTCGCCAAGGTGGAGATTGTTGGGGATTTGGCTCGACCCAAGCCTATAAGATTAGTCCCACATGGGATAAGCGGAGTTCTAGGTGGAGACTAATAAGGTGTGGAATCTGCCTACATAGTACCGAGGCCTTTTCGATTAAAACCCCACACCTGTCTGGCCAAAGGTGGTGAAAGTGGGGACAATATTGGTATTATGTAATGTCCGTAGGATCCTTTAGAATTAAGATTTTCCATGTGAGAAAATTATCATCCTTGAGTTTGCATTAAATGATATTTGAGATCTGATTTAATGGAACCTGTAAAATTCTTAAAGTATATTGAACATTTGTCTTTGAAGAAGTTTCAAAATTGAGAAACAAAGAAATATTGATGAAACAGAGTGTAGATTTAAAAAATTACTTAAAGAAACACCATTAATTAATGGCGATGAACATCGAAAGAAATGATCGAATCTTCAATCTGATACCACAGCAGAACAATATATTTTCATTAATCTTTAAAGGAAGTATTACGAATACAATTGATCATGTCAATTGTCTTACACACTTCACACATTACATATACAAATAGTTCTTGTATTTGTACAAAGACCTGAGACCCTGACACATACAACTAAGCACCAATCCGTAATTCAATAATGATAACATGAAAGATATTTAGTGACGAAAAAAAACTCACTAAATTTTTCTTTATGAAAGGATTTTTTTATAAAATATTAATCTCATTTAACCACCTGTCTTTTAATTTATCATGTTATCATCAAAAGAGGGGATTTTTTTTTTCTTGTATATAAGGAATGCAATAATACCATTGCTAAATCTGGTCTGGTCAAATGTCACAGACTTGAATTGCTACACCTTTGATTCCCTCCAATGTGTTACTTGTGGATCACAGTTCTGTAATTTAAACTTTATCTTATGTAACATACTTTTCTGATCAAAACAAATTATCTCATGATTCACATTTCCACATTATTGTCGATGCATATGTTGTTGACCATGATACTAAGATTGATACACCCATATAATCCATGTATATCTTATGTTATCTTTAGCTTCGCAAACTAAAATTCTAGTACCATTTGTTATTTTACTAAGTACACATGATAATATCTAGATGTATGAAATAAGGTAGGCAGATATTTAGAATGCTCCAAAATCAATGTTTACATAATCAAAATATCTATTTGAACCACCTATTTAAACTAAGAAAAAACCTCATTGACTCATCTCACTAAAACCGACCGGTCTATTTTCCCTAGCAAGACAGGACCCGCCTAATTCATGTGTCTATCCAGAACCACTGTTATAGAATTTACTTGAGAAAATGGGTCATTTGTCTAAAAAGTTTAAAACACGAAATGGACCCATCCAAAGAAAATAGCAAGGATGAAACTATATGTCTAAAAAAATAAGAAGGTGAAACTTGCATCCAAAATAAAAATAAGAAAAAAATATTTGAAAATGGACAGGATTTAAATAAATACATCCTCGCCTATTTTTAAATTTTTAAGTTATTTAAAATCACTGTTCAAACCCAATTTAGTTTATAAAAATTATTGATTTTGGTCTTTTTGACCAATTTTGTGAATTTACTTTTCAGAATAACGGGTATTTTGACCAGTCAACGCCTTATAAAATAAACCTTATAAAATGGATGGTGAGAGATGTCATCCAATGGCACGTGTTCACATCAAGAGGTGCCATCTTATTTCTACTTCATCGATTCGAGTTTCATAGAAACTGAAATGAAATAAACAGAGAGTGTGATAAAGAGCTGCAATGCTTTCTCGACGGCTTCAAGAACTCATCTGAGGAGATACCTAACCCGATAAGGGTACTGGAAACAGGTTAGTAGCCTTAATGGTTAATGATTATCATCTTCTAAATTTAACATGTTTTCTTGTTCTGAATCGATGGCTAAGAGATACTAGGGTTTATAAAATTTGGGGAATTTTTCTGAAATTAGGGTTATATTGAGATGATTGTGAATGTTTTGTACATGGGGTCTATATGTTTCTGTTTTGTTTTCTATTAGATGATTGTTGATTGGGTTTTGTTCACAGTTTGGGGAAAATTGTGAATTAGGGTTTTATTCACAATTTGGGGATCGTCGGAAATGAATGCGATTTGGGGATGATTCTGAAATTGACTATTGAAATCTGAATTAGGGTTTAATTTTGTTTTATGCTTGGATTAGTGTGACTGATGAAATTTGTAGAAACATGTTTTGTTCAAAATGATATTGATAAATCCTGCTTACATGTTCCATTTGCTTTATTTTTGTGGTGTAATAAGAACAAGGGGTAGTAAATCATTGGTATGCTTGATTATTGAATTGTTTATTTTTTATTCAAATCCATGATTAATGAATGGGTAGTGAAATGAGTGGCAAGTATAAGGACTTGAAGAGTATGAATAGTCTTCTTGAATCCGAAGATTCGGAACACAGACCTCTTTGGTAGCCTTGAGAGGATTTCTACCAGAATCTCTTCCGGGAGCTGGTATCCCATTGATGCATTTTTTTTTCTTCTTCTTCTTCAAATGGAGGAAGTAGAAAACAACGGTTTTTGAAGAAACTTGTAAAACTCTAACAATAAAAGGCATATAAGTGAGAGGAATGTTTATATTTCTTGGTATAGCCTAGTTTGCCCAAGCTCTCTAATACTTTGCCAACCCAGCTGTATGTTTGAACCGTCTAGTTAAACCACATTAAGGCTCTACCTTTTATGGATAGTTGTATTGGTATTGAAGGTGCATCATACCGATGAATAAAGGCTCGTTGTTTTTTTCTTATGGTTCAGAAATTTTTCAGAAATCTCACGTCGACTTGCAGAAATGGCAAAGAGACTTGGTGGTTTCGCTAGGATGATGATGTTCTCTACTGCTAACAATAGGATGATGATGCTGTCTACAGCTAAGAATTCCCCCGGAAAAGAGGGCTTTTGTAGGATGTTTTCTTCTGAAGCTGATAAAAATCATAAGGTTATTTTTATTCCCTTCACTTCTTTTTTTTTCTTAATACTTTGTTTGTTTATATCTTTCTGATCTTGATTTGGATTTGGATGAAGGATATCTTCCGCCGGGTAGATAGATATTCTGACACTGGAATTACTAAGGCACTATTTACTGGTTCCGCAATTGGTCGTGGTATCACATATCTTCAAGGCTACGCATTGGGGTGGTTTCCTAACCCTTTTCAGAAGGTATTTACTATTGCATGGAGCTTCTTATATCATCATATTTTCCTCTGGAACTTACACTCAAATCTCAATCTCAAAAGTATGGCTTTCTGGTTTTTGCAAACCATCTTGGAAGGTTGTCCAATGTTGTTTTAATCAGTTCTTATTTAATCGGATGTTATGGTCTTATCTCTGTAGGTGGACACAACACAAAAGAGATTGGATACTCTTCTTGGGGAGTTGGAAAACAATGCACGTGGATTAAGAAACCAATTGGATGAGTTGGGAAAGAGCTTAGATGAATTAAGCAACCAATTGGATGAGTTCTTAAACACCGTAGATGAATTAAGCAACCAAGTGGATGAGCTCTTAAAGACCGTTGTTTCACGTAACAACGAAGTAGATGGATTAACAAGCCAAGTGGATGAGTATGTAAAGAAGGCAGATGGATTAAGAAGCCAAGTGGATGAGTATGTAAAGAAGGCAGATGGATTAAGAAGCCAAGTGGATGAGTATGTAAAGAGGGCAGATGGATTAAGCAACCAAATGGATGAGTACTTAAAGATCGTAGATGAATTCAGCAACCAAGTGGATGAGTTCTTAAAGACCGTTGTTTCACGTAACAACAAAGTAGATGGATTAAGAAACCTAGTGGATAAGTATGTAAAGGGCGCATATGGATTAAGAAACCATGTGGATGAGTATGTAAAGAGCGTACATGAATTAAGCAACAAAGTGGATGAGTTCTTAAAGATAGTTGTTTCACGTAACAACAAAGTGGATGAGTTCTTAAAGATAGTCGTTTCACGTAACAACAAAGTAGATGGATTAAGCAACCAACAGGGTGCCTCAGAAAAAAGTGCCTGATCTCTCCATGCAGGTAGATGAAGATTCTTACAAGTGAAACCGAAATCAATTCTTACCTGCCCATATCTCATGACGATGTAGATGATTTTTGTGATGATTTTATCGAGTTTATATATTAATATACTAGTATGCAGTAACAATTGTTCCAGCTAAAAGATTGCTAGATTCGCAATGATGCAGCAGTACTGCTTAATAGTTTGTTGGTCAGATTAACTTTAGAGTTAACATAATGTTCCATTTTGCTTGTGTTTGATGGAAAATTTATGTCGTAAGGTGATAAGTAGTGTGTTGTCTTTGGGTTTGGTTGAACAAAATCAGCATGGTTTATGCTGTCGTCTACCTTTTGCTTCCTATTAAAATCGCTGTTCTCTAGCTATCCCCATATTTTGGCATCCATATATCTCTTCTCCATTTGGTTTACAATGGGAGACAAATTTGTTTTATCGTCGGATAAGATTTCAAAGTAGCAATCCTTGTCGGATAAGGAAACGGTTTACGAGCTAGTTTGAGATACCATAATATCTCATGATATATATAAGGGCAACGCTGGACATATATTTTTCATCATTAACAGAGAGAGATCAGAGACAGAAAAGTCATAATTGATAAACAGATTCGATGGCAATTGGTGCAGAGCTTAGGGAAACTCTTAGGAATTCAGCGGAAATACTAAATAGATTAACGGATTCTCTGGAGAGAACGATCGTAGATACAAATTCAATGCAATATTTGGGTGAACAAATGAAACAACTTAGGAAAGTTGCGACGGATTTTGAATCGTTTGTTGAAAGTTTTTTGGAGAAAGACGAGTTATCGGTACCAGACGATACTGAAATTAGTCTTCTGAAAAAGTTATTAATCGATGCAAAAGTTCTTGATGACAATAATGCAGATGATCAGCCTGCAACCACCAATTTGGAGGCCGATAATAACCCTAAAACAGTCCAAGAGAGAAGAAACGGGCTAACGCAAGAGGCATATGAGAAGATTTTAGTCGAATTCTATCGTTCATTTTTTTGAAAGTTTATTTTAATTTATTTGTTTATTTGCTATTTTATGAAGTTTAAAATTATTCTTTTGAAGTCTTTATAATATCGAGTTGTTTAGGGTTTTCTCCAAGAGTCCAACTTATTATAAAATTTATCATTCATTATTTTTATTATTTTTTTCAGAAGTTAACTTATTATATCTGTCAGTAACCTGTATCTGTCCGTTAACTAATGGAACTAACCTCAAATGATGGCACCAAAGCAGCTGCCAATGCAAATATTGGAGATGACGTCCGAATTTTGTGATCAGCTCCCTTCAGTATGTGTTTCATTGAGGAATTAATAAGAATTCTTAAAAGCTCAGGCGAGTCAGATACTCAGATTCAGCATTCGTTCTTAAGCAAAACCTCGTACCCGAAACATTGTGTTTGCAAGAGGCAATGCACTTGAGTTGCAAGCGAGACTGACTTAACCTGCAATGCGGATTACCTGATACTTCAGCATGTGCACGAGAATATAACAGCTTCAGCAAACTTTGATATGTGGTTGAATGCTTCTTGAACAGCTAAGGTTCCAAAGACTCCCCATAAGGTTCCATGAATAAGAAACGGTTATATTCGGCATTGCTATCTATAGTATCCTTTTTCCTGTTGACATTCCGGTTGTGTGTTCAACTTTAACCAATATGACAGAAACAACTAAAACTTGAAAAACATGAAATAACATCAAAAAAGACTTCTCTTTCTGAACAGAAAAAGAACGATTCCTTTTAACTTTTATTGGAATGAAGAGAAGAATCAGATAATGGTCATGAGTCATGCGCCATGAGTCATCGTTACACTGTCCTTTGCCTACCTTTGGATATTATAAACTAGAAAATTGGTGGACGCCTCAAAAATAAATGTTGTTCCATGTATTTAACATAATATCAAAGAATAAACACAAACAGTTTGCTGAGCCAGTGTAACAACCATTAATTATTAATTATATATATGACATGATAATTAAAACGCAGCCTACTTATACATATGTTAGTTTCGATTGGAAAATTTAATAAGTTAAGAAAAGTAATACTCCCTCTGTTCTAGAAAAATGATACTTTCATTTTTTCATTTTAGCCTAAAAATAAGCCAAATTGGAAAAGTAAAATATCTTTTTTCCAAAACGGAGGGAGTAGCTTAATTTAGTTCTCATTTCAATTTGAAGAGGTGAGCAGTAACTATTGAACAGCTTCGGGTTTTCGGCTTGATTCTTCGATTGAGTTAAGAAGAAGACACCCCACACAAGAACTTCTCCACAATGCTGTTGAACAGCTTCGGGTTTTCCGCTTGAGGTGTATGTGATGTTTTCGGCATAACTTCCATACTGACATTTTCTCCGATAAGCCTGAAACAAATGGCATTAATCAAAATCCTCATCAAATTTCACAACATAATATGAGACTTCTAAAATTGACACATTATACGTACTCTTTAAGCTCGTAACCCCTCTTTAATGGAAATATCTGGTCGTGCTCCCCCCAAACTATTAGCACCTCCTGCATGCATCAATCAAAATCAAGAAATATAAATTTAATTGAAATTACTTTTGTGCAAACCACTTGAAAACAATGTGAGCATTCGACATTCTTACGTGTGGAAGTCGCGTAATAGATATGACATCCTCCCGTCCAAGTGTGACTCCTTCGAGTAGTTCTAATTTTTCCTTCCTGTTTTCCCCAAACAAGCTCTGCAACCAAATGACAAAACATTACGTAAAACTTCGATCGTCCAGCTCACAAAAAAGGCGTCAAAAGAGCAATAACAATGAACAAAAGAACACTTACAATGAGGAAGTCATTAAGCACAAAATCAGGTACATAAATCGGAAACCTCTTATACGTACACATCCGGATACAATTCCGCAACTGATCAGGCGTAGACGGAATCAACAAATCATCAATCTTCTCAACTTTCCCTCTCTTCAGCAACTCCACATTATCTTGCCATGTCATATTAACACCGGAACTAGCTATAACAACTTTCTCAACTCTCTCCGGCCACAACCTAGCCATATGATAAGCAACGAAACCACCATAACTCGTACCCATTACCGAATACTTCACAACACCCAACATCTCAAGCAATTTCGCAACCGAAACCGCTTGAAAAACCTCTGAACGTTCCATAGAATTCGTAGTAGATTCGCCGAAAAATATCAAGTCCGGTACGTAAATCGCAAAATGCTTCGACATATATTTCACTTGATTACTCCATTGCCAAAGTGGGTTAGGACCAAAACCATGTAATAAGATCAATGCCGGTAGTGTTTTTGATGTATCTTCGTTTGGTGACCAGTAATGAAAAGTTGTGTCGGAATCAATGGCGAGAGTCTTGGAACACAGACCAGATGACGTGAATGTCTTTTTGAGAACGTGGGTTTCAATCAAAGGTACAAGACTGAAACATGATGATGTTGTTGCCATGGTTGAAGCTTCTGATCCTCTTTTTTTCCTTCTTTCTCAGTTTAAATGGAGAAGATAAAGAATTTGTGATGCTTTCTGTTTTGGAGTTTTAGTTATAAACGGATTTGTGTCCATATTTAGTGGGAAAACAAAGAAAGTGCCCACCACCACCAATAATGTCGGTTGTGGATTTTTAATGCGGTGGTGGTGGTGAGTCACATCGTTGTTAATATTATCAACAACTTACAGCTATATTCATCAGTGAGGTGGTTTGTTTTTTATTTATTTTTGGTATGAATTTATTTTTGGTATAAAGTTGTTAAATTTACATTTGGTTATAAAGTGAAACAAAGGCTAGAAACTCTAGTTATGGCCTGACATTGGCTGTATAAAAATGAGTTCACTATGGCACTTGGTGGTTATATTTGGGCAAGTAGAAATATCCCGGTACCCAGTATCGGACCAAAAAAATATTAATTCAAATAAATATAAAGAAACTAAAATAATGTAGGATAAAAATTCCACTTATCAGACCTTGGCGTGTTATACGTCTAATCTAATTCTTATGCATTGCAGGTTATTTGCAAAACAAGAAATTTGAACAGACCGCCTAAAGAACTACCAAGAAAAACTACCAAACACATTAATGTGCCCCTACTAATCTCAAACACATTGATGTGCCCCCTATTAAGCTCCCGAGGGACGGGCCCATCAGGACCCACAAATTCCTACAAACCTCTAAGGAGGTAGTTTCTTTTATTGCTTCCCACAAATTCCCACAAACTTGTGAGGAGGTAGTTTCTTTTATTGTTTTTGAGACGGTTCCTTAAGAATTGTTGTTTGCGAAAATATTGATTTTTAATAATTGGAATTCACATTCACAATTCAGAACAAGTCAATGTTGTAGTATAGTTTTATTGAGATTTCTTAAGAGCCCCAATATGATAATTTATCATGGTTAGACTTTTATATAGATCAAATTTAAAAATTAGTGGTTCTGAAACGTATCAAAAAACCACGGCAAGAACGTGAAGACACATGAGGGTGGGCCCTGTGTCAAGAAATTTGCAAGCATTAGGTTTAGTGGGGCAAGTAAATTAGGGATTGTGAAGGGGACCGTATTTATGGTGTCCGTTTTCAAGGTTCATCACGAATTCTTGTTTAAAGAAAAATTTACCATAGAAGTTTTATGGTTTCGAAAAGTATGAATGCACCGAACAAAAAAGATCGAAATGGACACCGTGTGAGAGGAGGTTCTGGGTCAATCCTACTCTTATCCTAATATACAGAGCGCTCCATTGTGTCCATTTTTGATCCCTCTGCTCCACTGATTTGAACCCTCTTGGTAACCCGCCTCGTGCTTTTCTTTTGTTGTTTCTAGCAAAGCTGTTATGATTTTGGCCATTTGGGGATAGAAAAGTCAAATCCCTATCATGGAGTGTTGAATTTTGAGTCCAAACAATTTTCTAGTATTAAATTCCCTCTTCTTTATTATTGAAACATAGTACACTGAGTTCTGATGACACCCCACAACCAGAAAGAGTTTAAGATTTATTGCAGGGGTAGATGGGGTTCATTCATTTCTCTGAACCAAGATGAAACTCAAAACCCAGGATTTCTTTTATGATTTATCTACCTATCTATCAGAGAGGGAGAGAAAGAGAAAGAGTAAAATTATCTAGGGTTCTTTAAAGTTTAGGGATTTTGATTGGTTGATGAAAATGGAAGCAGCAGCTGAAAGGAAACATCATTTCTACAAGATCTTCCATGAAGAAGTTGGGGTGATGTATTTTCACTTTCTTTTGATGTAGCTCAAATGTTTGTTAGTTCTATGAAGTTGGGGTGATGTATTTCTCTGTGATGCTTTATTCACAGAGAAAAAAGATGAGAAAAAAGAGAGGTACTGTTAATGACGTAAGAAGGATGGTTTGCATTCACCTCATAATATACCAGATTGATAATATACGTGCTTCATTTTGCAGAGATGCTTGCGTTAGCAAGACAAGTCGAGATCAAAGTTATATCTTTCAGTTCTCGCTTTACTTTCTTCTGGAACTGTGTGAAGGCCTCCTACAAGAAGTGTATGGTGAGTTGATAAATCTTGTTTGCCGATTTAATGCTATTTAACTGAAGTTTTTATGACATAAACAACTGCCATTTTGTTAAGCAAATCACTGCATTTTTCCTTTACAGAATATCCCGGTAAAATTTGCAAGAGAACAGTTTACAGCTAAGGCAACAAACCCAATAAGCGGGGAAAAAAGTATCGATGTTTCGCTACAAAATGAGGAAGGTCGCACTTGGGAGCTTCGTGTCACCTCAAATGTGTATCAACAGTTTTTCAGTAAAGGCTACATCAAGTTTTTTACTGACAACAACCTGAAAGTTGGGGATTATGTGATTTTCGAACTCATTGATAGACTTCCAGATGCAAAGTATTTAATGAACTTCTACATCCATCGAGTTCCAGTCGTTGTTTGAGGGTGATTCAGTGTAAAAATGAAGCTGCTATATATTCAGGATAACTGCTTGATGGTTAACTGCTTGAACTTCCATTTAGACGCTTGATGGATAACTGCTTGATGGTTAACTACCAGTTTGCACACAAAATCTTATGTAATTAAGGGATTAATCATAATTTCTTAGTTACTTAACATATCGAACCTAAGAGCATCTCCAACGGGTTGTGATGTGCATCCTATGTGGTTGATGTAAGAAGACATCCTTTAAAAACTTAAAGTGTAATTTTCCCATAATTTTAGGAATATGAGAAAGATAGTCTCCAACCATAAATATTTTACATTGGTTGGGAACTTTTTAAACCCTTGATTTTAAAATCAAATAATTGATCTATTTGTTAATAACCATAGATATTAGTGATTAGGATGTTCACATCCTCTAAAACAACCTCTAAAACTAGAGGATCAGTTTGAGGATGTTGGTGTAACTACCTTCCACATCACCTTCACATTTAATCCTCACATTCCCGTTGGAAAAGGATTTTGGTTAAAAACCTCTACAAATCCTATGTGGCCTAGTTAATAGGAATTTAAGGATGTCCCATTGGAGATGCTCTAAGTTTAACATGTCGAACCTAAGTTTCTCCTCTTCTCTCTCTCCACTGTACTTTGTTGGAATTTTAAATGTGCTTTTAATCTTTTAGGAACAAAATCTTAAAATGGTCTATCCTGTGGAATTTCGTATTAAAAATATTGGTTAATTTGTGATTAAATAAATCTAGAAAAATCTAGATTAGTCAAGTAGATTAAGGAAGGGTAAATAATTTTCTAGACTAAGTAAAGTCTAGAAAGACCTAGGCTAGTCCGTACACCAAGAAAGATTAGACTAGTCCATAATTCTCTAAAGTCTGCTTCCTCTAGCATAGTCGAACATGGTCTAGAAATTTCTATCTCTAGACTAGTCTTTGATTTTCGGTCAAATGTCCAGTGAGTTCTTAAAGAACGTTCTAGTCTAAATGCATACTAGACTATTCTAGAAAGAGTGTGGTCGGTCACTCACTGCCTATAAATAGGCAACGTTGGGTTCATTTGTAATCAATCCAAAACTCAAGTGAGTAACCAAGTAGTGAGAGAGAGAGAGAGCTACTTAGCAAGTCAAGTGACTGCTAGTGTATACAGTGAGCCAAAGTGCTACACTAAAAATTTCTTGTAACATTTCATTTCCAAATTAATATAAGCCTCACTTTTCAATTAACCAATCTCTTTTTCCAAACTCTTTTCCTAATCCATTTCCATAAACCCATCACACTTCCACATTGCGCCAACAAATTTGGTATCAGAGCAAACCCATCCCGATAATCCTAAAACTCTACCCATGGCAAGTATTCAAGGTTTCAATTATGCCCAAAGTTTAATTTCAATTTTTGATGGTAAGAGTTATGATTATTGGAGTCTACAAATGAAGACATTGTTCATTTCACAAGACCTATGGGATCTTGTAGAAGAAGGTTACGTGGTACCCGAGTCGGCAGCAATAATAAGAAGAAAGATGCTAAAGCGCTACTGTTTCTACAACAAGGGGTAACCAAAGCTATTTTTCCTCGAATTTCGGTGGCGAAAACTTCGAAGGAGGCCTAGAATATCCTCAAAGTGGCGTTCCAAGGTTCCGAAAAGGAAATCTCCATAAAAAGTACAAAATTTATGGCGAGATTTTGACAATTTATTTATGAAAGAAATCAAACTATCCGAACTTCTTTTCAAGAGTTATTTGGAATAGTAAATCAAATTAGTAGTTATGGAGATACCATAGAAAATAAAAGAGTTGTAGAAAAGATTTTAAGAAGCTTACCATTCAAATTTGACCCGTTATTGTCGCTGCCATTGAGGAGTCAAAAATTTATTGACTCTCTCTGCACACTGAACTAATGGGTTCACTCGAGGCACACGAGAAAAGGATAAATAGGTTCGCGGAGCAATCCTTGGAGCAGCATTCCAATCAAAAATAAATTTCAAGAAAAGAAAAATACATAAGCCGGAAAAGAAAGCTCTAGAGGGGATCATCATCATCATCACCTCATGAGAAAGGGTCGACATCAAATCAAGCGCCCGAAATTTCTACCAGCGGACGTGGAAGAGGAAAAAGAGGTTATAAAAACACCAACCAAAGGTACCGAAGAAATTACTCCTCAAATCTCTGGTGTAATGTTTGCAAAAAGTTTGGCCATCTTACTTAAAATTGCAAGTACAAGTGCACCAAATGTGATAAATTAAATCACATGGAAAAAGATTATTGGCTCAACGAAGCTAACTATTTCGAGAAAAAAGATTCTCAAAATCAAGTATTTTATTCCTGCCTCACCTCGCAACAAGAAGCGCAAGGTATATGGTATGTCGATAGCGGATGCAGCATCCATATGACAGGAAACAAAGAATACTTCGTAAAGTTAGACGAGCAAGAGATTCCACCGGTCAAACTCGGAGACGGAAAGTATCAGAATGTTGAAGGAAGATGAGTCATATCCGTACGTATAAGGTCAGGTAAAACTCGATACATATATGATGTTCTTTATGTTCCTGGCCTAGCTCAAAATTTATTAAGTGTTGGACAACTTATAAGAAAAGGGTACTCACTACATTTTGAAGACGGTATGTGCACAATTTATGATAAAATTAACAAGAAATTGGTGGCAAAGGTGAAAATATCAGCAAATTTTTTCTTTCCCCTATCTATGCCATCAATTGAAAATTGTGCAATGAGTACCAATCACATGGATGAATGCAAGCTATGGCATTTGAGATACGGGCATCTCAATTACAGATCCTTGAAGGTTCTAAAATCAAAGAACATGGTAATTGGTCTTCCTAATATCGAGTGGTGGAGATAAAGTATGTGAAGGTCGTATTCCTGGAAGTTTCATAGACTTCCGTTCACAAAAAAGTCGTGGAGAGCAAGAAGGCCCCTCGAATTAATGCACGCCGATATATGCGGTCCGACAAGAACAACCTCACTCAACAACAGAAGATATTTTCTCTTATTCGTGGACGATTATACCAGGATGATGTGGGTGTTTATTCTCGAGCAAAAGTCCGAGGCATTCACTAAATTTCTAGAGTTCAAGGCGTTGGCAGAGAAGCAAAGTGGTAGAGAATTTACTTCTAATAAATTTATCAACTATTGCAAAGAAAACAGTATTAAGAAGTAAATTGGTAGAAGTAAATTCTCCAAGAGTCTAACTTATTATCATTAATTGGGCCGACCGACCGGAGGGCCCGAAGGGCCCGTAGGGAGGGAGTCCCTTTTATGGCCACTTTTTTGTCAATTGAAACCTAACGCAAATTGAGAAAAAGATTGATTTTGGTGGTAGTCTTTGGTGGTAGTCTTTGGGACCTGAAAAGTCCGAAACACCCTTACACTTAAAGATTACTTCCTCCATTGTCCTCATTTTTATTTCTCTTTCTGCTCCAAAATTCGAGATCTCACCGTTAATCTCGGACTCATCCTCCCCTGCCGACACCATCACCGACTACTACCACCATCATAACCAGCACCACGAGCCTCCAACAACACCACCACCACCTTATTCCAATTTCGATTCCGATAATCCCACCACCACCAGAAACACCACTGTCACCGTGCACCACCGTCACCTACAATTTTGTGTACGAAAATTTAATTCCAATGATAATGAATCGCCATCATAACCACGATAGCACCACCTCTGCCATCAACCATCAGAGCCACAATAGCACCACCTCCGTTGTCATCATAACCAGATTTTAAAACTGATTTTCCAGATTTATCGATTTCATGAAATTTTTGGATGATAATTGACATAATTAAGCAATGATCATCAATTTCCATATAACAACAATAAACACAAAGATTACCAGTTCAAACTTCTTAAAAATTTCCATTAATGTATATGATTCGATCAATTTTTCTATCATCATCAATTTCGTAGAATTTGTCAATTCTATGAAACTCATTGAACTGAACCTTTCAAAATTCAATTTTATACAAATAGAACCTTAAAGGCTTCCAGATTTCACAGATTAAAGATTCGTATCTGTCAACTTGAAGACAACTGAATTTTATACAAATAGAACCCTATTGGATTTCAGTCCACGCCAATTTCGATCCGATAATCCCCACCATCACTACCAGCACCAGGTACATAACCATCCTCTTTTTTAGTTACAATTTATAATACAAACACAATTCGATTTCCAACCAATTTTTGAATGGGTATAGATTTAATGGTTTCTATGAAACGAACCTTTGATCGAACTGACTGCTAATTTTGTTTAGTTGTGTAAATTACTTCTTTTTCATGCACTTCAACTGTTTGAGAAAATACCCCAATAAAAAGCTATGGCCACACCAGTTCCACCATCGCCCACCACAAGCATCACCTGCCGCTAGCATAACCAGCACCGTCTGCTGCCAGAACGAAGACCACCGCCCAACCAGTTCCACCATCGCCCACCACAAGCATCACCGCCATCAGATTTTTATATTTCAATATTTTTGATCATTTCAAACAAATTGTAGTAAATAAAGCTAACCAAAGCAATTTATTTTTGATTAAAAACAACAGTATAAAGTTCTAATTCCTAAAACATAATCAGATTGATCGAATTAGCTCATCCAATTTTTTCAAATGCAAGAAATTGGTTTCTCAATTTACGATAAATCAATCATTTAAGATAATAAGAGAAATTGATAAATATGATCTCTACTAAATTAGAAAAGATGAAGGTGGTTGTTCAGCCGTGGAGTTAGAAACAAAGGAGGAGGCAGGTAAAGAAGACAGAAGAGAAAAATGTTCTCCCTGTAATAGTTCAGGAAGTAGTTTCTCGGAAAAAACAAAGCAACCATATTATCCTAACAGGTGGCTTTCCAAACATTCTGATTCAATGGATACGTGTCCCTTAAGTGTTGTAAAAATATAATGTCATTTTATTATGGCACGACCATATTCTTGTTCTTGTACTTACAAGAACCATATAGAATTGAGTTGCCGACACCACCAAAGCTTACTAGTACAAAGAAAAATGTAAATTGGTTGTATCTGTCTTGGAGAATCACAAATTTTCTTTTACAGTGACATTGTCACGGTGTTTGTTTTTTTTCGGTCGGCCCTCCCACCGTGGCAGCGGTGTACTAGTTTAGATGATCAGCGTGCAACTAACAACAATCAAATAAATTAATTTAGATGATCAGCGTGAAATTAGTCTTCTGAAAAAGTTATTAATCGATGCAAAAATTCTTGATGATGATAATGCAGATGATCAGCGTGCAACTAACAACAATTTGGAGGCCCATGATAACCCTAAAACAGTTCAAGAGAAACGAAACGGGCTAACTCAAGAGGCATATGAGAAGATTTTAGTCGAATTCTATCGTTCATTTTTTTGAAAGTCTATATAATTTATTTGATTATTTGCTATTTTATCAAGTTTTAAATTATTCTTTTGAACTTTCTATAATTTCGAGTTCTTTAGGGTTTTCTCCAAGAGTCTAACTTATTATCATTAATTTTTCAGGAGAATTTACTTCTAATAAATTTATCAACTATTGCAAAGAAAACAGTATTAAGAAGGAGCTTACCGTTCGATACACTCCACAACAAAACGGCGTCACGGAAAGCAAAAATCGTACAATCGTAGAAATGGCTCGCAGCATGTTAAAAGCAAGGAAGCTACCCAACAGCTACTGGACAAATCAGTCAATACGGCAGTCTACATCCTTAATCGCTCGCCAACAAAAGCAGTCATCAACAAAACTCCATATGAAGCTTGGCACAAGAAAAAGCCGGAGGTAACTTCTTTCAGAGTTTTTGGTTGCGTAGCATACTCACATATTCAATCCCAACATAGAGAAAAGTTCGATGAAAAAGGATAAAAGCTAATATTTATCGGATACAACGAAGAGTCTAAAGCATATAGACTTCTAAAGCTAGACACAAAGGAACTGGTAATTTCAAGAGATGTTATCTTCGATGAATTCAAAGCCTGGGATTGGAATGATGAACCAGACAACTACGAGTTGCCACTAATCATTGAAAACGAGCCGATCAGCCACGTCGAAGAAATTACTCCACCAAAGCAAGCCCGAGATCTCCTAGTCCAACACAACAAAGTCCAAGTTCATCAAAAGCAAGTGCCACACCTAGAAAGGTGCGTTCCCTAATAGATATTTATAATATATCTAATTGTGCATTTATAGCACTAGAACCTCAAAAATATGAGGAAGCGGCGAAGGAATAAAAATGGAGACATGCCATGGATGAAGAAATGTGAGTAATCGAGAAAAATAAGACATGGGAGCTTGTAAATCAACCAATAGACAAAGAAATAATTGGTCTGAAATAGGTCTACAAGAAAAAGTATAATGAAGATGGGTCAATTCAAAAGCACAAGGCAAGTCTAGTTGCAAAAGGATATTCCCAGCAACAAGGAATTGACTACAACGAGACATTCGCCCCAGTCGCTCGCATGGAAATAATCCGGATGGTGTTAGCTTTGGCAGCTCTACTCAAAATGTAGGTCTACCAATTGGACGTAAAGTCGGCGTTCCTAAACGGGGAACTAGAAGAAGAGGTGTACGTCGAACAACCTCAAGGATATGTTCGAAAAGGAAAAGAAAAAATGGTTTATCGTCTCCGCAAAGCACTATATGGTCTCAAACAAGCACCGCGTGCATGGAACAGAAAAATCGACAAATACTTCCGAGATAATGGATTTGAAAAAAGTCCAAGTGAGCCATCACTCTACATCAGAAAACAAGGTACGGATTTCCTAATCGCTGTCTCTCTACGTTGATGATATAATTTATGCCGAGTACAAAACAAGAGATGGCGAAAAATTTAAGAAGGAGATGATGAAAGAATATGAGATGACAGGACTTAGGACTTATGCGATATTTTCTTGGGATTCAAGTAAAACAATCTCCGTAAGAAATATTCATTTCCCAAGAAAATATGCGAAGACTTACTGAAAAGGTTTAACATGTTGGATTGCAAACCAATTTCAACTCCAATGGGTACTAATGAAAAGTTGGTAAAAAATGATGGAGCGAAAAAGGTCGATCCAACCTTATTCATAAGTCTAGTTGGCTCACTGATCTACTTAACAAATACAAGGTCAGACATCGTGAATGCAACCATCATTGTTTCTCGGTTTATGAGCGAGCCAAGCAAGTTACATTATGCAGACGCAAAAAGAATTCTTCGATATATCAAGGGTTTAAGAATTTTGGCATCAAGTATACATGTGAAAAAGATAATGATTTAATTGGATTCACAGATAGCGATTGGGCAGGTTCTATTGAAGACTGAAAGAGCACATCAGGCTATGTTTTCTATATGGGAACAAAAGTTATCTCCTGGAGTTCTAAAAAACAAAGTATGGTGGCACTATCGTCATCCGAAGCAGAGTACATAGCAACAACAAGTGCATCATGTGAAGCAGTATGGTTGAGAAGAATAATGACCGACCTACAACAAAGGCAAAAGCAGCCGACGACTATCTACTGTGACAATATGTCAACAATTGCAATGACAAAAAATCTAGTCTTCCACGGACGTACGAAGCACATAGAGCTACGACACCACTTCATCCGAGAGCTGGTAGAAAACAAGAAAATCGAGCTCCAGTTTTGTCCAACAAATGAACAAAATGCGGACATTTTCACAAAAACGGTCACGGTAGATAAATTCAATCATTTTAGAGAAAAGCTTAACATCACAAATTAAGAGGGGGTGTTAAAAATATTGGTTAATTTGTGATTAAGTAAATCTAAAAAAATCTAGATTAGTCAAGTAGATTAAGGAAGGGTAAATAATTTTCTAGACAAAGTAAAGTCTAGAAAGACCTAGGCTAGTCCGTACACCAAGAAAGATTAGACTAGTTCATAATTCTCTAGAGTCTTCTTCCTCTAGCATAGTCGATCATGGTCTAGAAAATTCTATCTCTAGACTAGTCTTTGATTTTCGGTCAAATGTCCAGTGAGTTCTTAAAGAACGTTCTAGTCTTAATGCATACTAGACTATTCTAGAAAGAGTGTGGTCGGTCACTCAATGCCTATAAATAGGCAACGTTGGGTTCATTTGTAATCAATCCAAAACTCAAGTGAGTAACCAAGTAGTGAGAGTGAGAGATAATTAGCAAGTCAAGTGACTGCTAGTGTATACAGTGAGCCAAAGTACTACACTACAATTTCCTTGTAACATTTCATTTCCAAATTAATATAAGCCTCACTTTTCAATTAACCAACCTCTTTTCCCAAACTCTTTTCCTAATTCATTTTCATAAACCCATCACACTTCCACATTGCGCCAACACTTCGGATGTCTCGGGAGCAGCTTGGATAAATCCAGTGCTCGTATCTTCCAACTCGAGGAGCAGATCGCGGAAGCGAGAAAGGTTTCGCCGATCAAGAGAAGCAAATCGCGAGCTTAGTAGTAAGTTCCACTCCCTTAGTCATTTTAACGTTGCCTTATTCTCTTAACACAAAATTGGTTAAAAAGACCAAAACCAACTTTTCCCCGGGTGAAAAGGACAAATGATTTAGATATTTGTTTTAAATGGACAAAAATTTAAAAATAGGCGTGATGTAACCGGTTTCATCCTGTCCATTTTCAAATATTTTTTCTTATTTTTATTTTACATGGATGCATCCAGTTTCATCCTTGCTATTTTTTAAGTTTAAGCCGATGAACCCGTTTCATCCTTGCTATTTTTTTTTTGTCCATTTCACCCATAAAATTTTTTACTCGTCCATTTGAACCGTGTTTTAAATTTTTTTGGACAAATGACCCATTTTCCGTTCTCTTAAAGTAGTACGCCTGTTTCCTCATCTGATTTGTATCTTCCTTTGTCTCCTTAAGATCCGAACAAGGACTTAAAGATCAGATCTCTCTTTTATCTCACGAGAAGTATGATATCTCCAAGAAAGTCTCTACTTTTCAAGAGGATGTTTAATACTTAAATGAAGATCTCGATAACATGGAAAAAGATGTGGCCAAGATCGCGAAGGTAGCTCGCAAAAATGCTCAAGATGATAAAGTCAAACTCTTTAATGAGTTTTGTAATTCTCGTGGCATTCCTCGTGTACCCCTAGTGATCGAAGTGTTTTCTGATGATGAACCTTTTGTTAATGAGTTGATTCCTACCGATGAGAATACAAAGCTAGACGAGGATCTCCACTCAAGGCAATGCCCCTTGAATTCACGAGACTGCCAATGCCGGAATTTTCCCTTACTAGTGTTGTACCTTTTTGGGGCAGGATATTTTGTTTGTAAATAACGTAATTGCCTTTGCTTTATGCCTCTGTTGTGTTATTATAGATAATGCTTTTGTACGTGCTTATGTACTTACTGTCTTATACGCCGAGTATATACTTAAAAACGCTGATTCTTGCGAGGATAATGCTTGATAAGAACACAAAATACAAAAGTATATACTTGCCTCTTGTTCTTGTTGAGCATTAGCTGATCAAGACGGAGTTATACAAATCAAACTAACATTTGTTTTGCGGTGATTTTGCCTTTACTGCTTACTAGTGTACTTCCCGTGCCGTGTCCGGTTGCGAATTGTTATAGGTTAAGTTTTGTTACTTTGATTTTCTTGTTGTTCTACGAGGTCTTATTGCGCCTCCTAGTTAGGATATTATTGCGCCTCATCCTTTTTGAAGGATCTTAATTTAACGAAGTCTCGGGCGCTTATTATTCTTTCAAATAATAATCCCCCAACCTCGTCTTAACATTTGTTTTGAGCCCTATTTCGCAACAATGCAACAGGCCTAACTATTCCCGTGAATGTTATCCCCATGACATTGCCGTATTTTCGCCACGCACCTTCCTAACTGGAGGTTGATATCCCTTTATACTCCCCCTAATTGCCCCTTCAAGGAGGTTAACCCTAACATGCATGTTGGTCTCCTCCCATCCAGTTATTACGACATTCAGTTGTTTTCGTGACTTCTTATCCCCTTAGCCGATATGGCTTGAGGTTACTGAAGTCCCACCCTAAGTGAGGTTTCTTTGGGATCGAGTGCATCGTAGCCAAGACTTCCCATACGGACATGGCCGGTAACGCTCCATACGTCTCAGAACCCGCAACTCAACCGAATACGTTGGCACCTTGATCATACTTCTTCACTCCTTATTGAAGGCGATCATAAAAGGGACCCTCGAGCGGATAGGTATTATCATTTCCCCTAGCTTATTTCTCTGAGAGTTGTTCACGACGTGCGTTAGGAATTGCCTCCTGCACTTTCGCGCGAACTAGGGTGCACTCTGTGGATTCTTAGCCATCCTAGGCGAAGGTTTTAAGTTTCCCTAGAAACCATTTATTTCGTGGGTCTTATTTGCCTCCTAATGTGAGGTCTTACCGGCATGTTTCGTATGTCTTATCTCGCCCATATGTAAATCAAACATGAAAGATTAATATTCTTAATTTGTTCAACTACAAATTTTCTTTCAACATTTCAATTTTATCTATGGATAATACTTCTTGATATACATAGGATTCCAAGGGTGATCCAACTTTCAGTCTTGCCTTTCCATCTCGCCGTATATTATCTTCCCTTCCGCGTCCATGCCTTTCCCTTCGCAGTACGCTAATTCGTACGCCCCGTTTCCAACTACCCTCTTCACGATGTATGGGCCTTCCCACGTAGGTTCTAGCTTCCCTCCTGATCCCTTTTGATATGGTGGAATTTCTCTCAGTACAAGTTCTCCCGACATGAAACCTCGCACCCTTACTTTTTTGTTATATTCTCTCAATAATCTTTGATGGTAATTCGTCATATGTTGTAATGCAATTTCTCTGTTCTCTTCGATTTCGTCTAATTTTGCGAGAATTAAATTGGAGTTTATCCCCTTTTCCCACGCCTCTCTCCTAGTCGTTAGGAGAATGACTTCAGCGGGAAAAACTCCTCTACTCCGTATGTCAAACAAAAGGGTGGCATTCCCGTGGCATCTCGCCTAGTGGTTCTGTACGACCATAACACGTTTAGGATCTGTTCACACTATCCTTTATAGTGAACTTCCATATTTTTCTTCAAGGTGGATGCTAACGTCTTATTCGTAGCTTCCGCCTGCCCATTGCTCTGGGGGTATAACGGAGTTGACTTCCCATATTGAATTTTAAACGCGTTGAATAGCATTCTCACATTTTCCCCCTCGAATTGCTTTCTGTTGTCTGAAACTATTAGGACCGGTATTCTGAATCTACATATGATGTGCACGAGAATGAAATCATATAATCACCATATCGCGTGTGTTGTATGGATTTAGCTTCAACCCATTTTGTGAAATAGTTTGTGGCTACTATCAGATATCTCCTCTGTTTAGTCCCTGTTACAAATGGTCCCACGATGTCCATTCCCCACATTGCGAAGGGACACACACTCAATACGGAGTTTAGGCTTGTGGATGGTACATGTATCCTTTTCCAAAATCTCTGGCATGCTTCACACCTCACGAAAATGTCTTTCGCTTCTTTGTGCATATATGTCCAAAAATACCCCTGTGTCCTAGTCTTGAGGGCCATGGATCTGGTTCCGCTATGATTACCAGGGTCCCCATAGTGAATTGACTTCATAATTTCTATCCCTTCCATCTGCGATAAGCATCTCATCAACGGACCCAAATACGATATTTTGTATAGGATTCCTTCTCGCACCTCATAATTCGCAGATTTTCTTTTAATTTTATTCGCCTCTTGTCTATCTCGCGGGAGATCTCCTTTCATCAAATAGTTATAGATAGCGGCCCGCCAATCATCATCACTCATTTCTGTATCTCCTTCTTCAATGATCATTACTTTTGGCTCCTTTTCTTCTCTGCTTACTGACGGTTGCATTAATCGCTCAATCCAGATATGCTCAGTTTTTGGATCCTCAATCATTGAACCTATAAAGGCGAGGGCATCCGCATGTCTATTATTATCTCGGCCTATGTTTCTCCAAATGATGCTTCATATCTTTGCAGAGTATTCCTTTACAAGTTGGAAGTATTTTTATATCACTGGGTCGACCGAATTATACCTTCCTTCAATCTGGCAAACTACCAATTGCGAATCACTGGTAATTCTTACCTTGTCTAATCCCATTTCTATCTCAATTCTTAAAGAATGTATTACTGCTTCGTACTCAGTTTCGTTATTAGTTGCTTTATATTCCAGCCGAAAACAAAATACCACTCTGACCCCTGTGAGCGAAGTGAATACTATTCCCATGCCTCCTCCAAAGTTATTTGAAGATCCATCAACTAATATCTCCCATCTTCTGGGATAACACTCCTGTAGTAAATCTTTAGGATCTGGTCGGCTTTCATCAACATCCATCATTTCTTCTATTCCCTCATCTTCCTCCGAAGGAAATTCAGCAAGAAATTCGGTAATTATATGTGACTTTGTTGAGGTATGCACTTCGTATTTTAACCCAAACTGGTCAATCTGGGTATTCCATCTTTCAACCCTTCTCACTCTCTTTGAGTTATTCAAGACATACTCTATGGGAATTCTTGTTAGTCATTGATTTTATGAGTTTGGAAATAAGTCCGTAGTTTTTGTAATGCGTATACCAATGCTAATATCGACTTTTCGATCTTCGGGTAATTTCTCTCAGCAGAATTGAAAGTTTTGCTGACGTAAAAAATGGGCTTTTCCACCCCTTCATATGCGCGAAGTAAAACCGTACTAAAAGGATTTTGTGTTACTGCGAGACAGATCAGCAACTCCTCTCCTGGTTCCGGTTTCTGCAAGATCGACAGTTTGATAAGGTGTTTTTTGATGCCTTTCAATACTTCCTCGCACTCCTGCTTCCATGCAAACTTTGCCCCCTTCTTTAAGATGTCAAAGAAGTGTTTTCATTTGTCCGATGATCTCGAGATAAACCTTCCTAACGTGGCCAATTTTCCATTCAGTTTCTGCACATCTTTTATGGTGGTTAGGGATGGCATTTCCAATATGGCCTGCACTTTAGCCGGATCCACCTCTATACCTTTTAGGGAAACGATATGGCCCAAGAATTTTGCTGATTCAACTCCAAAAATGCATTTTATTGGATTAATCTTCAGTTTATGTTTTTTCATTTGCTCGAAAATCTCCCTCAAATCTTCTACATGATCTCCGGAATCCTTTGTTTTTACCATCATATCATCTACGTAAACCTCTAGTTTCGTATGCACCCATTTCACGAAAATTTTCTCTACCATTCGTTAGTAAGTTGCCCCTGCGTTTTTTAATCTGAATGCCATTCTCGTCTAACAGTACAACCCTCTGGGAGCAAAGGAAGTTGTGTGCTCTTGATCTTCCTCAGCTAACGGTATTTGATTGTATCCACAATATCCGTCCATGGACGACAGCCTTTTATAACTAGCCGCCGATTCTACCATCTGTGAGATATTTTGTAAGACCCCAAAGTTTTTTTCTCGGGTTTAATTAAACCCATTAGTTGAATTATGCACTTGGAGTGCATAAAAAACTGATATTCAAGTGTCATGAACACCTTTAGTTTGGCTTTCTAATAAATTTTACTAGCTAGTGGAGATGAATAGTCTGCCTCAATTCAAACCGAGGGTGCTGTAATCACAACACATGCAATTGGACACATGTCAGATATGTGGTTCTGATCTAAAATGCTAAAATAAAAAAAAAGGGGGGAGGGGGCTCAGTTTAATTTTCTTTCTGCTTTTCCTCTTCTCTTTCTCCACTGAAGATGGGAAAATATGTGTTTGTTCAATCTCATCATTCGATGCATGCGTTGATTTCAAACTCAAATCTTCCTGTCTCGAATTGATGAAAAAGGGGAGGGCTTTTTTTCTTGGTTTTCATCATCTTCCCCCTCTTTTCTTACTAAAGATTCTCAAGGAAGAACATTAGCAAAATTGGTTCATGAAAGTGAAGAAATTATGTTTGAAATTAATCTAAACTTGGTATTAAAGGTAGGGGTCATCTTCTCTTAAGTTTTTGTCAAGTTGATTTCTATCCAAATGATATTCTTCACTGTTTTGAAGAAATTATACTGATTTTGGTGTTTTACTTGATCTAGAACTTTGGGTAAATTGTAAAGAACATCAATTTCATGTGTAGATGTCTTGATTCAAGTATTTTTAAATTATATAATTTTGGGAGTTTTAATAAAAATCATGTGCTTTTGCAAGTATATGATTTGGGTACTTTAATCTCTTACTAAATTTGTGTTTAAAAAGCTCTTGGTAAGAAACTTCATAATTTGATTTTATTTCCACTTTGTGAACCCTAGAATCTTTATTTTAGTTTTACTGATATCTTGAAATTTAGCCGTTGGAATATAATGAAATTTTGGTATGTGTGCATTATTTAGTCATAATGATACTATAAAAATTTCATGAAGATCAGGTCTTGTGTACTACTGATTAGATTGCATAATCAATGACTGCATTATGCAGATTTTGAATTCTGAACAGCCAACTGATCCCAGTGTTTGCTAATTAAATGTATATCGGATAGAGCTGAATTTTTAGTATGTTATTATGTACTTTGGTGGTAACTCGATGTAAAATTTTCAAGTGAATCTGATTAGTGTAAGTCCCCCAAAGATTAGGATAACCGGAACTGAATTCTGTATGACGATCCTGTAAGCAGTCAGCTTGTGATGTGTTTATTTCCTTATTGAACCGTTAGTTCGATGTGATTTTTGAATATGTCAAAAATTTCAAGACGATCGGATAACGTTAGCTACTGAAAACCTAAAATAAATTGTGGCCGTGTTTCGTAAAACGGGAATTCTCTACGACTTATTTGTTCTTTCTACTTAATATTCTTGTGTGGTTATTGTATAAAGCTAAATTACGTAAATCGATTTGCTAGTAAACCTAATTTTAGAATTAGGGTTCTATACATAAATTTGGGGTTTCTCCCCAAATCTATTGGTAATGGTTATTAGTTCATGACTAAATGCTTGTGGATGACGTGATTTAACCGTTAATGAACTATTATTTGTCTGAATATTTTGGTGCCTAGTTAACCAAGATAGTGTTTATGCTTGATGATGGTATACGTAATGGTGAAGTTATTAAATTATTATGCATTTGAATTATTAAGTACATATCTTAAAACGCATGTGTGCTCGGACGGCTCTTGGACTCGGCATTAGGATTCTTTCGGTAGCATACTTGCCCACGGTAAGTTTTCGAAGTTTCATTTTGTCGTTACATTTGCTGAAAATAACTGAGATTACAAAAGGTTACACCATTAATCTTCAAGCGTTACTATACATGCACCCATACGTTAATACCATCAATTTCCACCATTAATTTGGCCAACTAATAACTTCAAATATGGTGCATCATCATCCCTTATAAAAAGTGGATGAAAGCAAGAACAATGTACCATAAAGCAGGCAAGAAAATACATAATATCTACAAAAAAAGATGGCAACGAAGATGATGATGGTGATCCCGATCACCATGGTGGCAATGCTATTCGTTACGAACATGGTCATGGCACAGTCTAGCACATACCCAGAGCCTGCAAGTCCTCTCATTCCTAGCGTTCCAGCCTTTGCTCCTGTACCTGGCGAGACACCCTTTTACAATCGTTGTTACTATTACTATTTCAACTACTTTCTCGATGTCTGCAAAACACAACCTACACCATTTGAGATCGCCAGGTGTCAAAGGGATATTCCTCCATTAGGCAAGATTGGTTGTAAGAGGACTTACGAAGAGTGTTACAATGATCAATACAAAAAATGCATGTACCGTGGGTTCGATTATGAAGATGTTACGGAAGAGCTTTGTATAAAGATCGCCAAGCATATTTGTGGAAAATTCAACTAGATTTTTGTTTGTAGGAAATACCATTAGGTCTAGGAATAATATATTAGGGAGAGTCTAGTCCTATTGACCCAGTCAACTATCTGTTTGGTCCTTTTTGGTAAAATAAATTACAGTTTGGTCCAAAAAATTATTATTTGGTCCTAGGATGATGTCATGGATGATGTAAATTTCACCTTGTAAGGACAAAACTATCCTTTTGGGACCATATATATAGAAAAACCCTAGAAAATATCTTTATTTTCAGATTCACATTCTCTCTTTTTTTTTTTTTTTTTCTTTTTGTTCTTCCTGATGCTGTAACAATGGTGTGGGATGAAGATGAAGACGAACTGATGTTGGTGATGATTAATACATATGTTTCTTGATCATTGTTGCTATTGTTGATATGTTTTTTTTCTCTATTCTCTATAATTTCTTGATTTGTTTTTCAAATCTAGATCCGTGATATGTTGTTGCTCCTTTGGTGTTGAAGACGACGACGAAGAAGATGAAGATATTCTTCTTGGTGTTGAAGACGACAACGAAGATGTTTGTTGTTGTTGTTGTTGGTGTTGAAGACATCGAAGAAAATGAGATGAATACGATGTTGTTGTTTCTTTGTTGAAGACGTTGAAGAAGATGAAGATGATGTTGCTTTGATGTTTTATATGGACTTCATTCCAGAAATGAAGTCTATTTTTATATGGACTTCATTCCTGGAATGAAGTCTGTTTTTCTTAGGTTTTATATGGACTTCATTCCTGGAATGAAGTCTGTTTTTCTTAAGTTTTTATATGGACTTCATTCCAGAAATGAAGTTTGTTTTTCTTAGGTTTTATATGGACTTCATTCCTGGAATGAAGTCTGTTTTTCTTAGATTTTTATATGGACTTCATTCCATAAATGAAGTCTGTATTTCTTAGGTTTTTATATGGACTTCATTCCAGAAATGAAGTCTGGTTTGTATATGTTTTATATGGACTTCATTTATGGAATGAAGTCTGGTTTGTATAGGTTTTTATATGGACTTCATTTCTGGAATGAAGTCCGGTTTGTATATGTTGTTATATGAAATTCATTTCTGGAATGAACTGATACAAAAAATGAGTAAAAATTAACATGGAAGGGTACTTTTGTCCATTCTGTATTTTTAAATAATTATGGACCAAACAGTAAAAGACGTTTGACCAAAGGACTAAACAGACATGGGCCCACCTATAAAAGGACCAAACGATATTTTTCCGTTTTGTTTTACATTTGTGAAGTTTGATCCAATAATAAGGAAGAGCGCGCGGGTCAAGTATGGCCGTATGGTCATGTCGAGATAGTTTCCCTTACTTGTCGATTGACTTCCAAAGTCCATATTTACAAAAATAAAATAAAAAGTCGTTTTTTTTTTAAATCAACATATTTGAATTCAAATCAAAATCGTGATTACATGTTCCCTTAAGCGTCACTTCTAAATGTTGGTTATGCATAAACTTTGTGCAAAACCAAAAAATTATCATGTCCTCGCCATTTACGGTTTTCTCGTTCTCGATCACGTAAAGAAATTATCATGTCTTCCCCATGCTATTAATTACAAGGACTTAAAATCAACATATTTGAATAAAAGAGGCCAAAAGTTCTTGTTAACGTGAGATTCAGAGATTGTTCCATCCAATCGTTTTTTTTTTTTTTTTATCCAAATTGTAAAAGTGTGATCATTTTGTAACCGAATTAAAAAAAGTATGACCATTTTGTAAATGGCCCTCTATTGAATACGCTGGTTTCCTGAGAAAATGCAGTTGATGAATAATACACTTCACAAATTCTTGAATTGCTTCTACTTAAGATTGTAAGGGAAGAGATCTGTTGTTGTCGAGTTCCAATAAGGAGTGAAATTTTGCTTTCTAGTAGCTCACTACTAAAAATTCATAGGAAATAATAGAGTATGTTTTGTGTCTCCAAACAAAAACTTCATCTTCCGATTAAAGTATGACGCATAATTTATGATCTTCTTGTAATTATCTGCAAATATATATGCATCAAAGAACGGCCATCAGTATTGACAAATCCATGAACCAAACATGATTCTTTCACCTCAAAGAATCAGTAAAATGTTATTGTCCACCCGAAGGCAGGCTGCTTTTACCATTGTAACACTAGTGGAAAATGAGGTTTTTCTGACTCACATCCCGACCCTCGATTGACCGTGTACCGATCAAGACCGGTCCTAGATGTAATAAATATGCGGGGCACAGCTAGGAGCGTTAAGGCTGGTCGTAGAATTACAAATTTTATTAGTACAAGTTTAGCCCTCATTCCCCCTCTCTCTCACAAAAGAAAACAAACCTTATCTTTAGTCGTCCTCACTGCATGGTAACCTCGGCTGCTTGTGTGTGAACACTTAATATTAAGTACGTCCACGACAACCATTTGCGGTTGCAAAAAGACTATTGCATAGTTTAATGCTTTGCGGCTAACATTCATTCTCCTACGTACATAATAGTCAATTAATAGTCGTTCAACCACAATAAGAAATTTGTGGTTGAAACTAAAACATTGTAGGTTGTTTTCTATTGACCGACAGTCATAGGTCTTTTCCTACATGTTTTGTATTCTTGCTTAAATCGTCCAACTCGGTTTCGGATCTCGTTATTTTTAAGAAAAAATCCTCACTTCCTTTCTGTTCACTTCCTTAACTCTTCGACTTCAAATCGAACTCAAAATTATCCCTATTCACCTCTGTCTGTCGGATCCAAGTCCAACTAAACTTAAACGTACGTGATCAAACTTGGCTAGTTCAACTCAGGTCCTGGTTCAACTCAGATATTCGACTTCAAATCGAACTCAAAATTATCCCGATTCACCTCTGTCTGTCGGATCCAAATAAACTTGGCTAGTTCAACTCAGGTCCCAGTTCAACTCAGATACTTTGAACGCGCATGGCTACATCAACCTAGAGATCAAGATGGGAGACTGCTATAACGCATAGCAAATTCCACATTGTCAAAGAACTAGATCATGACATGATATTGGGACGCTTATGGGTGCTCGACAACAAAGCGAAATTGGATTTGCACCCTTTGCCGACGTCCACGCCCGAAGGAATTTCCAACAAATCATCCCACTGGTTATCGCATCAACGAACTATTGAAGGAACCCAGACATCCGGAGAGGACTTCATGGTTTTCAAATGCAAGTAAGTCTGACCGAGCAACCTTTTCTGCAACAAGTCTTTCCTTCCCCCATTCCGTCATGGGGACTCGGCGCGATTACTGGCACGAACGCTGTCAAGAAATGTGAATGGGGAGATGGACCATTTGAACACTTTGCAAGAAGCTTGGAAACTTTAATTGAAACCAACGAAGCCAAGACTCAAACGGTTGCACGACGTCTGAACCCGTTTTCAATCGGAGATGTAATGGTTAAGGAAAGCTTGTTTCAAGTTGGGAGGATGACAGTAAAAATGGCTATTCAAACCGATTCGCCCAATGAAAGAGAAGACGAGCTGTATCTGGTTGCGGATACCCTTTTGGGAGGATATTGCAAGATCATCAATGCAGACACACCTGAAGGCGTGATAATTCACTCGCGATGGCTCAAGGCCTCCAATCTCTAAAACGTTGTACTTCCCAATCACTCCCCCTTTTAGTATTTCCTTTAACAATTCCTCTTAGTAGTTGTACTCCCCCAAGATGAATACACCGTTTGTACTTTTTCCCTGGGGATTCCCTTTTCCGTCAAAAAAAAAAAAGCATAAATACATCTCTTTCCAAGCAAATTCTCCAGATATCAGAGAAATACATCAGATAAACCCAGAAAACCATTGCAGAGCCATCATACCACAACCTCTTTCAAAAAAATATATATGAAGCAAAATGTTGACTGATGAAGAAGAAGGTAAAGATGAGTTTATGAAAAAAACAAACATCAGGGGAACTAAGCAGCTAACAGAAATAACAAAAGGAAGGAACTAGCCCTCAAAGGATGGAGCACAAGTCCCCTTGGGCAAGGCTATCTTCAAGCACTTCCCCCAGCAATCCCTCGGGCAACAAAGGTTCCATTCAACAGTGTTAGCAGCAGAACCCTCAACATCCCATCCCGAAGCAACCACAACAGCAACAGTGTCTTCCCCGACGACCGGTCCAGCATACGCCACCATGACCCCTCCGGTATCACCAACGACACCTTTGGCATCAAATTCAAAGGCTATTTCGTTTCTGTCATATGCTCCTTCGAAGGTTTTCTCATTGACACTTCGAAGAAAGTTTTTTGATTCATCCGCATCAAAATCATGAATCATGGCGCTCTCCACCAAGAGCCTCACACGTTCGCTTTTCCGTCGCTTCGACCTAGAAACAGTCCGATCCACCCCATACCTGGACCGAGGAAAGGCTTTTCCGTACTGAAACTTCTCAATATGCCAAGACTCTTCCTCGTTCTCTCGCCCCTCCTCCATGCTCACTGAACCCAAGAAAATCTGAACATGCACCTGTTCTTCATGGGGATAGATGGAATGGGGGTCATTAATGATTTCACTAGCTTCATGGAACAAAGATTCAATCCAAACCAGTGCCTCCTCAAGAGAAGAAGATCGATCTCTGCCAATTCTGAAGTCCTTCTCCGAAGAGTTAAAGGCGCGGCCTTCCCTGGAGGGTCCCATCATACACTGCAAAAAATGGGGAAAAGGATCAAGTTTCATCCTATCTATACACATATAAAAAGAGGATAACATGAACAGAGAAGAAGAAGAAAACATACCTAAGTATGATCTTCTTAGCTCCGAATAACCCTAGTCGGGGTGCTTTTGCAAGGGTCGACCTCGTGCCTTCACTTGGAGAATCCGGGCCGTTTAGAGGATGATTCGTCTCTAAGCAAAGAAATAAACTCAACAAGAAGAACCTTTTCTCAAACAAGGGAGACGGTACAATTGCGTTGGGTATGAATACGGAACCTTAAAAATGAAAGGAAGCAATGAGGGACATAACGCTTCCAGATTTTAGCATGGATAATGCCCTGATTGAAGCCGCGCGTGAAGGAAGGCAAAATAAGGAAACTTTGCTATCTGTAAAACACCTACTCCTCCTTGTTTACACCCAGTCCCATCAAGCTCGTGCCGTTTCCCAATCTCCCAAGCCACACCGGTCCCACCAATTGCGCCAACTTCCCAATGACCGCCCAAGTCGCGCCAACTAGCAAGATCAGCTTCCCCACCTTGCGCCGGTCCCACCATCTAGCACTCTCAGTTTCCCAACTCGCGTCAACTTCTCGATGCCGCCCAGCTTCCTGTCTCTCAATGATGCCGACTTCCCAATTGAGCCACCTCTCCGATTTGTGCAAATCGCCCGGAGGAAAGGATTCCAAATCATATTTATAAAAAGGTTAGACAAGCCTCCTCAATTCTCTTTACGATTTACTGCTGATAGTTTGTCACCATCTTATGCTTACCTCGCAACAAAGCTCCCTGATTCGAGCTAAGGGGACTTAATGTTGATGGTGGTTTTTAAACAAAGGGTAAAATCGTAAAACCCCAAATAACCTAATGTCACCGGTGACACATTTATTAGAACATTTAATACATGTAGTCAGTAATTAATAGGGGGTATTTTTTCAAATTAGGGTTACAACGAGCAAAACCCTAATTCACCTCCGTGCCAATAGCAAATCATCCCAGCCACACCTAGCCCAAGCTAGCCGCACCATGCCAAACAAACTCTGCCTTGGCCCTAGCTATGCTAGTCACACCAAACGCGCCAAAGCATGCAAACCATGCTAGCCGCACCTCCGTGCCAATGGAAAATCATGCCAGCCACACCTAGCCCAAGATAGTCGCGCCATGCCAAACACACTCTGCCTTGGCCCTAGCTATGCTAGTCACACCAAACGCGCCAAAGCATGCCAACCATGCTAGCCGCACCTCCGTGCCAATGGAAAATCATGCCTGCCACACCTAGCCCAAGCTAGCCGCGCCATGCCAAACGCACTCTGCCTTGGCCCTATCTACGCTAGTCACACCACGCCAAGCCAAACACCCTTACCTTAGCCCTAGCCGCACCTCTGTGCCAATGGCAAATCATGCCAGCCACAACTAGCCCAAGCTAGTCACCCCATGCCAAACGCACTCTGCCTTGGCCCTAGCTACGCTAGTCACACCACGCCAAGCCAAACACCCTTACCTTGGCCCTAGTTGCACCTTTGTGCCAATGGCAAATCATGCCAGCCACACCAAACGTGCCACAGCATGCCAACCATGCTAGCCGCACCCCTATGCCAATGGCAAATCATGCCAGACACACCAAATGCGTCAAAGCATGCCAACCATGCTAGCCTCACCTCTGTGCCAATGGAAAATCATGCCAGCCACACCTAGCCCAAGCTAGCCGCGCCATGCCAAACGCACTCTGCCTTGGCCCCAGCTACGCTGGTCACACCACGCCAAGCCAAACACCCTTACCTTTGCCCTAGTCGCGCCATGCCAAAGTAGCGCCCGCGCCTAGGCTTGCAAACCGTGCAACCTAGGCCAAATTGGCCGAGCATGCCATTGGCACATGCCAACACGCATCGCTGGTAGCTTTTCTTACCAAGCCATGGCCCTAATGGCCGAGCATGCCATTGGCACATGCCAACACACATCGCTGGTAGCTTTTCTTACCAAGCCGTGGCCCTAATGGCCGAGCATGCCATTGGCACATGCCAACACGCATCGCTGGTAGCTTTTCTTACCAGGGCGTGGCCCTAATGGCCGAGCATGCCATAGGCACATGCCAACACGCATCGCTGGTAGCTTTTCTTACCAAGTCGTGGCCCTAATGGCCGAGCATGTCATTGGCACATGCCAACACGCATCGTTGGTAGCTTTTCTTACCAAGTCGTGACCCTAATGGCCACGCATGCCATTGGCACACGCCAACACGCATCGTTTGGTAGCTTTTCTTACCAGGCCGTGGCCCTAATGGCCGAGCATGCCATTGGCACGTGCCAACACGCATTGCTGGTAGCTTTTCTTACCAGGCCGTGGCCCTAATGGTCGAGCGTGGCACGGCATATTTCAACACGCTCATTGGTAGCTTTCATTACCTAGCCGCGGCCCGAATGGCCATGCGTGCCATTGACACATGCCAAACACGCACGCCGGGTAGCCTAAGTTGCAAGTCGTGCAACCTAAGCCAACTTGGCCGTACGTGCCATTGGCACATGCCAAAACCCACGCTAGTAGCCTAACTTGCAAATCGTGCAACCTACCACCAAGGTATTCCGCACATGCCATTGGCACATGCCACACACGCCACTAGCAGACTACGGCATTGCCACTTGCACTCAAGGTGCAACCCGCAACAAAGGCATTCCGCACATGCCACACGCGCCACTTGCACTCAAGGTGCAACCAACACTCGAGACATCAACACAAATTGGGGGATACTTTCTAGGGTCTTGGTTTGGCGGTCACAGCATGCAGCATACACTACGCTCACTTTAAGAAAGTGTGAATAGGAATAAAGCGGTCAAATAAATGAGGAAATAATGGTGAAAACTTTTTCACCCATAAATACCATGCGGTTACCACCTCCTCCCATTATTTCACCCTTTACTCTCTTCCTTCATGAGGCCAGGGTACATTTCAATCTCGACTTGTATAAATAGGTCTTACCTATTTCCACCAGACGACAAGTCTCGGTCGGGAGAAAAACACAACACTCTCAGAAAAGGAAACTTTGCAAGCTCTCCAAAAAATCTTTCATCTCTTGCAAGCTTCCGAAGCTTTCACTTTTTGATACAAGTCGAGACACTACTCTCCCAGAATTATTCTGGTCTCAACACCTTTCTTTTTTCCCTCCCCAAATCAACCCTTCTCCTCCACTTTGTGGACCGGCAAGTCCGGAACGGCCATTTCTTGGTTTAGGCCGGACTTGTACAGATTGATCTCTTGAATATAGAAAGTGCTCTCGTGCAGCACATTTATTTAGGGTTTAAACCAGTTTCTCACTCACCTACCGAATTTACCAAAATCGGCGGAAACGATTTTTACCCATAAACAATGGGACAAACCCTTGACAGTTTCTTACTTTTCGTGCTTCCCTTTTATAACTCTTTGTAACACTGCGAGTTCTAGGAGACATCTTTATTAAAAAAAAAAGGTTTCTTCGAAAATATACACAAATATGTTTTCGAACTTCTCTTTTTATTGAAGAGTAGAATCAAAAGATATTCCAAAGATATCTCTTATTACCAAAAAGGAAAAAGTTCCTTTAACATGTACCCTTGTTTTTATGTGCTTTTCTCATCCACTATTAAGAGCATAGAATGGGATGAGAGTGCACAATTTCGACACAACTAAGTTGCATCGGAGTAAAATTTTTCTTGCTATCAGTGAATATCAGAAACATAGTTCATGTTTCTTTTAGGGAATTTATGACCAAAATATTTTCTCCCAAGACGATGATCTTTTCTAACTCTAGAGATATGATCATGTGGAGAAAATGTACTAATGTGAGAAATCTCAGAGATAGCTAAATCTCTCTTAATTCTTTCAATGAGATTTTCATAAGATTTTCTCATTTTAAGGACTTCCTTATTATTCACATTAGTATGATCATCCTCAAACAACTATCGGAAATTCCCGATTATTTCTTTTGGCAAAGATTCGCTCTTTCCCTTCCTTTTGAGGTCTTTCCTCATCAAAACCAGAACTATTTCGATATGGGTGCGGAGGAACCTTTTTCCAGAAGCGATTATAACCTCTTTCCTCTGACTCCTTTGAGTTGATCTTATTGTGATGTAGTATAATCTTTCTTTCTACTGGGGAATGATCTTTCAGTTTTTTAAGACAAGAAACTTCCTTCAAAAATTTTACCACCGTATGCTGAAGAAGTATAAGTTTCCTGTCAAGTGACTGAAAATTGTATTCCTTAGAATCACCACGGAATCTGTTCAAAGTTTCCTTTAGAAAAGATTTCGTTTGATCATCAGTATATCTAGAAGCTGGTTTCTCATCCTCTTCTAACTTGATGTAGTTAGGAAAACTACCATCATCTTGATCTGTTTCAGACGTGATTAACCCAGTTTTGTCAGAATCTGTAAAAGTCGAGCAATGACTTTTAGTTTATTCATCAGAAGAAATCACAACAACATCATTAGTCAGAATCATAGGACGTGTCTCTTTATCTATAAGAGATTTACAAAGAGCTTCTAGTTTGACAGCGAGATCCATTTTCTCTTTGGCTAGACAGTTCAGTTGAATGTCTTTTTCTCTGATCTCCTGTTTAAGAAGATTTGACTCTGTCTTTAAAACAAACACTTTAGAAGACAGAGATTGTATAGGCTTTAGGAGTTTTATCAACTCTTTATCAGCATCTTCTCTTTCATCAGAGATAGACATAGATATTTTTGTAACTCCTGGATCATGAGTCAACGAAGTGATGACATCTTCAACATTTGAGTATTCATACTCTTGCATAACGTTAACTGAATCGGACATTAGATTCAATTCTTATAAGTTGGATCGCACCAAACACAGATTGTTAGATCTTTTCGTGTTTGCCCGCTCTGATACAAAATGAAAAGGCGAGGGTACCCAACTATACCTTAAGCTAAAACTTTTCCTACCTATAAGTCCTTTCTCCGAAGTGATTGTCTATGGACAGAGTCGAGACAATACAACTAATCGGTTCACACTTCATGTGATCGTCTATGGATACGAGATCGAGACAATACAACAATGAAGTATGTTTACTTGATACAAAGGTTCGGACTTAACCAAACACAATAGGATTGCTTATCGAGTAAATAGGAATTAATGTTTTTGTAATTTACTTTAATTATAATAAACAATTATAATGCAGAAAATAAAAGTAAATGACACAACAAGATTTTGTTAACGAGAAAACCGCAAATGCAAAAAAACCCCGGGACCTTGTCCATAATTGTACTCTCAGGATTAAGCCGCTACACAAAATTACACCTAACTTCGTATAGTTGAGACCAAGTAACTAACCCTATTGCTCACCTAGTTCCGTATGTATTCCCATGCCTCCAACTTATAAATAATTCACGTACTTGGGACAATTCCTTTGGTTCGTATTCCAAACAATAAAGGAAAAACAAATCTGTTTGGTATCAACTCTAATCAACAAAGTGATATGAGTCGGAAAAAGGCTCTTCTGTTTATCTTAACATAAACTCCTTCGTCAGGTCCTTAGATATATCTTATGTTCAATTACCGAAGTAATCGTTTAAGATTAAGCCAACGACACCTTTAATCTGAAGAACTGTGTTGATGCCGATCTACTCAATTAATCAATCCAATCTACCACAAGGATAAACCGATTACTAGTTGGATCCTCTTTTACCGAAACAAGTATTGTGCACACCAAAGATTATAAAACCCAAGTTAGATCTTCAATATCTTCTTTGTCTTCAAATATTATTAAATCTTCAATAAAAACCTGCACACAATCACTTGAATCTCTTATGATCAATCACGCATAGAACGGAGTCTGTTAACAATGGATTATCACAAGATAGTCTTTAGAACTAACAACAGTCTAAAGATCCCTGTTGAAATTCCGAACTAGTTTGAGTAAATCTTATATCAGAATAGAAAATTCTCAAGAATAAACAAACTAGGTTCAATCAGATTTCAACCACCGTTAGTCAATCAAATCAATCGAAAACAAAAGATAAACCGCAATTATCTAGTTTCCCACCAACGGTACACGCTAGAGCTTCACAATCTCAAAGAAGACTTTAAAATGAGCGACCGTAAGAGATTTCGCCTAATTAGGTTACTCTCCTCTCCGAATAGGCGGCTACACCAGTAACAAAAACAAAAGAGGAAGTCTGTTCTTACGGAGGATTAGTTTGCTAGAAAGGAAAACTTCAAGTATTTATAGACAAGGAAGTTTGGACACCAAGGAATTCTGAAACTGAAAATATTCTCAAGATATTCATTAAAGCACAAATTCGGTTTCCATAATTCCTGGAAATGCTCTGTCCAAGAATAATGATCGAAATCTCTCGAAAAATCTAATTAGTAAATGCACATTACTAATTCTGGTAATTCCCTACAAAATGAAATTAATAACCTTAATTAAAAGATTCTTAACTTACTTATGTTTTGATCCTGTGATTCTCTTACCTTAGCCGTTAAAGAATATATCTGAACAATTAAAGAAATAAACATTCACATCACGAGTTTGTAGACATCCTTACTTTGTAAGTTCTCTTTCACACTTAAAACCTTGAAACCGATTTTCCACACTTCCAAACAAGTTTGGAATTGGTTCATATGACTTTCAAGAACTATGTGATTGATCAAACTAACATTCAATCACAATCATGGGTTTAACGGTTCTACCAAAACAAGTTTTGTGAGTATTGTGCATAGTCACACTAGCTTTCCAAAATTCGGTTGACTAGGTACTAGGATCGGTTCCTCACATATCTATGGTATCTAACTTATATGTGTTGCACATGTCCATAAGATCGGTTCCCCTTTGCCTAAAAACGTGTTGCACATGTCCATAGGATCGGTTCCCCTTTCTGCCATAAACCTTACTGCACCCCATACAAGGATCGGTTCCCCTTGTGATGTACCGCATCTCTTACTAGGATCGGTTCCCCTCCCATATTTGGTCAGACACACAAACCCGATTATACCACATGTGATTACTTAAGATCGGTTTTACTAATAAAAGTTATATCAATACATAAGTCAGGCCTTTATGAATAGTTCTACCAAGAACACAACAAGTTGTGAGCGGTTATACTCAATCACACATATTGGTTGTTCATAAGATATGCAATGAATAACAAAAAGAATAACACCTGGCAATTTCCTTTTCGGTCCACCAAAAAGTTTATGAACTTACTTCCTTAGAACACATGTAAACATTGTTCCCTAGGATGAAATCCTCACCTCATACCCATACATAATCACAATAGCATTCAAATGATTATGCCGATGTCTTATCTACAAAGTTTAATGGTTAAGCAATAAACCTCGTATTATATTCCTTAATACTATGTCTATCTAGAGTTCAAATATGCTTCAGCTTATGTTTTCAATATGCACGACTTGAAAGATATGTTTGGGAATGAAACAGTTCAAGTCAAATATCACTAACCTCAAGTGGAAGGATGAATGTTGTCGTTCTAGCTCCTTGCTTCTTCACATCTTCAAGACTTCTCAATACTTGTAATGTCTCATATCCTAATACTTTCAAGCTAAACTATACGAAGTTGACTCTAGTACATAATCAAGCGACTCTTAACATGAGTTTTGATTCACTAAAATATGACAACCAAACTTGACATATCAGAGCTTGGTGGGTTCAACCGAGCAATGCTCTAACACTTTCCTTTTGCCGAATAGAATTTTTCGAGAAAGAGGGTACACATAGTCGTCCACGAACTAATGCTCCCTGACTTTAGGTTATTATACCAGGTAAATACTGTATCTGTTAGCGATTTTGGGAATTCCCTTAGATATAGCTTTCCGTTGGTCGCGTGATCATTCATGGTAGATAGGAATCGGCTAAGGTGTTCCCTCGCGTTTCCCTGACCATTATAGACTTTGAACTTTGGCAAGGTGTAGTCCTTTAGTTATTGATATTTTGTGATTTCGGAGGAATATAGGCTAGTCATGACATCATAGTTATCTTAATTCACAACTCTGTAATTCATCTATAAGTACTTAGCCATCGCTTCTTGCATCATGGTTGCAGTCCTTCCTTTTCCTCTGCATCTTCCACCGCTTCTTTAGTATTCTTCTCAGCGCTTACCATCTTCATGAGTTTTATCAATTCTTGCTCCCTGCGTACATGGTCTTCCAGCTCCTTTTGCATCTCCTGGAGAGAGGGCTGAATAGGTGGCGCTTCCTCGATTTCCTTTTGATACTATACCTACTCTCTCGCCTTCCGTGTTGGGTAGCGGGATGTTCGATGGACTCTATGTTGCGCTTGAGCTGGCGCCTCCTAAGTGTGTCATGGTAAGCTAGGCACGAGCCTCCGGGTGTGGTCGCCAAATGTTGAGGGGTGAATTTAGGTTTGAGGTTCTACCCGCCTAGCTAGCCAAATGAACTCACTTTACCAAGAATAGTAAGAGAGAGAGTTGCCTTTCCATTGTACCTTGTCCTTCTTTATATAGGCTTTCCAAAATACTCTTCCTTTTATGACATCATGCCATGTGTCCTAAACTTCCTTAATTACTTCGAATGTCATTCCTTAATATAACCACTTTCTTATTCACTAATCCCTTCCTTGTCCTTTCCTTTTAGTGAACACTTTCTTGTTGGACTTGGGCTTAGTCTCCAAGTCCCTATGTTTCCTACTTGGTTTAACCACCTCTTCGGGACCACCCCAAACCCGTTAAAGGGTGTTATTTTTCATGTATCAACAATGGGAATTCTGGTTGGAGAATATTGAACCAGAATCGGTCTACGTTGATGCTCACATAGCCTGATTCTGGTATAAAAGAGATGCCTTTTTTTGTTTTTGGTTAGAATCGGATTACATGAGCACATTTATAAACCGATTCCTATTGTTCAATATCAGGAATCAGTTTTTGTGCACTTTTATAAACCGATTCCTGTTTATGAGTATGAAACCACACCTGTTGTGAGTTCGAGCACAAATGGAAATAGTTTTATACCCGAGTTGAAAATGCGTATGAATTTACACACAATTTGAAAACGAATATAATGTTGTACTCGAAAACGAGTATGACTTCTCAGTATGAAATCATACTTATTCTTTACTCAGGTATATATATGGAGTAGAATGAAATCTAGTTTTATTTGATGTTTAACAACACAAAAATTATCGATCAAAAGAACTGGGATCGGTTTATGTTAATGTCCATACAAACCGATTATGGGAAAAAGAAAATTTCAAAAAATTTATGTATGTTTTTGAAGTTACAACTTGTTGATACCAATGTCAACATAAACCGATTCTGTGTTCGCGTTTTTCAAAAAAAAATCAAAAGTTTAATTATTTTCATGTTTTGATGATTCATTAACACAAGTTAATTTCACATCTAATAAGATATTTTTATACTACTAATCAACTGATTTAACAATAATTTATCAGGGGGAAATCATCCACTAAATAAAACAGTTGGATAAGGGGGTTTTGATTTTACTTCAAAATATCCCTTTGTGTTTTAGTCGTAGGCCCCAAACTAGCCAAGAATTAAAAAAATGAAATTATGAAATAGATATTTAGAATTGATATTTTCAGGATATATAAATAACACTTGGTTTACACCATGTGCGGTAGTATAAATAGTAGCCTGTTTATACTATGTAAGATGCTTGGGCTTCCAACTCAAATGCTTTACAAGTTCGGGCCAAAAAGTGTCCTTATTACCACACATAATGTAAGGAGTAATGTTAAACGTATGCGATAATGTGAGAATAAAAATGTGAAAGGATCCTTTCTCTTTAAAATAATATTAACAAAATAGTTTTCAAGAGAAACCCTGACAAACCGCCCGAAAACCATCTCCTCCCATTTCTTTTGCATGGGGTCAAAAGGAGCAGTACTCACCCTCGTACAAGAGGTCGATTTTTATATGGTTTTTCTGGCTGGCATATATAGAACCCCTCAAAGTCATTCCCCCAGGTGCAAAAGTGGTAAACACTCAAGAAACGAACCCATCAAACACAAAATTGGAATGATTCCTAACATAAACACGGAATTATGTGGCCAATAAAAGTAAATTTTCAAGTTATGTTCTGTTTACGGTTAAATTGTAATCATGATGGCACTCAAGTTATATAGTGTAATACGGTCACAAAAAAATTGTTCTAGAGCTAGTTTTTATGGCAGAGTTGGAGAAATCATTTCCCAATAACAAATTGTTCTAGAGTTGGCATGTAGCTATATGTGGAATTACTTTCTCTGTATTATCTAAGATGAGTTTTGAGAGGGAATATCTGTTGGATATTTTCAATATCTTTGAAAAATAAAATGGTTTTCTGTTTTGGTTTGTCGCTATGACGGGGAAGTGTTCCGTGTTGGATAAACACAATGGATGTTAGTTGGAGATGAAGAGACACCTTTAATAGGTGTGATGGTTCATAAAAGACAACCATTCCCAATAGACACCTTATGTGTCTTTTGGAAGTGAAGAGGCATCTCCAATAGGCATGAATATCCCTATAAGTAGTGAAGGTATTCTCTCATTCTAACAATAATCAATTAAAACCTGTTTTCTCTCTTTCTAAAGCATCATCAGAATTCTTTCTAGTGTGTTCTTGATTAGGTCAAGGGGTGCAAACCTTGAATCCAATTTTCTGTTCTAGGGATTTCATTGTATCCTCAAGGCATTATTTCGCATACCTGTTGCAATCGTCAATTGATAATGGGAGGGTAGAAATAGTCGTCTAAAAGAAATCTTCTGAGCCTTGAAAGTTTTGGAGTACAACAATCTCTTCCTGTGTTATTTCATCTTCTATTGCAACCCAGTTTTTCCAACAGTTTTAGACGATTAGTTTCCAATAGCGGAGGATGAATTAATTTAGTTTACGACCGTCTCCTAGATTTTTCCGATGAAAAAGAAAAATCGCGGCATCAGGGGGAGATGTTTCTGGAAGAAACAAGAGAAAGAACATGAGACGGACAGAACAGAAGGGGAAAGAGTTAACACAGGAAAAATATGGAGTGTCGTTGTCACTTTTCTCCGGTACAAACTCTATCAGGATATCAGAGTAATTTTGGAAGATCGGTGCCTAGATGCCCAACGTTTATTGCTAACGGAAACTGCCAACGAATCAAATAAGTATCCCTATATATATGAATGTTTTCTTTCTGCGTTTAAAGGTACATATCCCTGAAACCATGAAAGAAAAAAAGGGATAATGACATATTTAAGCATCATCTGCGTTTAAGATCATTGACTAATGGTTTTTTTATTTGTCTGTACTTGAAAACATGTCTTTTGTTGGTAGTTGTTGGTAATGAAACATTATAACCGCCTAATAGTACTTAGTAACTTATTCCATGTGAATGCAAGTAAGCCACGTCATTGTGATGAAAAGATACAAGACATACTGTTTGTCAAAACTCCACAATAAACTCCGTTTGGTGTGCGCTTGCTTACCCATGTCTTTGTGTTGTGATTGTATCAAACATAGGAGAACCACACTATTAATGCTACTTGGTCGTTTTGTGTGTCCTCTTAGTGGGCGAAGATTTGATTCATAATTGAAAATCCATGAGATATTGTACACGTATGGATCAAAGCATGATGAGAACTAAGCATTAGTTTTCTCTGAGATTTCTCTGTGTATGATAGCAAAAGTTCGCACAGTGTGGCAGTTTGAAAATGTATTTCTAGTCCTTAATCAGGACTAACGTTATGTTTTATGGCATTTGAGACAGTGTTATAAAATATGGAGATCGGTGACTGCCATTGATAATTTTGTGATTATCTCTTTGATGTGCCAATGGTTTTTTGGGTACATGTGACTGTATTTTGTTTTCCAGCCGCGATTATACAGAAGTATGTTTCGAAATATGGCTGATGGATTAAATATAAACTGTGTGAGCGTTCACATATTTTAGTGTAATCAAAATGTACATACGGATAAAACAGATAGCCAAGTCCAAAAGTTTGGAATTGAAGATTTCTATTTAGAAATTTTGGGTGCACATGTTTGATACAAATCATACAAACATGCAAAGAATCCTATTTCAGGACATTGAGTTGCATTTTTGGCATTTAAGAATTATTGTGAATTAAGGGAAAATTATATGACAATGTCATAAATTTTCTACTTGTTGCATGAGCATAATTCTTGCGATAAGAATTATAGGTTCTATAATATGGAAATCGACATGTCTTAAATGACATCGAAAGGAAAGTGGAATACCGGTGAATATGTAACATATTGGAAGATTGGGCGCGCGACCAAATATCCAACAATGTTATGATATTACCGATGCATAAATTATGAACATTTGCATTACATAATGTAAAATGTTAAATAGACATTGTCTATGTTCTTGGGTATAAATTTGTAGAAGATTGGGCATGAGTAGAGGAGTTACTCATCGTAATAATGTGCTTGTTGAAATAGCAAGTAAGTTGCCTACAAATTTTCTATGCCTCAAGTGTATGCAAGTCTGTAATGACTTCTTGTGAATTAACGGTAAATGTTAATTAGGATCACTAGAGAAGTTACAATTATTTTGTAAAATCAAATAGGAACATTTTTAATAATGTTTTCAGAATTGATTGCATGAGTAGATGCAATTAATGTGGATGAATGGCTTAGAACCTAACTTGTAGAGATCCCATTTTTGGAAGAAGCCATCTCAAGCGGTCTTGATTAATTGTGAATCAGGATATGATCTATAACGTCTCTAACAAAGAATTATAATGAAATGTTAAGACATACAAGTCTTGTACATTGAACGGTAAGTCAATTACTCAAGAAAGGAGTAATTGCAGTTAGCCATTGAAACGGAGAAAAATTTGGCAGACATGTTTATGGAAAGTCTCCCAAAGGAAATGTTTTCAATGAAGTATAAAGAAATGGGACTAAGGTCTGCAGAAGGAAGGTTGATCTCCCATAGCGTAAACCCAACCTATGTTTTGAAAAAGATAAACAAGGTTCAATGTGGTACCAACAAGTTATGGATGTAGATTATGGAGCACTAATATAAAACTTCCCATTTCTAGTTACTTTGGGTTCTCAAGAAAATAGGATGGATGTAAATCCTTAATGAGTCTGTGATTAGTAAAAGGTGTATCGCAGAAACACCTTCGAGACTTACCTATATGAGTATGGAAATCAAGTCGTTTCCTAAGAGAAGAAGACCGTTCTCTATTGAAGACTCATGAATAAAGGATATAAGCACATGGCCATTAACGTGCTTGGCTACAGAACACATGATTTATGAAATCAATATGTTTGGAGACTCCGGTTTTATCATAAGGGATACTTGGTTCAAGACTTGGTTTCACCATAGAATCTCGATAAGGCTTTGAGTTTCCAACACTAAGTGAAGGTTCAAATCCAAAAGATACCTATCATTTATGTGTTGATTTCAACGATGATGCTTAGTCTCAATTGTCTTTGGAACTACGTTGGCTTGATCCCACTCGGCACGTAGGCGGTCACTTCGGTGATGCAAACCACTCGATTTAAAAGTTTTGTTTTATTTTTATTTTCATGTTTTTGGTTATTGAAAATAGGGGGAGATTGTTGGATATTTTCAATATCTTAGAAAAATAAAATGGTTTTCTGTTTTGGTTTGCCGCTATGACGGGGAAGTGTTCTGTGTTGGATAAACACAATGGATGTTAGTTGGAGATGAAGAGACACCTTTAATAGGTGTGATGGTTCATAAAAGACAACCATTCCCAATAGACACCTTATGTGTCTTTTGGAAGTGAAGAGGCATCTCCAATAGGCATGAATATCCCTATAAGTAGTGAAGGTATTCTCTCATTCTAACAATAATCAATTAAAACTTGTTTTCTCTCTTTCTAAAGCATCATCAGAATTCTTTCTACTGTGTTCTTTATTGGGTCAAGGGGTGCAAACCTTGAATCCAATTTTCTTTTGTAGGGCTTTCATTGTATCCTGAAGGCATTATTTCGCATACCTGTTGCAATCGCCAATTGATATTGGGAGGGTAGAAATAATCGTCTAAAAGAAATCTTATGAGCCTTGAAAGTTTTGGAGTACAACAATCCCTTCCCCGTGTTATTTCATCTTCTATTGCAACCCAGTTTTTCCAACAATATTGATAGAAAAACATACACAATAAAAGCCTGGCGTGGGGACTCGGACTATTATTTGGGGCCTCTAGATTTCCACATCTACCCAATAGACAAGGATAGGTGGTGTCTAAATTTGTTGAAACTTACAGTCTACCCTCTATAAAATTTTAATACTACCAACTTATCCTCATTAAATCCTAATAATAAAGCAAAAACAAAAATTAAATTCATTTTCATCTCCATCTACACTTCAACCGATTTTTCTACTATTCTTCTCCATTTTTTCTTCTCACTTTCAAAAAGAATCAAACAATGTAATTAGTCAATCCCTTAAAGCAGGTATTTTTTTCATTTTAGCTCGAATAAGGTAATTTTATATCAACCCAGTCTCCTAAAGAAGGTTTCAATAACATGCGACCATAAACTCTCCCATTACATTCTTTCCAAATGACCCAGATTAAGGCATAGTGACATGAAGTTAACTTGATACTGATATAAAAAATGAAACTCAAACACACAAGAAATGAACCCATCAAATTCAAGAGTTCAAGCTGGAACTAGTAGTGGAATCCCAGATAAACGCAATAGGACTCCTTACGTTGTGCTCTCCGTCAGTCCATTCGATGGACCCGAAACTCCATTCTTTGTGCAGACCCGAGCCTGTTGCTTTCATATCATTTGACCTACTTGAAAATGAGATTTTGTAGGATAAAAATCGATGTTTTTTACTGAACACAAGCTTCCGAGGTGAAACATGGATCTTAACAGATGGTGGAGAGTTTATCTTAACCTTATAAACTGCATTTGCTTTCGGTCCAACATTCTTGACCGTTCTTTCATACTTCACCGTATTAATCCCCGATTTGAAAACAACAGAGAATGAAGGATAGTTCAGGTCACCTGGACTTGCCATCGGAGACTGACTGCAATCAACCTTTTTATGGACGAACATCTCTGAGACTATTCTGGAGGAATAGTTAATGGAGCACAAGAACTTTGCATAATCTTCAGTGTTCACGTCGTATACTAAACCTGGGTGAAGGGCTTTGTTTGGATCAACATGACCTGACCCAAGCTCGAACGGGGTCGCATATTCTCCATCAGCAAGCCTTGTGATATTTTTCCACGAATTATCCACATTGTAAGCAGTTGTCATTATGGCAGACTTAATTGCATCCGGAGACCATTTAGGATGAACACTTTTAAGCAAGGCAGCGATTCCACTAACGTGAGGGCATGACATGGAAGTACCTGATTCCATTTGGAATTCGACCCGCCTCCGATCTTCTATCACCCGGGTTGGACCAGTGGCTCCAGTCCAAGCAGCCAAGATATTGACACCGGGAGCAATAATGTCCGGTTTAAGAATCTCTGGCGTTATTGTATTTGGACCACGACTGGAAAATGCAGCAACTTTTGGAGACGAAGGTGAAAAACCAATTGATGTTCCTTTAAGTTTAATCATAGCTACTGGTTTATTCGTCGTTCTTATATAATCTCGAATCTTACGACCACTTTTATAACTAATCATAGTCCCAGGAATTAGATGTGGAACAGCAGATAAACCTTCTCCTGCGGTTTCGGATTCCACAAGAATTACTCCAATTCCACCGGCTAATTTCACTGCATACCCCGCAGCAGCTCTAGCATTACCACTCTCACAAACAACAATATTTCCCTTAACTTTGTTGACATCTAATTTCCCTTGTTTGCAGATTTCACTACCGCAGTCACCACCATAAACTAGTACATTAGATTCCGAAAGTTGGCTTTGGCCAAAAAACAATGAAACACCGGGAAGAACAGTTTTATCGCCTAAAATCACATTTGCGGGAAATTCCCTGTCAATTGTTGATGCTCCAACCGTCAGTACCCATGGTGCGGGATTCCATAAGGTCTTTGGTGCAGGTCCACCGTTTCCTGCAGAGCATGAAACAATAATCCCTTTCTGCATAGCATGGAAAGCTCCAATCATGGATGGATCCTGGTTATATGGTAGAGGTTCCGTCCCGAGAGACATAGAAATCACATCCACTCCGTCTGCAATAGCGCTTTCAAAGGCAGCTAGTATATTTGATTCAAGACAACCAACGGGTGGCCAACAGGGCCTGTAAACAGCAATTCTTGCCCTAGGTGCCATTCCTTGCGCTACTCCAGCTGCATATGGACCGAATGAAGCATCTGAAACAGCAGATCCAGCTGCAGTTGATGCACAATGAGTACCATGCCCGTTCGTATCTCTGGCTGATAGTGATTGTGCAGCGCTCACATTCATTTTTCTTTGAAGCAAAAACGCTTCATATCCTTTCGAAAAAGTCCTAGCACCTATTATCTTCCTGTTGCAGGATTCTTTTGGAAAATCAGGTCCTACCTCACAGATACCTTTCCATCTTTTAGGTATTGGACCTAAACCCTCGTCATGAAAACTACGCCTTTCCGGCCAAATCCCGCTATCAAAGATGCCGACAATGACATCATCGCCATAAACTGATTCCGGCAAGATCCCGACTTTATTGTTCAGACCGAGAAACTGAGGAGTACGTGTGGTGTGGAGTTCGTGGTTTTGCTCAGGGAGGACAGATACTATTCCGGGAACATTGCGAAGATGGGACGCTTGAGAAAGCGTGAGTCCAGCAGCGAAGCCATGCATTGCATGGTCGTAAGTGTAGATGATTTGTTGAGGCTTATGATGTTGATTATTAGATGAAGAAGCAGGAGTGGGAAGAGATGCTAGAATTGCCTCGTACCACTCACGGTAAGATAGAAAGACGGATGGCTTATCAGGTTTGGAGACGAAAACAATGAACGTCTTTAGCTGTTCATTATCTTCCTGATTATAAGATGTTGCAAGAGAAAGTAATGGAGATGTTAGAAAGATAATAATAAGAAGAAAATTTGCAGAAGCTCTACTGGTAGACATTGGTGTCTGATTTTCATGGAAGATCTTGAAGAAATGATCTTTCCTTTCAGCTGCTGGTTCCATTTTCATCAAAAATGGAAGATGGGGTTCAAAGAACCCTAGATAATTTTAGTGTTCCTGTTTCTCTTTTCTCTTTCTCTCTGATAGATAAATCATAAGGGAAATCCTGGGTTTTGAATTTAATCTTGGTTCAGAGACTTGAATGAACCCCATCTACCCCTGCAATAAATCTTAAACTCTTTTTTGTTCTGGGTTGTTCATCAGAACTCAGTGTACTCTGTTTCAGTAATAAAGAAGAGAATTTAATACGGTACTAGAAAATTGTTTGGACTCAAAAGTCGACACTCCATGATGGGATTTTGACTTTTCTATCCCCAAAAGGCCCAAACCATAACAGCTTTGCTAGACACATTCCCAAAAAAATAAACACCGAGATGGGTAACGGACAAAGTGGAGTGTTCTGTGTATTGGGATCAGGGTGGATAGGAGTGGGCTCCACCCCTCTTCTCGTACGGTGTCCATCTCGGTCTTTTTTGTTCGGTGCATCCATACTTTTCGAAACTATAAAACTTTTTATGATATGTTTTATTTAAACAAGAAATTCTTGGTGAACCGTGAAAAACGGACACCATAAATACAGCCCCTCACAATCTCTAATTTGCTAGCCCCACTAAACCAAACTACCTGCAAATTTCGTGACACGGGGACCATCCTCATGTGTATGTCGTGGTTTTTTGATACGGTTCAGAATTACTGTTTTTTAAATTTGATCTACTTAAAGTCTAACCATGATAAATTATAATACAAGGGTGTTGATGGTGGTTTTTAAACAAAGGGTAAAATCGTAAAACACCATGACCTAGTGTTACCCGCAACACATTAACTAAGAGCATTTAACTCAGGTGTAAATAATTAATAGGGGTATTTTTTTCAAAATACCAAATTAGGGTTTTCGACACAGAACCCTAATTCCAAAACCAAGCCGCACACTGCGCACCATGGCAACAATGCCAAACCAAGCCGCATATCTGCGCACCATGGCAACACTTGCCAAACCAAGCCGCACACTGCGCACCATGGCAACAATGCCAAACCAAGCCGCACACTGCGCACCATGGCAACAATGCCAAACCAAGCCGCACACTGCGCACCATGGCAACATTTGCCAAACCAAGCCGCACATCCGCACCATGGCAACAATGCCAAACCAAGCCGCACACTGCGCACCATGGCAACAATGCCAAATTAAGCCGCACACTGCGCACCATGGCAACAATGCCAAACTAAGCCGCACACTGCGCACATGGCAACAATGCCAAACCAAGCCGCACACGGCAACAACGCCAAAACCAAGCCGCACACTGCGCACCATGGCAGCGACGCCAAAACCAAACTACATATCGCACTCATTGGCAACCATGCCAAAACTAAGCCGCTATGCCATTGGCACATGCCAAATATAGCGCCCTAGGCTTGCAAAACGTGCAACTAGGTCAACATGGCCGTCGTGCCATTGGCACATGCCGCCGCATACCACAAGCCATATTTCCGAGCCGCTATGCCATTGGCGCATGCCAAATATAGCGCCCTAGGCTTGCAAAACGTGCAACTAGGTCAACATGGCCGTACGTGCCATTGGCACATGCCAACGCGTACCACAAGCCATATTTCCAAGCCGCTATGCCATTAGCGCATGCCAAATATAGCGCCCTAGGCTTGCAAAACGTGCAACTAGGTCAACATGGCCGTACGTGCCATTGGCACATGCCAACGCGTACCACAAGCCATATTTCCAAGCCGCTATGCCATTGGCGCATGCCAAATATAGCGCCCTAGGCTTACGAACCATACAACCTGGGCCAAGTCGGCCACGCATGCCATTGGCACATGCCAACATGCTCGCTAGTAGCTTTTCTTACCAAGGCCACGGCCCTAACGGCCACGCATGCCATTGGCACATGCCAACATGCTCGCTGGTAGCTTTTCTTACCAAGGCCACGGCCCAAACGGCCACGCATGCCATTGGCACATGCCAACATGCTCATTGGTAGCTTTTCTTACCAAGGCCACGGCCCTAACGACCACGCATGCCATTGGCACATGCCAACATGCTCATTTGGTAGTTTTTCTTACCAAGGCCACGGCCCTAACGGCCACGCATGCCATTGGCACATGCCAACATGCTCGCTAGTAGCTTTTCTTACCAAGGCCACGGCCCAAATGGCCACGCATGCCATTGGCACATGCCAACATGCTCGCTGGTAGCTTTTCTTACCAAGGCCACGGCCCTAACGGCCACGCATGCCAACATGCTCGCTGGTAACTTTTCTTACCAAGGCCACGGCCCTAATGGCCACGTATGCCATTGTCACATGCCAAACACACACGCTGGTAGCCTAACTTGCTAACCGTGCAACCTACCACCAAGGCATTTCGCACATGCCAAACACACACGCTGGTAGCCTAACTTGCAAACCGTGCAACCTACCACCAAGGCATTCCGCACATGCCATTGGCACATGCCAAACACAAACGCTGGTAGCCTAACTTGCAAACCGTGCAACCTACCACCAAGGCATTCTGCACATGCCAAACACACACGCTGGGAGCCTAACTTGCAAACCGTGCAACCTACCACCAAGGCATTCCGCACATGCCATTGGCACATGCCACGCACGCCACTAGCAGCTCTGGCATTGCCACTTACACTCAACATACAACCTACCACCAAGGCATTCCGCACATGCCATTGGCACATGCCACGCACGCCACTAGCAGCTCTGGCATTGCCACTTACACTCAACATACAACCTACCACCAAGGCATTCCACACATGCCATTGGCACATGCCACGCACGCCACTAGCAGCTGGCATTGCCACTTGCGCTCAAGTACAACCCGCAACAAGGGCATTCCGCACATGCCAATGGCACATGCCACACGCGCCACTAGCGGCGCCACTTGCACTCAAGGTGCAACCAACGAGATATCAACACAAAACTGGGGATGCTTTCCCGGGGTTTTGGTTTGGCGGTCACACTTGCGGCGTACACTACGCTCACATTAAGAAAGCGTGAAAAGGAATAAAGCGGTCAAATAAATGAGGAAATAATGGTGAAAACGTTTTCACCCATTAACACCATGCGGTTACCACCTCCTCCCATTATTTCACCCTTTACTCTCTTCCTTCATGAGGCCAGGGTACGTTTCAATCTCGACTTGTATAAATAGGTCTTACCTATTTCCACCAGACAACAAGTCTCGGTCAGGAGAAAAATACTACACTCTCAGAAAAGGCAACTTTGCAAGCTCTCCAAAAAAAAGCTTTCATCTCTTGCAAGCTTCCTAAGCTTTCACTTTCTGATACAAGTCGAGACACTACTCTCCCAGAACTATTTTGGTCTCAAAACCTTTCTTTGCTTCCCTCCCCAAATCAACCCTTCTCCTCCACTTTGTGACCGAAGTAAGTCTGGAACGGCCATTTCTTGGTTTAGGCCGGACTTGTATAGATTGATCTCTCGAATCTATAAAGTGCTCACGTGCAGCACATTTGTTTGGGGTTTAAACCAGTTTCTCACTCACCTACCGAATTTACCGAAATCGGCGTAAACGATTTTCACCCATAAACAATTGGCGACCACAATGGAGGTTCGATCTTTCGGTTACAATGTCAATTTTTAACCAAAGAATCTCATTCTTCGACCCCAGACGTCAAGATGGTAGAGGAAGGCGATCCACTCCGACTCGATTACTCGATGGCTCGATTATCAGTCATGACATGATAAGGGACGACTGGGGACTTCTCACAGGCTAGAAGCAAAACGATCCGCCCAGGGATTAACGGCACAGTTATCCGACAACTCGAACGATTTGGAAGATCGGGACTTCCCATGACCATGTTTCTCAACAAAAAAAAAAACTTGGTCTTGCACCCGGAAAGTTAATTCTCATCAAGAGACCTGAGAAACCGAGTAAGTCTTATCTAGACAAAAATACGTGGTTTGCTTTTTCAAGTTCTGATAAAACCGATAGCCATGTTATGTTTCATCCCATGTCATCTACCAACACACGATTCCATGGTTTTCCCCGGGATGTTTGCGTCACTTTCAATCATAACTAAAACAATCAACTCCTAAACAATTCATTCCAAAAAGAATAACCCAAACTATCAAGGTAACATTTATCTATCAACCCAAGAAATCCAGGAAGACAAAAACCATAAACCAGGCGCTTTGTTTGCCTTTCAAAAAAAAAAAAGCCACCTACCCGTACGTGCCTACTTTGCACAATAATAATTACCTGTCACTATTAGAAGATGTTACTACAGTGACATTCGAAGAATTATTTATGATGAAGTATTTCCACAAGTTTATGGAAGGCATACCTATGGCTATGGTTTGCACCAGCACAAGAAAACAATAAAACAAATTGAAAGAGAAATGATGGAGAACATAGCTGGAATATGCTCGCCCACTTTATCACTACCGCGCTACCGCTAACACCATGACGTGAATAACAAACATACGAGGTAAAAAAGGGGAGCCAACCCATTTCATGAGCATAACACTTTTTGGAATTTGAATAAGGAAAGGATTTCCTGTTTGAGCTACGTATGGGAAGAGGCACCTGGGCCCGCAAGAAAAGTCCAAGCCACGCCAAGCCGGCACCGTGACAAGCCAACGGTCCACGCCATGCCGAAATCCAAGCCGGGCGTCCATGCCTAACCAGCGTCCACACCAAGCCGCGCCCATTCTAAGACGATCCGGCGCCTACCGACGCGCATGCCGAAAGCTCCTACCGAGACGCGCATGCCGAAGCGCTTTCCGGGCACGTGCTTGCCGACGCGCTTACCGGACACGCTTACCCGAGACGCACATGCCGGGCATACATGCCGCACGCGCATGCTAGCCGCGATACCACACTGTGTGCTAACAGTTTGCATCCTTCCGGCGCTAACATCTTGCGCCCTTCCAAAGACCATCCTCTCCCTTCGAAACAGCGCCATGACTCCAAATTCGTGATCAAAACCGTGTCATCTCACGCACGATACACTTACGATCACTAGAACTAGATCCGCTTAGCCACCCCAATGGTTCTTCAAGCATGGAAGCTCCAACCGTCACTGCGAGACGCTACTCCACCATCGGGGCAAGATACTTTGGAAGATCCTAAGAAGTGACCTCCTTTTAGCACCGTTGATTTGATGAAAAGACAAAAGATACTTCACAGACGTGCGTTTATAGATGAAGAGGCTCGCGTTGCTCTTAAACGCCCAGTAGAAGGGGATAAGCAATCCAATTTCGTCACACGTAAAGATCAGGAAAGACTTCTCCAAAATCGAAAGCAAAGGAAATCAACAACTCTCCTGAGTTCACGGAGACCCTTCTTCCGTCAGGACCCGCACGACGGGAACTTCTCCCATAAAGTCGTACAGTCTACGATGAAACAGTTATGTGAGATTCTATGTTTCTCCAAGGCGTAGCGTCAAGACATATTTGCACCCCTCAACCGCACTGCATCAGGAAAGCAGGCGTTTCCAGCCAGGGAAGACGTTCCCAAACCCCAACCTCTCCTAGAAAGCATGATCGATAGATGGAACTGGGGACTCCTAACCTTTGTTCTCTTGAGGGATGTCGAGTTTGACAGAACGTGATGCGGCCTCCGACCTCAAAATGGTAACCGTCAAGGCTCTGAGAGTTGCAAGACGTCGTTTCAACGTTCTCTCCAGAAATAGCTCCGCATCAACGTTCTCTCCGGATATAGCTACGCATCAACGTTCTCCGGTAGCCGGCTTCGCTTCAACGTTCGCTTCAACGACACTCCTTCCCGCAAAGGGTCCTGCCGCCAAACTCCCCATATCAAGGAACATAGTCACAGCCAGCCAATCTTCGTAGTCATGGACACCCTTTAATCCATCTCACTAAAAATCGTGATCATGGACAGTTTGCTCGCTTACGCATCCATCCAATCCTTTTACTTCCACGGAAGCCCATAGAATGTCAGCCAACCTACTTTGTTACCACGACAATGTAGTCTCTCCGATTACATCTCCTACCAAGAACCGTTGTCCCTCATTCGTTGATACCAGCCAGAGCTTCACCGCGGTAGCAATTACTACAAAGATGGAAACATGCAAACCATACTTGAGTACGGGAGATATACACGGGATCCCTTCACTGTCAAAGCTCCGAAGACACAGTCCACTAAAAAAGCCGTACATGTGCACCAAAAACTCCAAAAGCACGCCAGAAGGTTACATTCACGTATTCATCCATGCCATCATGTCAAACCGAAGTATGAGCGGGGACTTCTTAACGCATCCCATTCCGTACGATAGTCCAAGATTCAGAAGATGGTTTGAAGGATTAACTTGGAACAAAGTCCTGGAAGACTTGATAGCAGCACATCGGCAATGGAACGTCTCCCTATTTCATCCAGGGGTGCCAAAAGTTTTCGGCCATGCACAAGCATACAGAAACAGGATTTCCATGGCGTACAACAGCCATGTAAAATCCAGGGTTTTTAAGGAAGGATATTTGGTGCTAAAAATCGCCAATCACACCAGCAAGAATACCATCTCTGTCGAATTTCACAATATTGAGACGATGTCGCAACCAGCTGATATTAAACTCCAAGGATTCACAGGTGGACACCATGTTCTCCCACCTTTGAATGGACGACTCTGCGCGAGACGGATGGACATATTCTCCATCTTAGCAATCATTGGCAAAAGACAGTTCACTACGGAAACCAAGGCGGACGGACAACACTTCACTACGCTCTTAGTAGCGATATGGCCGTATGTCTTCCATATCCTCGTATAAAGGACCACGAATTCTTTCCGCATCAGGAAACCGCCAACATTCATATAATTGGAGGAGAGACACCTCATACGAGTCCCAAACGACAAACCTGCGGAAGGGTATTCATGACAAGAGAGCCCTAAATCAGCGTCCTCCAAGTCTGCAGGCGATCAACAAGGTCGGGCTTGAAGGAAGGGGAACGACTAGGTCATCCTCGTCGATAACGATAACGCATGCTCCAAAGGGATATCTCTGCACAAAAAAGGGAAATTTTCCATTTATACAACAAGCGTTAAAGTGTACGTCAGTCCGCCAAAGAAGAAGAAAACATACGGGTATGATTTTCTTAACCCGAATAACCTTTATTGGGATGCTCATACAAGAGTCAGACCTCGCGCCTTCATCCGGAGAACCTGACTGGTTAGAACATGATTGGAATCTGCGTGACATGACAAAGAGAGAAATCCAACAAGAAGAACCCTTTTCTCAAACGAGGAGACGGTGCAATTATTTTTTGGGTATAAAAACGGAATCTTAAAAAGGGAAAGGAAGCAATGAGGGACATAACGCTTCCAGATTTTAGCATGAATAATGCCCTAATTGAAGCCGCACGTGAAGGAAAGCAAGATAAGGAAACTTTGCTATCTGAAGAAACTCCCTCCTTGCTTACATCGATCACGCCAGCAAGCACGCACAGCTTCCACACCTTGCGCCGGTCCCACCAGCTAACACAATCAGCTTCCCAACTCACGCCAACTTCCCAACGTCGCCCAAGTTGCACCGGCCCCACCAATTGCGACGACTTCCCAATGGCCGCCCAAGTCACGCCTGCAAGCACGCACAGCTTCCACACCTTGCGCCGGTCCCACTAGCTAGCATACTCAGTTTCCCAACTCACGCCAACTTCCCAACGTCGCCCAAGCTGCACCGGCCCCACCAATTGTGCTAGCCTCCCGATTTGTGCAAAACTACCGTAGAGGCAAGGATTCCAAATCCTATTTATAAAAGGTCGACAAGCCTCATCAATTCTCTTTACGGTTTGTCGTTGATAGTTTGTCACCATCTTATGCTTACCCCGCAACAAATCCCCTGTTCCGAGCTAAGCAGGGGACTTAATGTTGATGGTGGTTTTTAAACAAAGGGTATTGTAAAACCCCATGACCTAATGTTACCCGCAACACATTAACTAAGAGCATTTAACTCAGGTGTAAATAATTAATAGGGGTATTTTTTTGAAATAACAGATTAGGGTTTTCGACACAGAACCCTAATTCCAAAACCAAGCCGCACACTGCGCACCATGGCAACAATGCCAAACCAAGCCGCACACTGCGAACCATGGCAACAATGCCAAACCAAGCCGCATACTGCGCACCATGGCAACAATGCCAAACCAAGCCGCACACTGCGCACCATGGCAACAATGCCAAACCAAGCCGCATACTGCGCACCATGGCAACACTGCCAAACCAAGCCGCAAACTACGCACCATGGCAACAATGCCAAACCAAGCCGCACACTGCGCACCATGGCAACAATGCCAAATTAAGCCGCACACTGCGCACCATGGCAACAATGCCAAACTAAGCCGCACACTGCGCATATGGCAACAATTCCAAACCAAGCCGCACACTGCGCATATGGCAACAATGCCAAACCAAGCCGCACACGGCAACAACGCCAAAACCAAGCCGCACACTGCGCACCATGACAGCGACGCCAAAACCAAACTACATATCGCACTCATTGGCAACCATGCCAAAACTAAGCCGCTATGCCATTGGCACAAGCCAAATATAGCGCCCTAGGCTTGCAAAACATGCAACTAGGTCAACATGGCCGTACGTGCCATTAGCACATGCCAACGCGTACCACAAGCCATATTTCCGAGCCGCTATGCCATTGGCGCATGCCAAATATAGCGCCCTAGGCTTGCAAAACGTGCAACTAGGTCAACATGGCCGTACGTGCCATTGGCATATGCCAACGTGTACCACAAGCCATATTTCCAAGCCGCTATGCCATTAGCGCATGCCAAATATAGCGCCCTAGGCTTGCAAAACGTGCAACTAGGTCAACATGGCCAACGCGTACCACAAGCCATATTTCCAAGCCGCTATGCCATTGGCGCATGCCAAATATAGCGCCCTAGGCTTACGAACCCTACAACTCGGGCCAAGTCGGCCACGCATGCCATTGGCACATGCCAACATGCTCACTGGTAGCTTTTCTTACCAAGGCCACGGCCCTAACGGCCACGCATGCCATTGGCACATGCCAACATGCTCGCTGGTAGCTTTTCTTACCAAGGCCACGGCCCTAACGGCGACGCATGCCATTGGCACATGCCAACATGCTCGGTGGTAGCTTTTCTTACCAAGGCCACGGCCCTAACGGCCACGCATGCCATTGGCACATGCCAACATGCTCGCTGGTAGCTTTTCTTACCAAGGCCACGGCCCTAACGGCCACGCATGCCATTGGCACATGCCAACATGCTCGCTGGTAGCTTTTCTTACCAAGACCACAGCCCTAATGGCCACGCATGCCATTGGCACATGCCAACATGCTCGCTGGTAGCTTTTCTTACCAAGGCCACGGCCCTAACGGCCACGCATGCCATTGGCACATGCCAACATGCTCGCTGGTAACTTTTTCTTACCAAGGCCACGGCCCTAATGGCCACGCATGCCATTGGCACATGCCAAACACACACAGTGGTAGCCTAACTTGCAAACCGTGCAACCTACCACCAAGGCATTTCGCACATGCCAAACACACACGCGCCGGTAGCCTAACTTGCAAACCGTGCAACCTACCACCAAGGCATTCCGCACATGCCATTGGCACATGCCAAACACACACGCTGGTAGCCTAACTTGCAAACCGTGCAACCTACCACCAAGGCATTCCGCACATGCCATTGGCACATGCCAAACACACACACCTGGTAGCCTAACTTGCAAACCTTGCAACCTACCACCAAGGCATTCCGCACATGCCACGCACGCCACTAGCAGCTCTAGCATTGCCACTTACACTCAACATACAATCTACCACCAAGGCATTCCGCACATGCCATTGGCACATGCCACGCACGCCACTAGCAGCTCGGCATTGCCACTTACACTCAACATACAACCTACCACCAAGGCATTCCGCACATGCCATTGGCACATGCCACGCACGCCACTAGCAGCTCTGGCATTGCCACTTGCGCTCGAAGTACAACCCGCAACAAGGGCATTCCGCACATGCCAATGGCACATGCCACACACGCCACTAGCAGCGCCACTTGCACTCAAGGTGCAACCAACGAGATATCAACACAAAACGGGGATGCTTTCCAGGGGTTTTGGTTTGGAGGTCACAAACTTACGGCGTACACTACGCTCACATTAAGAAAGCGTGAAAAGGAATAAAGCGGTCAAATAAATGAGGAAATAATGGTGAAAACGTTTTCACCCATTAACACCATGCGGTTACCACCTCCTCCCATTATTTCACCCTTTACTCTCTTCCTTCATGAGGCCGTAGGTACGTTTCAATCTCGACTTGTATAAATAGGTCTTACCTATTTCCACCAGAAACAAGTCTCGGTCAGGAAAAAAATACTACACTCTTAGAAAAGGCAACTTTGCAAGCTCTCCAAAAAAGCTTTCATCTCTTGCAAGCTTCCTAAGCTTTCACTTTCTGATACAAGTCGAGACACTACTCTCCCGGAACTATTCTCGGTCTCAACACCTTTCTTTGCTTCCTCCCCAAATCAACCCTTCTCCTCCACTTTGTGACCGAAGTAAGTCTGGAACGGCCATATCTTGGTTTAGGCCGGACTTGTACAGATTGATCTCTCGAATCTATAAATTGCTCACGTGCAGCACATTTGTTTAGGGTTTAAACCATTTTCTCACTCACCTACCGAATTTACTGAAATCGGCAGAAACGATTTTCACCCATAAACAAGGGGATCTTAAAAAATCTCAATAAAATTATGGTACAACATTAACTTGCTCTAAATTGTGAATGTTGTGGGTCATGAATTTCACTTACTGAAAATTCATATTTTTGCAAACAACAATTCTTAACAAACTGCCTTAAAAACAATAAAAAAAGAAACCACCTCCTCAGAGGTTTGTGGGAATTTGTAGGTCCTGGTTGGCCCCTCCTCTCGGGAGCTTATTAGGGGGCCACATTAATGTGTTTGGCGATTTTTCTTGGTAGTTCTTTAGGCGGTCTGTTCATACTTTTTATTTTGCAAATAACCAGTAATATGTAAGAATTAGACGTATAACACGCCAAGGTTTAATAAATGCAATTTTTATCCTACCTTATTTTAGTTTCTTTATGTTTATTTGGATTAATATTTTTTGGTCCGATTCTGGGTACTCGAATATTTGTACTTGCGCAAACATAACCACCAAGTGCCATAGTGGTCTCATTCTTTTTACAGCCAATGTCAGACCATAACTAAGTTTCTAGCCAAACCTCGGTTATTCATTTTGCTTGCTAACCATTCATACTAGCCAAACCTTGTTTCACTTTATAACCAAATGTAAATTTAACAACTTTATACCAAAAATAAATAAAAAACAAACCACCTCATTAATTAGTAAGAGGGAGATTTAAGTTTAATTGTTAGTAAAAAAATTAAAACTTGTTTGGTTTTTTGTTTTAACTTTTGGTTTTCATTTTAACTTAAATTTTGGTTAATAAATGTGTGGGCTATATTTAAAAGAATCCAATCAAAATCCTCATCATATTTCACAACGTGAGTTCTAAAATTGACACATTATACGTACTCTTTAAGCTCGTAACCCCTCTTCAATGGAAATATCTAGTCGTGCTCTCCCCAAACTATTAACACCTCCTGCATGCATCATCCAAATAAAGAATTATAAAATCGAATTGAAAATGTTTTTGTGTCAAACACTTGAAAACAACGTGGGCATCGACATCCTCCCCCGTCCAAGTGTGACTCCTTCAAGTAGTTCTAATTTTTCCTTTTTGTTTACCTCAGACAAGCTCTCTAACTAAATGGAGAAACATTACGAGGAACTTCAATCATCTAGCTCAAAGAAAAGGCGTCCAAAGAGCATTTTGCATCCAAGAGTCTTTTAGATGTTATGTGATTATTAACCGCAATATCAGCATACCAAGTATTCTCACCCAAAATGTTTGCGGTTGCAAGCATTCCACTCAAATTATGAAAAGTATTAACATTTTGATAAGAGAAGTTGAGTTTATGCCTACATGCCAGAGCTTAATGACCAACTTTGTTACAAATATGACATGGTTCTTCATTAGCAGTTGAAGTAGCTGCAATCTTTGAAGATGGAGGAATGCAAGGTCTATAGAAAGTATTTTGAGTATACACCCTAGTAGGTAACTGAAAATTACTTATGTATGAGATGGAATTACCTCAATATGAAGGATTAGAAGTTGCAAGATCCTCTAGGCCTTGTCTTGTAAGATGAAGATGGAATAGAATAACCTCTTGACGGTCTTTGAGCATCAAGATAAGCTTATTCAGATTGAAAGGCAGCAAAATCTTGGTTGTTAGCTTTGGATAATATAGTCTTAGATCTTTCAACAACAACAATTTCTTCACTTAATAATAGATTGTGTAACTCATCAAAAGAGACAGGAGGATCCTTTTTTTTTTTTTTTTTTTTTTGAAGGAACAAGATTACTTCTTGATTTCATTAACATAATAAGAATTCATACACCATCTTCAAATAAATCAACCATGAAAAACATGAAAAAATAAAATGATAAAATATCAAATACATGGATTTCAAAGATAAATTTGATGATGTCGGAAGAATGTCTTGTGATTTAGTAATCTACCATTTTGAATTGTCTTCTTCTTCAATAATATTTAAGTGTCCCAATCGGGAATAATTTGCGCAAAATATTGTTACCGCAATCAATTTCGGTAGCCCTTGTTCTTCACATAGATGTAGAATCATGTCATCCCGAAGTAGATTTCCTTGGATGAAATTTCTGAAACGATTGATGCAATCGACTGAATCGCCACGAAGGCTATGGAATTCTTCTCGAAAAGTATACAAGAAAAATCTAAGTGGCATATAAAAACCATTACAAGATAAAATAAATACATACTAAAAACCTAATATTGTTTTATAAAACGATTATTTATTTAGAAGTAATATACATATAATTACAAGTAATTGTATTCAAATCCAACCAGAATATCTGAGAAAATCAGACCATATCTGGTAGATTTGAGATACAGGAAAGGAGCTTGAAGATTTAGGAGAAAACAGTTACAAAAATTATTATTATTATTTTATTTTTTTTGCAGAGAGAAAAGGGGAGGAGAGGATTACTTTTGCTTTTGACCCAAAAAAAAAAGGATTAGACCGGAGGATTTTGAATATGTGCAGAAGTACTGAACGAGTTGTAATCTTGACCAATTCTATTGAGAACTAACACTGCAAGTTTTTCATCAAAATTTGGATCCATGAGCAGGTTGTTGATCTCTCGATTTCTTGATTTCCCCTAAATATGTAGCTATAGAACCAGATCCAAGTTTTAATGTTTGCAGTTTAGTGCGGATTTGTATAGCATGTGTTGTTGAAATGTAATCAAATCTTGATTCAATACATTTACATGATTCCCTAGAAGATTTAGCACCAACAACATAAGGAACAACTGAGTCAAAAACTGTAGACTGTAACCACAAAATAAGCGTGTTATCATCATCACACCAAGCAGTATAAGAAGGATTCACAATTCCCTGAGTAAGAGATTTTGGAGGACAAGGAGTAGATCCGTCCAAGAATCCAGAGACTTTGTATCGCTCCAGTAATGAAAGAATTAAGCATTTCCATGTGAGAAATTTAACATCCTTGAGTTTGTATTAAATGATATTTGAGATCTGTTTTAATGGAACCTGAAAAATTCATAAAGTATATTGAAGATTTTCCGTTGAAGAAGTTTCAAATTCGAAATACAAAAAAATATTGATGAAACAAAGGGTAGATTAATGGGTTTTTGAGTTTACCCCCTAAACGAATTAGTGACGTAGTTTTCCACCTAATTTGCTAATATTAGTAACTTATCCCCTAAATATTTATTTCCGCCAAAAATGTCCATAGACTGCTCATGGGAATCATTCGTGTGTATATTTTATCATGAACTACCAATTTAACCCTCACGTTAGCGGTGTTCCCTTAACTAAAGTTGGGCATATAATTACAAGGTAAAGCTCTCCAAACGCTCCTTATGTCTATCATAACAAAACCACGTTGATTACTGAGTGATTATGATTTTACGTTTGATGAATAGTTGATTACCGATTTTCACGAATCTTCCCACGGTTGATCTTGTTATAGATTTGTGAAAATCGGTCCTTGATTATTGAGTGATTCTAGGTTGTAAGGCAAATATAAATCACGTTAAATTTTTTTTCAGTATAGTTTTTTTCAATTTTGTCAATGTGATTTTGATATCAAAAAACATTATTAGTCGTTCAACAAACGTTTCATTGCTTTCCTCTAACTCGTCCCTGGAAAAAGAACAAGATTTAACCAATTAATTCATTTTTGTATGCAACATAATATTACATCATCGTAGACTCATAAATTTGTGTACACTGTTAAAACAATGGAACCTGCCCAAAACGTATGTGCCAACATAAATTGGTATTTTAAGATGAAAACACACATGAATAAGTCACACACATGGTCCAAGGATATTTTTGGCAGAAATTAGAATTTAGGGAGGAATACTACACGTATTAACAAGTTAAGGGGACACCTACATCACTAATTCGTTTAGGGGGTAAACTCAAAAAAACCTAGATTTTAAAAAGAACTTAAAGAAACACCATTAATTAATGACGATGAAAAGCGAAAGAAAAGATCAAATATTTAATCTTATACCATAATATAACAATATATTTTCATTAATCTTTAAGGAAAGTATCACTAGTGGAAAATGGGATTTTTAAGTCTGCTAAGATTTTATAAATTGTTATAAACGTGTAATTATGTTAATAATATCTAGGGTGAATCTCGTTTATTACTGGGATGCCCTTGTGTCTAACTCTATAAATAGAGTCCTAAACCTTTGTATTCTACACACATTTAATATAATTTTCTCTCCTTCTTCTCCCTATTTTCTGTCTCGTTCTCTATTTACAAGACGTCATCAGCACGTAACTCTTTTTACTGGCTATAAACGATTTTGGAGATGGAATTACGAAGCAATCATAGGAAGTCGTCAGCTTAAACAGGATGAGAAGAATTTTCTTCTAACCCAACACTAGCTATATAAATTATTTTATATTTGCTTCTTTATTTTGTCTACATTCATTCGTATCTAACATGTTCAATAATAACATGTATACAACTTTGATTATTTGGTTTTAACTTCTTGTTAATGTGGCCAGGATTTACAAAAATATGATCAAACGAGTAGGTGATTGCACGGGTGCCGAACTCTGATTAAAGTCTTACACCCTCAAACCATCCACTGTGCAAGAATCATGGATTGACGACACTTTCTATAAGTGGGTGACAGAAAGTTTAAGTTCAAGTTTAATCGGTATCACTTTAATGACTTATATTCAACTCATTATAATGTTTTACATATTATTTGATCGGTATTTTTTTTTTCTTTCCATTGTAATGTATTGTGGGTGGTTAACTTTATGGAATAAAGAAGATTTTCTCTTCTTATACGGGTGATCAATATTACCGAATAAATTTGATTTCCCTTTTCCTCTAATTTTTCAATAGAAAAAAAAAAATCCATCATCAAAAATCGGTGCTTTGTTTCTTCACTAATTTTTTTTTTAATAGAGAAGAAAAATAAAAATAAAATAAAATCCATCGAAAGATGGTTTATAGTTTCTATTCCTTTAATGAAACTATAATCACCAAGAAAATTGGTGTTATCGCGATTTAGCTACCTTTACGGTATTTAATCACATGCATGGTTGAAAAACCTACGGCCAATTAAATTTGGTATCCTTGTTCTCTATACAAGGATCATGTGATTTATCCATACGGTTTCAATATTTATTACAAGAAACCATTAATTAACCACAAGGAGGATTTTCTCTTTGCTATGGCTATAACGACAATATCTTTTTATTTTGTCGATACGATAATTTGGTAAATCGTATAAACTAATTGATGCTAATTTTCTCCATCGTTTCCATAAGATTGGCATATTTTCTAAGTTTTTGCCAAAAAGGAGTGAAATTTTTGACCACATAATGGATTTTGTTCTTGCAAATTCGATAATGACAATGATTTCTTTATTTTCTTAAAAAGAATCATAATCCAATTGAAATTGGTTTCTCTGTAAATCCTAGAAGGATGAGATGTCGTTATTGTGTATTCACAATTGCAAGCATCAACGTAATGGAGAATTGCCGCATTCCTGAGGGATATTTAGCAATTTATAGTTCTCTTCCTTGTATTATTCGTCAAAATGTGATGTTGTTCCACTTGTAGTTGGAATTGGACACTAAAGATCAAAGGGTGCGCATCCGGCTTGTTAGCTATATCATTAGTCATTTTTGTGACTATATCGATCTTGATATGATTTTCTTTTGATAAAGAAGTGTCCATCATTTAATTCTAGTTCATTATGTCGTTGATCTTTGAGGTCATGAAATTATTTTGGAGTTTTTCTGTATATTTTGGCTATAATAATAAAAAAAATAAATTCATGGTTGATGTTAAAGTTGTATGTCAAGTAGACTACAAATTATTTATTTTTTTGGACAATTTCGTATGGCTCTAGAAGTTATTATCTACAGTCCAACTGGTGTTATTAAAATCCAGAAATTATTCTGAGTATATGTCCTTGATTTAATCGGATAATACTCTATGAAACTAGTTTTCGTATATGAGATGATAATTTTTTTTTTTACCATGATCAGGGGGAGACATACACTATCAAAATCATGTGTTAATTAACTTAAAAGTTATATCTATTTCTCTCCCAATATGATCAAATCGAAAAAGGCTGCCACTAATAATTGGTGTGAAAATATCTCATATAGCTTATGCCGTTTAAAAAGGCAGATTCAATCACATCTAGCAAGCATGTAGCATTTGTATGTATGCTACAGATAGCTCTAACAGAGTCTATCATAATACGACTCACAATCTCAAATCTCAAAAATTCATATCTACTCATTTGAATAGTATGAGATTATCACGCCCGTGGGCACTAGTACCAGTAAATTTAGATTTTTTCAAAGTATGCGTACACTGGAAATTATGTGAGATCGTGATAAGCTAATTTGGTTGTCGAATAACAAAGATAGTGGTTGTTAACCCCTCTGCAGAGGAATATCGACATATGTGATTGGTTGGCATATAATCCAAATTATGTTGGATTAATTTCTCGATTGACGCAATTTTGGATCCAAAACTTAAACACCTTAAAAATGCCAAGCCTATTAATTATAGGTTGGTGTAGTCATATTGCGTCGTTATATGAGTAATTTTTCGTTGTAAAAACGATTTAAGGGTTTCATTTTTGCTTAGACCCTAGGATTGATTCAATAAATGTTTTTGTTCTCCATTTATGATGCTTTTGGCGTGGTAGTCTTTGAAGGACTCATATAGCATTCACACAAGAAATGTGGTCGGAGAACATATTAAATTGTTAATCCTTGGAGGATTCAAATTATATTTAGGCAGCCACCTTATTTGCTTACATAAAAATTAACAATCCTTTATGTGTTTTTAGAAATTTGGTGCAAAACCAAAAATCCGGATTAATTAGTTGATGATTTCAACATTATAGGTCTCTTGAGGAGTCCTTAAAAACACAAAAATCCACGCTTTAGCAGCATAAATTCTATTTTTTTTTCTTCTTAAATCTGCAGTTAGAATTATGCTAGCTTAAACTCTTCTTTAAGATGAGTTATTATTTTGATGCTTATTTTTTGGAAAAATCATGTAGTTGAGTTAGCATCGATAAATATGTCAAAAGTTGTACTCTTTTCCCTTTGTTTCAGGTTTTGTCCCATGTGGTTTTCCTGACAAGGTTTTAACGAGGCAACATCTCGTTGACGTTTAATTTAATTTCAAAATGTTGATTTTGTGCTCTTTTTCCTTCGTCCATTTTTTTTCCCATTGGGTTTTACTGGAAAGGTTTTAGTGAGCAAATTATTCAACATGGTGGTCATCCAAGGGGGAGTTGTATCAATTTTGGTTGTTTAGTGGATGCCCACATTTGATTGAACCTAAGGATTTGGATTTCCTTCTCACAAATACGATTTTTGTTCACGTATGACGAGGTATTCATATCTTGGCACTTTGTTGAGGAAACTTAATCAACTATTTATGCAAATCATCTCCAAGAAATTAGCAATCCAAGACAGAAGTACTTAATGTATTGAAAGAAACATGAAGACTTGAGAACACCACTATTAGAAGACTAACACAAAAGAAGACTTCATCAACTGGCAGATTTCTCACCAAAGCATTGATATCTCCAGCATTCAAGAAATTCGTTTATCGAAATTGGGAAGCGTTGACCCGAAGATTTGCAAGCCAAGATTTAACTAAAGTACTTATCAGGGGGAGCGTCATAGTAAAAGGTTTTGTCCCGTTGGGTTTTCTGACAAGGTTTTAACGAGGCAATTAGCTTAGACACAATGTCATCAGGGGGAGTGTTATAAACGTGTAATTATGTTAATAATATCTAGGGTGAATCTCGTTTATTACTGGGATGCCCTTGTGTCTAACTCTATAAATAGAGTCCTAAACCTTTGTATTCTACACACATTTAATATAATTTTCTCTCCTTCTTCTCCCTATTTTCTGTCTCGTTCTCTATTTACAAGATAAATAAGTCTTCCTAGGGCTTTCTTAGTATATTTGGCTCTCAAAGGAAGTCATTTTCATAACAAAAATAAGGAAAAGCAAATCAATCTACCGTAACCAGTCCTAATTCAAAAGGGCAGTTTAGGAAATGAAAAAACTTCCACGTGGGCTTATATTAAGACTACCCTAGAAAATTGTTCTTCTGGTCCCACTTCAAGTAGGACTGCGATAGAAAATAGTTTCTATGGTAAGAAACAAATCTTATCTAGCACATTCCCATCACTTCTCTGTTCTCTCTGACTTCTCATTCTCTCACAGCCTCACCATTTATGCTTCTAAACCCGCCTCTGAGTTCTCTCTTCTCTCTGGCTTCGATAGAGCATATCAGTTTTACTTCCATCATTCTATTTATGTTTCTTTTTAAAAGGTAAGAAGAAGATCTGAAATTTGAAGAGGAAGAGTTGTTGAAGAAACGAAACCAAATCTCAAAATCTCTTCAAAAAATTTCAATTAAAAGTAAAAATCGAACTCCAATTCAAAATCGAGTTACTTGAACCAATTTTTTCAACCAAATTTCAAAAAACCCTAGTTATTAGTTCAACCAAATCGAACCAATTTTTTAAACCAAATTTCGGTAAAACCCTAATTTGTTGTTCATCTTTCTAATATGATGTTTGGGTTAGAGATTCAACATGTATATCTAGAATTTTAAAACCCTTGTTTCTTCTCTTACTGGCTCTTTATCTTCTTTTTTTCTGCGAAATTAATTTTCTTTTTCTATTCCTTATCAACAAAGTTGATTGCTAGAGTTCTCCTATGCACGAGATGATGTCGAAATTGTTCTTCATTAACGATTCATTCATCACTATTGATTACATGGTATGATTATTTTTTGTCTTGATTAATCGATAATTTCTATGTTTGGTTTACAGATCTACTTAGGAGAGTTGTCGGTCTACATAGAATTAATTTATTTTTAAATTTAGCAGATAGAGTTTGTTTTACAGTGAATCTTGTTACTAGAATATTTTTCGGTTTTATTTTGGATTGTATTTTATTTCTTCGGATTCCAGCTCTATGAAATATGATTGTGGTATCTGAAGTTGATTAACTATTGGGTATGTTATAAGAACCAAGTGTTATTAATTTTGTTTGATTGATATTGGTTTTCTTAAATTTAAAGATTTTTGATTGATACATTTGTGAGCAGAAATTAAGGACTTTTCTGCTTGTTTGTTGAGCTGACAATTGAAACTCTATTGATTAGTTGTAGCTTTACTGTGTTTAGTAATTGCTCTCAATGAGAAGGATGTGTAACATGATAATGATCGGGTAGAATGTGGACTTATGCCTAATTATTTTCTTTTTATCTTTATAAACACGTTTGCTGATATTATTGTTGGAATATCATAATTTGTAATGTCCAAATGAAGTCCAAATGAGTGTATAAGTCAGATGAGTAATGTCTTTGATAATTCAGAATAGTCTAGAGAAACTGAGTCTAAAGTTGTGAAGGATTTAGTCAAAGTAGTCTAGAGAACTCTATGGAATGTTAAAGTCAGTTGTATAAGTTTTCTAGATAAGAAAACTATAGATAAAACTACAGAGTAATGACGGTTTGTAAATCCTATAAAAAGGCAGTGCGGTATCGCTTGTAAAACGGAGCAAGAACAGATTAATAAGAAGAGAAAAGTTCAGAAGCTTGAGTCTTGCTTCACCACTATCACTTCCAGTTACTAGGAGCAATTCAAACTACCATGCTCGTATATCTCCGTGATATCATTGAATGGTTCTAAGTTTAAATTTCAACAATTATAAATTATTTTGGATAGTCTTTCATTTCTAGTTCTGTAATTATTCCGTGCAGAGAGGGGATGATTTACAACGTGATTTGTTAATAGTGGTTGGTGTATTTGTTTCTCTAATGCTAGACTCAGACATACATGTTTAAGTAAGACACCGTTCACGGTAAACAGAAGCACCACGAACTCAAAGGTTAAGAACAGCAGCACCCTCCTCTTCAATGAGAAGCAAGTTGCAGTCTTTGGTTGCAGAAACTCTGAGGAAATCCCATTGACTGAGAGTGGAGCTGAATACAATGTTGAGTCACTGTCCAGGCAATGACTGGTTGGTCTAGTTGTCTCTGTCATTTTTTTAATTGAGTTAATTTTAAGAGTTAAGGAGTTGTATCTTATGTTTACTCAATCATGTGTTCCAAAAGACGAAAATCATGATGGTCCATCGAGCAAGGATCGAAGAGGTGGAAGGGATGCTTCATTCAAAGATCATTCCTAGCAGCACTTGTACAGCTAAGGTACTTTATTTTTAACATAAGGCGGTTTCTTGACACGTATAAAGTCTTGGTGATGTCCCGATTACTGCACAATAGGTTTCTTTCGATGTCAAAGCATGGATTCCTTCGATTTCGAAGCATGCTATAAAATGGGCTACTTTAATCCTGTAGGTAGGTTCAAAAAGTCCTTGCAAAGGTATAGAATTATCGTGAGCGCCTTGATGGGTATATTCATTATATCTCGTATAACTCCAAAATGTGTTATATGAATTCTTTGGTGTCATCATGAGTTATTCAACAACGAGTTTACATTCTATGCCTCTATTGCGAGTTGAACTTGTCAAATCGATGAGTTTATGCACAAATTATAGTGCTTATTATGGATCATGATTAATGAGGACTTTTCTATGCAACCCCGACTCTAAAGTGGACAGAGACTTACTCCGTGTAGCGTGGACATTCGAGCATATCTATCTTGGTATGTAAAAGCTATAAATTTTTTGTTTCACATTTGTGTCTGAAGCTCTCGCTTACACGAACATCCTTTTTATTCTCCGGGCCAACTACGAAGAGGTGTGAGGCTCACTACACATGAAGAACTTACTTGACGGGTAGAATTTTTAATTGTCATTCCTTCTTTAAGGTTTAATTTTTTTCTTGTTAACTTGGTTATAATATCATATGTTTGTTAAGTATGACAATGTCTTGTAGTTTCTGTCAGGTTTTTGAGATATTTTGTCCATCACTTGGAACTTGAGATATTTTGTGTTTTCATTTCTATTTTGTGTTTTCATTGCAATATTGGTGTAAGTCGTTGCGTTCTTATTCATTTCAATGGGTAAGTAGTATTAATCTGAATTCGCATCGATGGCAAATATTTATGTTTCCTTGCATTTTGTATGCTAAAATTGTGTTACTAGTTCAGTAACTAAATACTCCTAGTGGATCATAACAAACATTCGTGATCCATTGCAACCGTAAAGTTATATACCATCGGGACAACTAGAAATATAGCCTACACTTGTCTGCATTTTTCTATATCATCCTTGAATGGTCCATTCTTATCGTGAACTAATGCCCAAGCTTATTTTTTTCTGCAGGTATTTTGTGCGGCTCAGTTCATCATCAGATAGTTCATCATTTTGTTGGGTTGCCCTTATTTTTAAGAAAGCTTAGAACTAGTATTGGGTTCATGTTTTATTTATAACTTTTTGGTCAACTAAATCAGATATGATCAGTGTGTTGTACATATACATATAATGAATTCTAATTTGAACCGAATGGCGAATGTTCAACTTAAGAACATTTGAATGTAAATTGATTGAATTTCATTCAGTTTTAGTTTCTTGTTTGTTGCTATTATATTTTATTCTAGTTTAAGATTTAACTGAGTCAGTTTTGGATTCAGCTAAAACAATTCTTTTTTTTTTTTATAAAATATGATCCAGCAATATGACTTCTCTTATCAGAGTTTCTTGATTGACTGTTAAAAGAAGTCGTAATTTGAAAAATTTAAAGAATCTCAGACACAGTCGTTTTGAGTAATAAGACTACAATGTTAGAGCTCCCAGAAGCAGTCCTTTTTAGAGGTTTTAAGTGCCTTTCTGGCAGACTTTTATATTGCATTTTCCACTAGTGTATTGATGATCCTGTCAATTGTCTTACACACTTCACACATTACAAATACAGATACACATAGTTGTTGTATCAATACAAAGACCACAGACTCCGACACATATTTCTAAGCACTACTCTGTAATTCAACAAGAAAACAGGAAAGGTGTTTCAGTCTGATGCGTGTCGTACCACAACAAATTAATCAAGATATTTCCACCTAATTAACAAGTAATATAGTGTAGTCAAGTTCGTTCCCACGAGGAGCAAGAGATTCTAGTTGTAAAATTGTCACGAAAGGGGGGAAATGTATAAAGCAAAAGAAAGTAAATAAAGCAATTAAAAGATAAAGTTGAAAGCAATAAGAGAGACAAGACCAAGGAATCCTTCTTCGTTTGCAAACAATGATTAAAGTTATGTTCTTTTCTACTTGTTATAAGTCACGATTATCACCAACCGTAGGATAGCGAGGTCCGCTTAGCTAGCCCCAAAATCCTAATTTCACCGAGTAACAGTCCGCTTTAGTTATCGATTCTATTCAAAAGAACCACCCTGAGGTTCGCTTACAAGATGTAATTCCCTGAATGCATTAAGATTTATGAATTTAGGTTTAGTACTAGTAGTTAAACTCGGTTCGCTTGGTTCACTTTCTAGCGTTGTTTCTACACACAATTGCTCCACGGAATCCCTCCGCAAGGTCTCGTGTTTTCTACTTGTGTAAAGTGTCGAGAACGATTACGTATTCCCCGAACTTATACTATATGTAGATCAATTAACAAATCAATTTAGCGTGCACTCCAAACAATATATCAATCAATCATGAATGAATAAACATTCCTATTAGTAAAAACAATCGATAATCATGTGAAAAATCTCAAGATAGAATTGAAACAAAACTCAAATCATGTATTAAGAACTAGGAATTCATCCTCAATCAATAAGAAAATTAGCTACTCATGCTTTTGAAATTCACACAAATAATAATTATTAAAAGGAGAATTTTCAAGTTCACACAAATAATTAAAAAGAAGAATCTTAGAAAAGCAAGCAAAAACACAAGTGTTGTGTGTGTAGAGATGTGTGTAAAGATGTAGAAAACTTCTCTATTTATAGGCTTCAATATTCTCCAACTCTTCCAAGGATTAGAATCCTTTTCCTTTAGCAATTCAACTTCCAAATTCAAGTCTTTCTCAACTCTTCATCTTCTCTTTCCAAATTTGAGCCAAATTCTCCATCCAATTCCTAGTCCAAGTCTTCACACCCATGAGAGAAGTCCATAGAAAATTCTGGAATTTTTGCTCGCCGGAAAACTGGGATTGTGGCCGGAATAGTCGCCGCCGGCCACCTGAAAATTTCTCCGTCAAGGGCATATTCGACGGAATATTCCGCCAGTCCTCCGTTAGGACTAACGGTCAAAAAGTCAACCGTCAGTCAACCGGGTCAATCACTGATCTAACTCGGTCAAAACCGGTCAACTCTTCGAGTCAGTCGAGTCATGGCAGGCCAAAGTCTTGCACAGCCACGACTTTGCCATGACCAAAATGGCCTGCGCACTATTCTTCATCCACCCATAATGGCCGAGCATTTCCACTCCCAACACTTGCAACTCGAGTTAAGTAAATGCTCCATCACCATCTCTGTAGCTCCAGCATTCCTGCAATTACATCCTTCCTTCTTACCAAGCTCATTGCAAGCAACAACACTGATGCTTCCATCTCAGTCCAACCATCACAATACTACCATAAACTTGGCTACAACTACTTTGCACTTCAACCACCAAAGATAACCACCTACCTCATACCATAGCACATGCCTCGGCTTAAGCATATCTCAGCACCCCTAACACACATCTGCTGCTTGCACAAGCATATTTATCTACTTGCAAATTACCAGCAGCATCCATCACCAGTCCTTGGCTCATTCATTCATCACCACTACCACACATTAATCAGTTCATATCACCAGCATTGTTATTACCTGCAGATCTACACAGCTCCTTCCCTTCATCATATGTAGCTTCATACATTCCATTCTGCATCAATTATGCCTTCCAGTTTCACCACATTACAGACCCATTCATTCCCTGATCAGCTGCAACTGCCATCACCTCGAACTAACCCATCTGCTCCTCTCTGCTCTATCTCTAGCTCAATCCAGAGAGTCCCAACAATACCATGGCTAACACACATCGTTTACTCAGCAGCATCACCTCCCTGCTTCAAACCCATTCGATCGAATCAAACCCAGGCTTAACAACAACACCAAACTCTTGAAGTTCAACACTAAATCGAGCCCTGTTGCTTCTTCTATCTGGTTCACTGATTCTATGGATATCTTGATTTATCCTTTCTTGAGCTCAAAAAAACCTCGATTTCATCTGCTCTTTCCGATCTCCATCATCTCGCCTCTGTCCGTCATACAACCAACAACAGCGACAACCAAAACCCATCTTCAATCAATCTTGCTCAAACCCAGTCTCAATAGAATCGGCAGCAACAATTCCTTCTCGACCTCGAATCCGTTACCATCAAACTCTTCCCCGTATTTTCAATCAACTTCGCCATTAACCCATCTCTAATTTCTCAAACCCATTTTCTTCCTCAAGTTTCTCGATCTCAATTGATTTCAAAGAAACCCTAAGTTCCTTCCTCTCCAACATCGATCTCTCACGCGAAAGAATCGATCCCATGAATTCCTCTCGATTTCGGATGCATCTCTCATGAACTAACAAGCAGCGAGTTCATCTCCTTCATCACTCGTTTCGCATCATCTCGGGTCGATTCTCACTTCCATCTCTCGGTTTAACCAAGAAAGCAATGGTCGCTCTCTCTTTTCTTTCAAATGATTGTGAAATCAATTCTCAATTTTAGGTCGTGTTATAGTTACACGGATGCGGGTGGTCGGATGGATCGGGATTCGGTTAGGGTATGGAGCGGGTATGGATGGATGGGCTTAGGTTAGGGTATGGGTGGATTCAGACATGTGGGCTTGGGTATGGAGCAGAGTTTAGGGTGTGGGTGGATTCAAACACCCACCATAAGTACACCCCAATTGTGCTATTCTCACTCCCTTCTTTTGGATAAGGGACACCTCTTTGACCTCCCCTTAACCTTGGCTGAGCTCCATATAGTATTCCCTCCTTGGTGAAATGACAATTTTACCCTTTTGCTAAAATATGGTGATTTCTTCTCCTTTTCCTCCGTGTGACTCCATAGTAGCTATAAAACTCAAAACAAGCGTAAAATACATAATTTACAAGAAAAATAGCAAAGAAAGCATAAACAATAGATAGTAAATAGGATGTATTCTACACCCTATCAAATTCCCCCACACTTAGACTTTGCTAGTCCTCGAGCAAATCAAACTAAAAACTTACAACTTCAAAGCGTTCAAGCGTCCCAAGCATCCAAAGAGTTATGAGGACATAAAGTTTTTGCATGCTAGTAATAAGAAGTTAGAAATACTAAAGAACGTATTCTCATTCTTAAATGTTGAGTGAGAAATAACCACACCATAATGAGAGAACGCGTGTTTGAGAAACGATCAATAAGCATTTCGCCTCGACTTCTGCCTCGCCAAAAAGGATTTTATGATAATTGCACTCAAAAAGACGTTTTTTTTATGGGTCACACATGTGTGCAGGTAGGAATGAAGAGAGAATTCCTGCGACACGTTGAAAGGTGGGAAGGATAACTTCCGAAATATTTTTTTTAAAAACCACATCTTTTAACATTTTGAAACCATTTTTCTGACGATCTCTAAGAAAGGAAATCAACCACTATTATCGAGGATGAGATTACTTACTCACCTTCACATCCGATCACCAATTATGATAACACCACTCTCACGGCATCCAATAGAAACGTCTTCCGCTCCTTGTCTTGAACTTCTTCGTCTTCGGTTTCAACTATTGATGATAAACTCTCGAATTTCATAAATCCTTAACAATTTGTAACCTTTTACCTTAAAAATCCTTGTCGCTTGGAACTTCCTTATAGATTTTCCTTCCCCACGGCTTTTTCACAAAACAAATATTTCTATTGTTTTTTTTTTTTTTTTTTTTTTTTAAAACAAGAGAAATAAAATACAAAATAAATCATGGTCGTGGGAGAAGTATTTTACCGCTTGATTCTTCACAACTTGTATCGTCTTAAAATCATAAACTTCAAAAATTCTCACCTTTTAATTTTCTTCGCTTTCATGAATAAGTCTTCATACTTGGATATAAAATTACCTCATTGTATTGTAAGTCCTCAACATATATGTGAAATCCGCTCTTTGTATGTTGCTTTACTTGAATTTGAAATTTGTTCTTTTTCTCGTTCCGTTGCTTGTAAACCTTAAACTTTTCCAACTTTCCTTGTAGATTTTGATGTCGCTCCTTGTTGATGATGAATGTGTTTCTATGGATCCGTTGTTGTCGAGAGAGAGAATGGTGCTAACTGCAAATCGAACTAAAAGAAGGTGGCTTTCATCTATAGACGTCACCCTTATGATTGACAAAATTAGCACTCAAGAGATCAAAGAGTAGTGCTTCTATTGGTGGGAGGTTGGGTAGCTCACCATTTTACCCTAATTAACGTGCGGTGACACACACTCAAAAGAAGCTCTTTAGTAGATGGAAAATTTCTGGTCGGTGCCTCACATGATATGAATACGGGTAGTCTCCACTAATGATTGATCATCAACTCTAATAACGCATTTCTCCTGCACCAAATTCGCATCACCGGCATGATTAAATCCATTATTTAACACTCTAACAAACAAGAAATCCGAATGTAGTTCTCTAACATTTCCAAGTTCAATTATGTCGGTCAAAATCTCTATGTAAACATACCTAGAAATATGCTAGTGACTCTAAAATCTTTAAAAGTTGGAGTTTTTAAGTAAAACTTTTTTTTTTTAAGTTTTTTTAATTTTTTTTGTAATTTTTGTTTTAAAACATGCTTAACCACTCCCCCACACTTAAACCTTACATTGTCCTCAATGTAATTGAATCCTCCTAGTAAAGTCAAGGTGGGAAATTTTAACATGATAAGGAACAAGAAAAGAAATAACAAAAAGCAAAAAGATAAGAAATACAAAACTGATGGGTTGCCTCCCATTAAGCGCTTGTTTTAAAGTCGACGGCCCGACTTAACTCTTGCTGCATATTACTCCTCCAGAGGGAGTGAATCTTGAAAGCCAATCACGTCCACATGCTCCGTTGGAAAGTTTTCATAATATGGCTTTAACCTATGGCCGTTGACTTTCAAATGTTGTCATGTTTTTGCACTAACAATTTCAACTGCACCATGATCATAAACATTAGTAACAACAAATGGTCCCACCCAACGGGACTTAAGCTTACCCGGAAATAAACGTAAACGAGTATTAAATAAAAGAACTTTTTGCCCCACAACAAAACTTTTCCAAAATCATCTTGTCATGAAAAAGCTTAGTCTTTTCCTTGTAAATCCGAGCACTCTTGTAAGCATCATTACGTATCTCCTCTAACTCATGTAGTTGTAACTTCCTTTGTTTCCCCGCTTCATCATACTCCATGTTTAATTTCTTTACCGCCCAATAAGCCTTGTGTTCAAGTTCAACCTAAGATGACAAGCCTTACCATAAACCAACCTATATGGAGACATGCCAATCGGTGTCTTATACGCCGTTCTATACGCCCAAAGTGCATCATTGAGCTTAAAGCTCCAATCTTTCCTTGTGGTATTCACCGTTTTCTCAAGAATGGACTTGATCTCACGATTTGAAATTTCCGCTTGTCCACTAGTTTGTGGATGATAAGGCGTACCAATTTTGTGTGTTATGTTGTACTTCTTGAGGAGAGCGTGGAAAGCCTTCTTGAAATGTGAGCCTCCATCGCTTATCACCACCCTTGGTGTACCATGCCTATTGAATATGTTTTCCCTTACAAAATCACAAACAACTTGAGAGTCATTAGTTTTGGTGACTCTAGCTTCCACCCATTTCGAAACATAATCAACGGCAAGAAGTATATAAAAGTTTCCATTCGAATTGACAAAAGGGCCCATAAAATCGATACCCCACACATCAAAAATCTCAACGGCGAGAATCGGTGTGAGTGGCATTTGATTTCGAGCACCTAGATTGCCCGTTCGTTGACATCTATCACACGATTTACAAAAAACATATGAATCTTCAAACAAGGTGGGCCAATAAAATCCACTTTCGAGAACTTTGAGAGCGGTACGTTTAGAACCAAAGTGGCCACCACATGCAAAAGTGTGGCAAAAGGAGAGGATGGATTGAAATTCGGAATTAGGCACGCACCTTCGCATTATTTGATCAACCCCATATTTCCATAAGTATGGTTCATCCCACACATATTGCTTAGCTACCTTCTTAAGTTTCATCTTTTGGAAATTAGACATTGTACTAGGTACTTTCCTTGTCACCAAGTAATTCACTATATCCGCATACCAAGGTGTTGAATCTTCCATGGAGAAAAGTTGTTCGTCCGGAAAGCGGTCATGTAATGGAAGTTCCTCTTGAGACATAACAAGTCTACTAAGATGATCCGCAACGGTATTCTCCACACCCCTCTTATCACGAATTTCTATGTCGAACTCTTGTAACAATAGGATCCACCGGATTAATCGTGGCTTAGCTTCTTTCTTCTTTATTAAGTGTCTTAGTGCGGCATGATCGGGAATACACAATAACCTTTGTACCCACCAAGTATGATCGAAATTTTTCCAATGCGAAAACTATAGCCAATAACTCCTTTTCCATGGTAGAATAATTGATTTGTACATCATTAAGGGTCCTAGATGCATAATAGATAACATGGGGCAACTTGTCCACTCTTTGACCCAAAACGGCTCCAACCGCATAATCACTAGCATCACATTAATTCAAATGGAAGATTACAATCCGGTGATTTGATAATTGGCGCACTTGTCAACATCTCCTTTAATTTATCAAAAGCATCCTCGCATTCCTTGTTGAAGTCGAAAGGTACCTCCTTTTGTAATAACTTGCACATCGGCATGGAGATTTTGGAGAAATCCTTGATAAACCGCCTATAGAAACCTGCATGACCAAGAAAAGAACGGATCTCCCTCACCGAAGTGGGATATTGTAAGTTTCTTATTAAATCTATCTTTGACTTGTCCACTTCGAGCCCTCGAAAGGACACAATGTGACCAAGTACTATGCCGTGATTTACCATAAAGTGACATTTTCCCCAATTAAGGACAAGGTTTGTGTCTATGCATCGTTTAAGAACTAGTTCAAGGTTGTTTAAACAACCATCAAAAGAATTGCCATAAACACTAAAGTCATCCATAAATACCTCGATGATGCGCTCCACATAATCCGAGAATATACTCACCATGCATCTTTGAAAAGTAGCCGGCGCATTGCAAAGGCCAAACGACATCCATCTATATGCAAACGTTCCAAACGGACAAGTGAAAGTGGTCTTTTCTTGGTCCTCCGGTGCAATAACAATTTGATTGTATCCCGAATAACCATCCAAGAAACAATAATAAGAATGCCCCGCTAACCGCTCCAATATTTGATCAATGAAAGGTAAAGGAAAGTGATCCTTTCGGGTTGCGGAATTAAGCTTTCTATAATCAATGCACACTCTCCAACCGGTTTGAACTCTTGTAGGAAAAAGTTCATCGTCTTGATTTCGAACAACCGTGACTCCGGATTTCTTTGGTACCACTTGTACCGGACTCACCCACTTGCTATCGGAAATTGGGTAGATTACCCCCACACTTAGCAATTTGAGTATCTCTTTCTTCACAACCTCCATCATGGGAGGGTTAAGCCTACGTTGAGCATCACGTACCGGCTTTACGTTTTCTTCCATTAGAATCCGATGCATGCACATGGATGGACTAATGCCCTTGATATCCGCAATTGTCCACCCAATAGCCATTTTGTGCTCTCTCAAGACTCTAAGCAAATGGTCTTCTTGTACCGGTGTGAGGTCCTTAGAAATAATCACCGGAAGCTCATCTCCATCTCCCAAGAAAGCATACTTCAAATGGTCCGGAAGTGGCTTCAATTCTAGTTTGGGCGCCTTCGCAATAGATGGTACAAGTACTTCATCATTCACGGGTAAAGAAATATATGAAACATTACCCTTTTTAGCTTCTTGTAATGTCGCCAAGGCACCACACATCTCCACCAATTCATTGGAGATTTCAACATCCAAGTTAGACAAGCCGTGGACGTCCAATTCAATGCTCTTTTGCAACACCACATCAAGTTCATCCTCTCGATTCAATTCCACCATTTGTTGCGCTAATGAATCAACCACATCAATGGAGTAAACGGAATGCACATCACTTGGGTAGCGCATGGCTTCAAATATATTAAAGTGTATTATCTCCTTGTCGAATTCCATAGTGAGTGTACCCTTATCAACATCAATCTTCGTCTTTTCGGTCTTCAAGAATGGCCTCCCAAGAAGTAAAGAAGTAGATGAACGGTTCTCATTGTTGTCCATATCCACCACAAAGAAGTCCACCGGAAAAATAAGCTCATTTACTTGCACTAGCACGTCTTCTACAATCCCCTTTGGATATATGTTAGACTTGTTTGCTAATTGAATAATAACTCTCGTCTCTTTCAAAGGTCCAAGATTCAAGGAGTCATATATTTCGGCCGACATCACACTAATGGAAGCTCCCAAATCAAGTAAAGCATGTTCAAACCTTTTCTTACCAATAGTAATTGGCACCGTGAAACCACCGGGATCCGTGCACTTTGTAGGCATCTTCTTTAATAGCATAGCCGACGCGCTCTCACCAACTTTAGTAATTTCATTATCAAGCAACCTATCCTTCTTTGTGCATAATTCCTTCATGAACTTCGCATACCGTGGCATTGTCTTGATGGCCTCAATGAATGGGATGTTGATTTCAATCTTCTTGAAAATATCCATGAGTGTCTTGTCTTGAGCTTCTTTCTTGGATTTAGCAAAACGACTAGGAAAAGGAGGTGGAGTAGTGAAAGTAGGAACCGGTTCCTTGGATGGGTCGGTTGGTGTTGAATTCTCCTTTGGTGCGGCTCCTCCTTATCTTTGACTACCTCTTCACTAGCTTTTTCATGATGACTTGGACCCTCCACTTGTCTTCCACTTCTTAAAGTAACCGCATTAACATTCTCTCTTGGATTAACAAATGGTTGCGAAGGAAGCATTGTAGATGCTTGTGATTTCAATAGGTTCACATCGGTTGCCAATTGTCCCATTTGAGTTTGTAAATCCTTGATGGCCGAATCGGTCTTTTGTTGATTTTGTTGAAACAATGACGTAATACCTTGCATCATGACATTAAGCTTATCATCTATCGAAGATCCTTGTTCCTTCACTTGAGGTTGGAATTGTTGTTGAGGTTGAAAGCGTGATTGTTGGAAACCACCTTGTTGCGCATATGGATTAGGAGCCGTCGCTTGCTTGTTTGCATAACTAAAGTTAGGATGATCCTTCCACCCGGGATTGTAGGTATTGGAATATGGATCGTACCTTGGCCTTTGATTTGGATATAAAGCATTAACTTGTTCGGTCTCACCATCCGGAATAATTACCGCGACCATCCTTTGAATCATTGTCTCCATGTTACTCATCCTTTGATCAAGATGTGATGAAGAATCACTAACTTCATGTACTCGCCTAACCATAGGTTCATCCTTGTGTAGAATTGTTGCGAGTTCGCAGCCATACTTTCAATCAACTCGGTAGCTTGGGTCACCGTCTTGTTCACTAGTGCACCACCACCCGCGGCGTCGAGAAGAGACCTATCACTTGGGTTGAGAGCTTCGTAGAAGTATTGGAGTATCATAACCTCACTAAATTGATGGTGTGGACAGACTTGCCACCAACCTCTTATATCGCTCCCAACATTCATACAATGATTCTCCCACTTGTTGTTTCAACCCACAAATATCCTTGCGAATTTGAGTAGCTTTGGATGCGGGAAAATATCTCTCGAGGAAAAGTTTCTTCATCCCATTCCATGTTGTGATACTTCCGGAAGGCAAATAATATAACCATTCCTTAGCATTGCCCGCCAAAGAAAACGGAAAGCTTTCAACATTGCTCCATCCGCATTAGTCTCCTAGGTGGAAGCATGGCCATAACTATGGTATAGAAGTCCATAAGATGTTTGTTTGGGTCCTCATTCACCATGCCATGGAACTTTGGTAACTCTCTAATCAACCCCGGTTTGATCTCGAAGGTTGAGTTAGTTTGGATACACCATTGTTGGGTATCAAGCTTTGTGAGAAGCTAGGTCCTTGAGTGTACGATCAGCCATCGTTTCTTCCTCTTTGTCCGAATCTGTGAAATCACTTGATGAAGAAGGAGGAAGTGGAGTGTTAATCGCTCGAATGAAATCCTTTAGTTGAGTGCCTGGGATCGAAGACGTATTGGACTCGGTCTACCCTCTTTAAGCATTCACCAAAGGTATAGCACCCGAAATAAGATTCTCGAAAACTAAGTTAGACACGGTAGAGAATCTAACAAAGCAAGAATAAAGTAAAAAGAAAAAACAAAAACAACTAAAAATCGCCCGTTGCTCCCCGGCAGCGGCGCCAAAATTTGATGCGTGTCGTAACCACAACAAATTAATCAAGATTTTTCCACCTAATTAACAAGTAATATAGTGTAGTCAAGTTCGTTCCCACGAGGAGCAAGAGATTTTAGTTGTAAAATTGTCACGAAAGGGGGGAAATGTATAAAGCAAAAGAAAGTAAATAAAGCAATTAAAAGATAAAGTTGAAAGCAATAAGAGAGACAAGACCAAGGAATCCTTCTTCGTTGCAAACAATGATTAAAGTTATGTTCTTTTCTACTTGTTATAAGTCACAGATTATCACCAACCGTAGGGATAGCAGTCCGCTTAGCTAGCCCCAAAATCCCTAATTTCACCGAGTAACAATGTCCGCTTAGTTATCAGATTCTATTCAAAAGAACCACCCTGAGGTTCGCTTACAAGATGTAATTCCCTGAATGCATTAAGATTTATGAATTTAGGTTTAGTACTAGTAGTTAAACTCGGTTCGCTTGGTTCACTTTCTAGCGTTGTTTCTACACACAATTGCTCCACGGAATCCCTCCGCAAGGTCTCGTGTTTTCTACTTGTGTAAAGTGTCGAGAACGATTACGTATTCCCTAACTTATACTAGATGTAGATCAATTAACAAATCAATTTAGCGTGCACTCCAAACAATATATCAATCAATCATGAATGAATAAACATTCCTATTAGTAAAAACAATCGATAATCATGTGAAAAATCTCAAGATAAAATTGAAACAAAACTCAAATCATGTATTAAGAACTAGGAATTCATCCTCAATCAATAAGAAAATTAGCTACTCATGCTTTTGAAATTCACACAAATAATAATTATTAAAAGGAGAATTTTCAAGTTCACACAAATAATTAAAAAGAAGAATCTTAGAAAAGCAAGCAAAAACACAAGTGTTGTGTGTGTAGAGATGTGTGTAAAAGATGTAGAAAACTTCTCTATTTATAGGCTTCAATATTCTCCAACTCTTCCAAGGATTAGAATCCTTTTCCTTTAGCAATTCAACTTCCAAATTCAAGTCTTTCTCAACTCTTCATCTTCTCTTTCCAAATTTGAGCCAAATTCTCCATCCAATTCCTAGTCCAAGTCTTCACACCCATGAGAGAAGTCCATAGAAAATTCTGGAATTTTTGCTCGCCGGAAAATCTGGGATTGTGGCCTAATCCGGCCGAATAGTCGCTTGCGGCCACACTGAAAATTTCTCCGTCAAGGGAATATTCGACGGAATATTCCGTCAGTCCTCCGTTAGGACTAACGGTCAAAAAGTCAACCGTCAGTCAACCGGGTCAATCACTAATCTAACTCGGTCAAACCGGGTCAACTACTCGAAAATCAGTCCGAGTCATGGCAGCCAAAAGTCTTGCACAGCCACGGCTTTGCCTTTGCAGCCAAAATGGCCTGCACTATTCTTCATCCAGCCATAATGGTGAGCATTGCCACTCCCAACACTTGCAACTCGAGTTAAGTAAATGCTCCATCACCATCTCTCGTAGCTCCAAAGATTCCCGCAATTCCATCCTTCCTTCTTACCAAAGCTCATTGCAAAGCAACAACACCGATGCTTCCATCTCGATCCAACCATCACAATACTACCATAAACTTGGCTACAACTCGCTTTGCCGCTTCAACCACCAAAGATAACCACCTACCTCATACGGCCGCACATGCCTCGGCTTAAGCATATCTCAAGCACCCTAACACACATCTGCTGCTTGCACAAGCATATTTATCTACTTGCAAATTACCAAAGAAGATCCATCACGATCCTTGGCTCATTCATTCATCACCACTACCACACATTAATCAGTTCATATCACCAGCATTGTCATTACCTGCAGATCTACACAGCTCCTTCCCTTCATCATATGTAGCTTCATACATTCCATTCTGCATCAATTATGCCTTCCAGTTTCACCACATTACAGACCCATTCATTCCCTGATCAGCTGCAACTGCCATCACCTCGAACTAACCCATCTGCTCCTCTCTGGTCTATCTCTAGCTCAATCCAGAGAGTCCCAACAATACCATGGCTAACACACATCGTTTACTCAGCAGCATCACCTCCCTGCTTCAAACCCATTCGATCGAATCAAACCCAGGCTTAACAACAACACCAAACTCTTGAAGTTCAACACTAAATCGAACCCTGTTGCTTCTTCTATCTAGTTCACTGATTCTATGGATATCTTGATTTATCCTTTCTTGAGCTCAAAAACCTTGATTTCATCTGCTCTTTCCGATCTCCATCATCTCGCCTCTGTCCGTCATACAACCAACAACAACGACAACCAAAACCCATCTTCAATCAATCTTGCTCAAACCCAGTCTCAATAGAATCGGCAGCAACAATTCCTTCTCGACCTCAGTCCGTTACCATCAAACTCTTCCCCCGTATTTTCAATCAACTTCGCCATTAACCCATCTCTAATTTCTCTAACCCATTTTCTTCCTGTTTTCGATCTCAATTGATTTCAAATGAACCCTAAGTTCCTTCCTCTCCAACATCGATCTCTCACAAAACAATCGATCCCATGAATTCCTCTCGATTTCGGATGCATCTCTCATGAACTAACAAAAGGCGAGTTCATCTCCTTCATCACTCGTTTGTCGCATCATCTCAGGTCGATTCTCACTTCCATCTCTCGGTTTAACCGGCAAGAATGGTCGCTCTCTCTTTTCTTTCAAATGATTGAGAAATCAATTCTCAATTTTAGGTCGGAGTTATAGTTACACGGATCCTGTCGGGTCGATGGATCGAGCCGGTTAGGGTATGGAGCGGGTATGGATGGATGGGCTTAGGTTAGGGTATGGGTGGATTCAGACATGTGGGCTTGGGTATGGAGCAGAGTTTAGGGTGTGGGTGGATTCAAACACCCACCATAAGTACACCCCAATTGTGCTATTCTCACTCCCTTCTTTTGGATAAGGGACACCTCTTTGACCTCCCCTTAACCTTGGCTGGGCTCCATATAGTATTCCCTCCTTGGTGAAATGACAATTTTACCCTTTTTGCTAAAATATGGTGATTTCTTCTCCTTTTTCTCCGTGTGACTCCATAATAGCTATAAAACTCAAAACAAGCGTAAAATACATAATTTACAAGAAAAATAGCAAAGAAAGCATAAACAATAGATAGTAAATAGGATGTATTCTACACCCTATCACAGTCCCATGAAAATGTAACGGAAAAAAACTCGCTACATTTTTCTTTATGACGGGAAATTTTTATGAAATATTGATGTTATCCAACGGCCCTCTCTTAAAGGAAGGAGATCCACCGACTGATCTCAGTTAACCATGTGTCTTTCAATTTATCATGTTGTCATAAAAAGGGGGGAGATTTTTTTTTTTTTTTTTTTTTTGTATATAAGGAATGCAATAATACCATTACTAAGGCTTAGTTTGGTATTCTTCAGCCTTTGTAAAGCGCTTTTCTGCGTGCGTTCTTTGTCTTTGTCTTGTGAGAAAAAAACAGGTTTGACGTTTGGTAAAATATTAACTAAAGTTAAAGCTGATTAAAAAAAGCAGTCAAAGTGTGTTTGGTAAAATATCAAATTCAACTGTTGTTGTTATAGCAAATGACAAAAACAGACATATCTTTGAAAATAGTTTTATTTGATTTTATTGGGTTTTAAAATAATTAATTTTTTTTACTATTCAATATAAATATTTATAATTTACTAATTGTTACTATCATTATGATTGTTAAAAATTATTTTAATTAACACTTTTTAAGATATATATATATATATAATTTTCAAACAAAAAATCAAACTAAATTAATTAAATTATTATTTAATATTTTATTTATTTTTATTATTGAAAAATGAAATGAAATAGTTTGAAAATAAAAAATAATAATATTTAAAGACTAAAATATAAAAAATAAAAAACTGATTGTATATAAGTTTAAGGGTAACTTTTGTCATTTATAAAATAAAGTAGGGATAAAAAAGATAAATCAAGCATTAAATTTAGGTGGGACCAAAGCTTATGCTTTTGTAGCTTTTAAAAGCTCCTCCTCCCCAGCTTTTGAAAATTGAGGAATTTGGGAAGTGCTTTGGGTAAAAAGCACTTTGATTTTTTTTTACCAAACACCTATTTCAAAAATTATTGACATATATAGGTTTTGAAAGTGCTTTTGGAAAAATAAAAGCATTACCAAACTCAACCTAAATCTGGTCGAATGTCACAGACTTGGATTGCTACACCTCCTTTGATTCCCTCCAACCCGGAATAGATTGATACCGACCAGGCTATCCCGTCATGAGCTTTGAGTGCCCATGGGTAAATTTAGGCTCTGGCAGAACAAACATGTCAATTTGGGGCAAAAGCCGCAAAACTTACGCGTTATATTCCTGTCCGACTTTGTGTACACTCTCTTACGAATGTTTACATGGCATTTTGACATTATCCTTTGCTTTAATTTTAGTAATGTCGTAACAAACACCGGGATTCTAAACAAAACAAGATCAATCATCGATGAGAAATATTAAGTTGACACCCACCAAAAGAGTGCCCACAAAATTAAACTTCTTTTCTTTTATTTTATTTTTGACAAATTAAAGCCCGTTTGGGATTGTTATTTTTTTCGGCCAAAAACACTTTCTAAAAGACTTTTACCAAAATTTGTGTTTGGTAAATTTTTTTCAAAGTGTTTTTGGAGAGAAGCACTTTCATTTTAGACATGCTTTTAAAAACTAGTGCTGGCTTTTAAAAGCTCGAAAAATAGAAGTTGTACGTAGACCCACATAATTTGATTTTATTGATTCCCTATTTTAGCCTTATTTTTCTATTATAAAGACAAGTTTTACCCTTGAATATTGTATACTTATCATTATATATATTTGTAACCTATATTTTATTTACCTATTTTTCAATTTAAAATAATAAATAATAGTTATAATATAATAATATTTTTTTATGCAAACATAATCATTTCTTTTAATTAAATAATAAAAATAATCATAATAAAGCCTTGAAGATGGTACCATAGTTGGGGATACTATGGAAGTTTCTAAAGACTTGAAGATTATACAAGACGATGGCCCTAGTTATGGTTTGTAGCTGAATATATCGAAGACTGAAACTTTCTGGCCTTCTTATGACCCAAGAAGAGACAACTATGACGTTTTCCCTCTCAATATTGGTAAACCAGTGGATGGAGTTAAAATCCTTGGCGGACTAGTCAGCTTGCCCATGGAGTTTTGCAGCAACATGGTTTTGTCAAGGGTAGACAAAGCAGTGCAATTAATGGGAAAGATTCAAGAACTGGAGGATCCTCAAAGTGAGTTACTCCTTTTGCATAACTGGGGGTTGAGGCTATATTTTGTTGAAATTCTTATAATTTTAACGTCGAATAATATTTGGCGGAGATATACGAGCATAGTAGTGTTGCTCGTATAGAGCTCCAGGAATTCTAGTAGGGAAGGTTGAAGCAAGGACTTTGTTAATTTGAACTTTCTCTTCTATTGAATTGAATCTTGCTTGGTTACAAATGATACATAACTTGCCTATTTATAGGCTTACATATACGTCATTGGATACTCTAGTTTAATCTAGAGTTTTCTTATCTAGAATGTTCTTTACAACATATCCCTAAGAACACTTTCTTATACAACCGTATGTTCTCTAGTTCTCTCTAGATTTTTCTTATCTAGAACATTCTTGACCTTACTTGTCCTAACGAATTCTAGCCAAGTCTTAACTGACTTTGGCAACTCTAACTCTAGTATATTCTAGAGTACTTTTATTCCACACTTCTCTATGCTTTTCTAGATCATTCTAGACGTTACAAATTACGTGTTCCAACACCCCCTCTTAATTTGTAATGGTCTTTGATAATGATCTCACCCAATCTCTGCTCGCCCTTAGCTCGTTTATGCTCGTGTTGGCGATTTTCGCATCTGACAGCTCTTGTCTTCTACTATGGTCTCCATATCTCATGCCTTGGACCTTCCTTACCGCCTTGGCATCTTCGCAGCCCGATTGTCGTAGATTCAGGGGCTCTGCGTTGTGTCGGTACTCTTCTTCTCCTTCACGGTTTAGACCGCACTTGACCGTCTTATATATAGAGGGTTTGCTTTCTGTTGATATTCCTCGCCCTTCACGAAACTTGACTATCAGAGGTTCCGCCCACTCAACTTTGTGAGTACAAATTTTGCACAAGATGGTTCTTTGCCATCGTTGTCATTTGAGGAGGCATTCTTGATGCTCTTTTCCCTCAATTTTTTTTTTTTAGAAAATGCACTCTTTGGTGCAACTCTTTGCGAGGATGGATTTTTTTTTTTTTTTTTCATAATTTTCTAAACTTAGAATTGGGTGATAACTAGATTTTATTAGGCGTTGTAAAACAAGCAGGAAACTTGGATAGTTGAGACGTACCTTGCGCCTTCTCATCTTCTTTGAACTTCATTTGTGTGGAACTATCACTTTTAGCTCGTAGCGGAAACTTTAACGCCCATTTGGATCGAACCCGCTCTGATACCATGTTGAAATTCTTATAATTTTAACGTCGAATAATATTTGGCGGAGATATACGAGCATAGTAGTGATGCTCGTATAGAGCTCCAGGAATTCTAGTAGCGAAGGTTGAAGCAAGGACTTTGTTAATTTGAACTTTCTCTTCTATTGAATTGAATAATGATACATAACTTGCCTATTTATAGGCTTACAAATACGTCATTGGATACTCTAGTTTAATCTAGAGTTTTCTTATCTAGAATGTTCTTTACAACATATCCCTAAGAACACTTTCTTATACAACCGTATGTTCTCTAGTTCTCTCTAGATTTTTCTTATCTAGAACATTCTTGACCTTACTTGTCCTAACGAATTCTAGCCAAGTCTTAACTGACTTTGGCAACTCTAACTCTAGTATATTCTAGAGTACTTTTATTCCACACTTCTCTATGCTTTTCTAGATCATTCTAGACGTTACAAATTACATGTTCCAACATATTTTACCCTCCGTACTACAAGTCCTAAATATATTTCGCCGGCTATTGCTGTGTTTGATAAACGTTTTATGGATTATTTACGTCATTTGGTGGTTGGTGATAGTGTTGGCTTCGGTTTGGTCCAACAAAGATTTGCCACACTCCCCATTAAGGACGGTGGTCCGGGCGTGCTTACAATGGCCGACACAGGTATGTATTGTTACCTTGCATCTCAGGTTCAAACTTAACAGATGCACAAACGATCTTGGGGTTAACGGATGCTAAACATCCCTGCCTTAGTTATCAACACGCTCTACAGGTTTTCACGAAAGTTTGTGATCTTTCCTCTCCGGGTTTCAACATCAGTAATATTACCCCCCATTACATGAAGTCTCTGGCATTTATATACTTTGATGTTGTCAAAAATAAAATACCTTATAGTCTCCCGTTAATAGCGCGTGATTACACTTTATGGCAGTCTGCAACCGAGTAGAACATGCTATGAACTTTCTTCAGGCCAATCCTATAGCTAGGCTTAACCGAACTGTTGGTTCTAGACAACTCAGTTCTTTCTTGCAGTATCGTCTAGGGATACCTTTCTTCAAGGAGAACAACTTATGTTCTTGCGGCAAAAGACCCATGGATGTCTTCGGCGACCATGCTATTCACTGCGCCAGTGAGGTTGCGTAGAAATTTCACCATGACTTGGTGAAAGATGTCCTGGCCGACATATGTTATAAAACGGGTGTCGTTGCTATGAAGGAAGTCTCTTTGGGTTTCTCGAAGGACGATAATGATCTTAACCCTGCGGATATTATGGCTTATAATTTGGAAGACGGTAAGGATGTATGCATAGATGTTACGGGTGTCTCGCCTTTTATAAGTGCCCAGACTCGTAACTTTGTGCCTGGCCATGGCATTGCTACCGCTATCATTCGCAAAAACAAGAAATACTTGGACATATGCTCTTCACGTGGCTATGGTTTTGGTGTGCTGGCTTTTACCACCTTATGTGAGCTCGGAGCGGATACACTTTTCTTTCTCAAAAGACTGAGGAATTGCATGGCTAGACATGATGCCAATTTCAAGCTAGCCAATTCTCTTTTCCTTAGGCTATGGATTGTTATTCAAAAAGGTGTTGGCGCCCAGCTTGTTGCTAGGTTGCCGACTATTCCTTGTAATATTCATCTTCTTTTTTTAATAAATTATTTTTAAATATAAATAAAATAATAAAATAATTATTACGTATATATAATTTATTATAATTAGAGTTTATTTAAAAATAATTTTTGAAATGTGTCTATTATCGTCATTAACTATATCCCCATCACTTTAAAATACAAGTTTACCAAACAAAATTTACAGTTTGTTAATTTCACAATGCTTTTTAAATTATAGCTTACCAAAAGCCATGCTGATTTATTTCTACAGCACAACGCAACACAGAAGCACTTTTCTAAAACTCACAGCAATGCCAAGCTAGACTTAAAAAGAGATTAGTTGATTGCTACAAACTCTCCCTTCTTTCCTAAAAAAGTGGTATTTTCCTTTTAATTTTTGTATCTCAAAAAGAGGATGAACTTCCCAATGATGCTACGTTGACACCCATTTACACCGGGAAAAATCCCGTGAGGGGAGTGAACGGTCAGATGGGGAGTCCTGGGGGGATTTGCAGGGGGTGGGGTTTAGGGTGGGGGTACCTTTTTTTTTTCTCTCACGCAGTAACATCTGCGGTATCCCTCACGGTATACGTAGCATTATTCTGAACTTCCCCAGATTAAGTGGTAATTCTGGTAATATTGGGGGTGGTTTTAGAAATAAATTAATAAAAGCTATTATCTCACATGCTTTCCTTAAAAATTATGTAAATAGAAAAAATATATCTTTTTTTTAGTAAGGTAGGGAGTATATATTACAACGTGGGAAATGGAAATTACAATCGACTACTAGCTAAATAACAGACTTAGTAAATCACATGAATTGCGAAAAACTGAGCCACAATTAAATTATCATGATTTGTGAAAATAAAAATAAATTATTACTTCATAAATATTAGCTTGACAGAACGATGCTATGCATGCCGATAGAAATCATATTTCTTTTATAAGAAACTCATTTTTCTCCAGAAACATGAAAGTCTTTTTTTTTTTTTTTTTTTTTTTTTTCCTGACTTCCAAATTTTACAACAGTGACTTACTCGTTAGTCTCATCGGTTGGTCTCAAAAATAAGACATTCCTGATCAACTAGGAGTGTGATTGTTTTTTGCTGACCCAACGTATGACTCGGCTCCAATCAGATGTTAGATGGAATGTTTTTGATTCCGAGTAAAATATGACTCGTCTTGTGACTCATACCTAACCCCGGACTCAAATGGATGTGAGTCGGGAAATAAAATGTCCTTGTTTCATTGAACCAAGACATCGACTCAAATACTTTTAAGTCTGTGTCATATAAATACATATCGGGTAATGAGAACAGCTGAAGCAAAATCAATGAAGTCCCCTTTGCTGGTGATCTTGTATTGGACGAAAGCTCTCTGTAGGGTTTAACCCACTTCTTTATTACTGAAACATAGTACTACGCTGAGTTCTGATGAAAAATTAAAAACCATTAACAAGGGTTTAAGATTTGTTGCAGTGGGAAGATGGGGTTTGGAGGAAATCGTACTTTGTTCATTCAAGTCTCTGAATCAAAATTGAATTCAAAACCCAGGGTTTCTTTTATCTTCCCATCTATCTATCAAAGAGAGAGACAAAAGAGAAAGAGGAAAATTATCATAAAAAGTTTAGGGATTTTGATTGTTTGAAGAAAATGGAACCAGCAGCTGAAAGGAAACATCATTTCTTCAAGATCTTCCATGAAGAAGAACAAAAAATAAGATTGGTATGTATAAGTCACTGTGACACATTTTGATTTTGGGGCTAAATTCTTTTAAGTTAAGTTTCTTAGATGTAGCTCACTGTTTGATATATTCGCTCTAAGAAGTTGGAATGATCTGTGATGATGATGATTTTACATGCTGGATTCGTTTTTTTGTGTTGATTTCCTTGGTTAGAAGATCTTTTACCCAATATAGTGATGCATTTTTCACCTTTAACTGTATTTATGATGATTTTCTGTGCTTCATTGGTTCATCTTGTGTTACAGCTTCTTTGCTTAGAAGATCTGTTACCAAAACCACTTGAGACCCACATAGTGATGCATTTTTTTTTTAAATCTTTAGTAAAGCTTTGTTGGTTTGTTGTTGTGTTCTACGTTTCATGTTTACACTGATTGTGTCAGTACCATTGATTCTTTGTGGGTAGCTAGTTTAATCTGTACTAGAAGTAAACATAATATTTTTTAACGTACTTCGCTTCTTCATCAAATAATCTATAGGCTACATGATTTTCTGTGCAAGAAGTTTTAATTTTCTATTCCATCCAGGCATCCATGATAAATATCAAACTATGAGAGTAGGAAACTCGAGAGATTCGAGAGGGTACGCGATTGCATACTTTGCTCTAACTAGCAATGGATAGAAAAATTTTGCATTGAAAACTCTTAACTTATTCTGCTCCCATTAGCGAAATCTGCTTGACAAAATCATTGCTGGGGCTAAAAGTGCTAGAGAACATTTACTGAGAGGAGGTAAAATCTGATCATTCTCTAGATCATGAGACATAATGTCGGATGCATTATCCTCTTCTAGATCATGAGACATTGTTGGGGCTAAACCCCAGCTTGAGAAGATGCATCGATATTACGAGCATTAGTGTCAAAGACAGGCCAATAGACTTGTGAGAATTCATAGTTATATTTATTGATGTTGCCTTCTTTTACGGATCATGACGCATACAACTCCAATTGAGATTTAAATCTCCAATTTATGTTTGCTGCATTGTATCTTTGTGTTGCAATGATTGACTTCATGTTTACCATCATTGTTTGTTACCTGGTAACTACTGTAATATGTATTACCTACTAGTAGTGAACATAAATTTTTTATTTTTTTATTTTGGTTTTCAGCGCATTCCTGTAGCATTCTGTCAGAGATTACCCACAGAATCTCCAGCATGTGAATGCGCAATTCTTCAGGGCCGTAATGGAGCATCTTGGGTTGTACAAGTGAACAAAACTGAAAATGGAACCTACCTCGAGGATGGCTGGGAGACATTTGTGCAAGAGAACTGCTTGAAAAAGTATGATTTCCTAGTGTTTAGGCATGATGGTGGAATGGAGTTCCTCGTTAAGGTTTTCAAGGGAAATGGGTGTCCAAGAGAAGAGTGTTTTGCTCCTGTTCCATCTCCAATTCTTGCGCCAGAAACTCATGGACCAAAAGAAGAGTGTTCTGCTCCTGTTCCTTCTCCAATTCTTGGGCCTCAAAGTCTTAGACCAGAAGAAGAGTATTTTTCTCCTGTTCCTTCTCCAATTCTTGCGCCAGACATTCATGGACCAAAAAGTACAGTGTTTTTCTCCTGTTCTATCTCCAATTCCTGAGCAAGAAAGTCACGGACCAAAAGAAGAATGCTTCACCCCTGTTGCTTCTCCAATTCCTGCGCAAGAGAGTCACAGACCAAAAGAAGAATGCATCACTCCTGTTGCTTCTCCAATTCCTGCGCAAGATAGTCATAGACCAAAAGAAGAATGCTTCACACCTGTTGCTTCTCCAATTCCTGCACAAGAGAGTCGTGGACCGAAACAAGAATGCTTAACTCCTGTTGCTTCTCCAATTCCTGCGCAAGAGAATCATAGACCACAACAAGAATATCCCACTTCTGCACCTTCTCCACTTTGGCAAGGAAGAAGGAGACATGGAAGCCCATATGAAAATCCAATTAGAAAAAAGAGAGGTACTGTTAATGACCATAAGAAAGATGGTTTGCATTCACCTCATAATACACCAGATTGATAATATTCGTGCTTCATTTTGCAGAGATGCTTGCGTTAGCAAGAGAAGTCGAGATCAAAGTTATGTCTTTCAGTTCTCGCTTTCCTTTCTTCTGGAACTGTGTGAAGGTCTCCTACAAGAAGTGTATGGTGAGTTGATAAATCTTGTTTGCTGATTTAATGCTATTTGACTAAAGGTTTTATGACATAAACAACTGCCATTTTGTTAAACAAATCACTGCATTTTTCCTTTGCAGAATATCCCGGTAAAATTTTCAAGAGAACATTTTACAGCTAAGGCAACAAACCCGATAAGCGGGGAAGAAAGTATCGATGTTTTGCTACAAAATGAGGAAGGCTGCACTTGGGAGCTTCGTGTCATGTCAAATGCGTATCAACACTTTTTCAGTAAAGGCTACATAAAGTTTTTTACTGACAACAACCTGAAAGTTGGGGATTATGTGATTTTTGAACTCATTGATAGATTTCCAGATGCAAAGTATTTAATGAACTTCTACATCCATCGAGTTCCAGTCGTTGTTCCAAAAGAAGAATGCTTCACTCCTGTTGCTTCTCCAATTCCTGCGGAAGAGAGTCATGGACCACGGGAAGAATTTGTTATTTCTGTACCTCCTCAACTTCGGCAAGGAAGAAAGAGACATGGAATCTCATGTGAAAGTTCAACGAGAAAATGGAGAGGCACTGTTAATGACGGTAAGAAGGATGGTTTGCATTCACCTCATAATATCAGATTGATAATATTTGTGTTTCATTTTTCAGAGATGCTTGCTTCCGCAACAGTAGTCAAGAGAAAAGTTCTATCTTTCAGTTCTCCTTTTCCTTTCTTCTGGAACTGTGTGAAGTCCCCCTATCAGAGGCATATGGTGAGTTAGTTTGTGGATTAGATGCTATTTAACTAAAGGTTTTATGAACATAAACAACTAGTTAAACAAATCATTGCACTTTTCCTTTACAGACTATCCCGATAAAATTTTCAAGAGAACATTTTACAGCTAAGGCAGCAAACTCAATAAGCGGGGAACAAAGTATCGAGGTCTTGCTAAAAAATGAGGAAGGCCACACTTGGGAGCTTCGTGTCATCTCAAATGCATATCAACACATTTTCAGTAAAGGCTATTCAAAGTTTGCCACTGACAACAACCTGAAAGTTGGGGATTATGTGATTTTCGAACTCATTGATAGATATCCAGATGCAAAGTATTTAATGAACTTCTATATCCATCGAGTTCCAGTCATTTCAGGATGATTCCGTGCAAGAATGAAGCTTCTGTTCAGAGTATCAGTCATTAGATGGTTAACTACTTGAACTTCCTTTTACATGTTTTCATTTGTACCAGTGTGCACACAAAAACGTATGTAATATTATGGGATTAAATCATGGTTTCTTAGGTACTTATTCAAGTTTAATATGCTTTTTCGCGTGCCCGTAATTGCAGCTTGCAAGATAGTTTCTTAGGTACTTATTCAAGTTAATGCATCTGTCAGTCAGGAAAATTTAAGCTAATGCAATCTCCTACAACTTATATAACATGGCAGACTCACTGAGTCAGGTTCCTGATCAACTGGTTAGCCCTGAGAGATTATACTGACTACTAAGGTGCCTTTATAAATTATGGACTTTTGAGTCAAACCACTATTATTATTAGTATTATTATTACTGAAACAGAGTAAATGAGGCAATAGAGAGAACAGCTGAAGAGAATCAATGGAGTCCTCTTTGCTGGTGAGCTTGTATTGGACGAAAGCTCTGTGCATTTTGATGTCGAATCAAAAACCACCACGAAAGGGTTTAACATTTATTGCTAGGAAGATGGGGTTTGGCGAAAATCGTACATTGTTCATTGAATTCTCTGAGAAAGACAAGATTGAATTCATAAAAAACCAGGGTTTCTTTAATTCATCTACCTTCATCTTATTTTGAAGTAACAGCTTTGGGATTTTGATTGTTTGATGAAATGGAGAAACCAGCAGCTGAAAGGAAATATCACTACTTCAATATCTTGCATGAAGAACAAGAAGAAGAACAAAACAGAGGATTGGTATTTATGATTTATCCATCATCTTCTTTGTTTGCAATCAAAGTGTTGATGATGATTGGTATTTATGATTTATCCATCATCCTCTTTGTGTAATGTTGATTTCCATGACACGTTGCAAAAATATACATGACCATGGTCATGCATTTCTCTGTAATGTTGATTTCCATGTTTCATTCGCTCATCTTGTGTTGTTGCTTTCCTTGCTTGGAAAATTTGTTACCAAAAGCACTTGAGACCCATTAATGATGCATTTAAGACATATAGTTGGTTAATCTGGTGAATCTTTCTTTGAATCGTTGCTCTGTTCTGCGCTTTATGCTTACACTGACTGATTATATGCTTATTTTCAGTTGAATGTGTAACGAAAGGAAGTTTTATTTTTCTAATCCCTCCTTGATGAATATCGAACTATGATTCTATGAGAGTATGAGAGTTGAGAGATTCTAGAGGGTAAGTGATAGCAATTTTAGAGAGAGTGGGGGAATTTGAATTTATACTATGTAAAATCTTAGTTACAATTGCTTCCGTTTGCAAATTTGCTTAAACAAACAGTTTTTTGGGGCTAAAAGGATGCAACCATTAGTGTCAAACACAAGCCAACAGACTTCTGAGAACTGATAGTTCTATGTCGCCTTTTTTATGGATGGTGACGCAAACATCTAAACGTTTACCTAAAAACTCCACAACAAAGACTCTCTGATTGCTTCTTGGAATTAACTTAGAATCAAATCTTCGATTGATGTTTACTGCATCGTAACTTTGTGTTAGAATGAAATATTTCATGTTTATCACCATTTTCTGTTACGTGGTAGTTACTGTAAGATGTATTACCTACTAGTAGGGAACATAAGATTTTGCTGTTTCGATTTTCAGCGCATTCCATGTGAAAATTCAAGGATAAAAGAGGAGGGCTCTTCTAGTCAAGGTAAAAAGGATTGGTTGCATACTTGCATTCACATCATATTAGTACAAAATTCATCATATCTGCGTGTTTTATTTTCCAGAGAAGTTTGCTGCAGCAAGAGCAGTCCCGAGGAAAGTCATGTCTTTCGATTCTCCCTTTCCTACTAGTAGATGGATTAAGAAACCATATGTTTCAAGGATTTCAATAGATGCTTTTATTTGAAAGGTTTATGAAGACAAAACAACTACTATTCTTAACCGAATCATTCGTTTTTCTTTTACAGTATATACCGGTTAAATTTGCAAGAGAACATCTTCCAACAAAATGTGGAGAAGAAAGAATGGATCATGTCTTACTACAAAATGTGGAAGGCCACAGTTGGGAGCTTCGTGCCAGCTTAAGCGGATGTGAAAACTACTATCTACATAGAGGCTGGAAAAAATTTGCCACGGACAACAAGCTGAATATTGGTGATTGCGTTCTTTTTGAACTCATTGGTAGACTTCCAGATGCAACATTTGTAATGAACTTCCATATCTATCGAATTCCAGTCTTTGTTGAGGAAGATTTGGATGATGAATGAAACGGCTCTTCGGCCAGGGGTATCAATTGTTTTTACTGAACTACTTTGCTGGTTTACCATATGTTTCCATCAGAAGACATACAGAAACATATGTAATATTATGGGATTCATTATATTTGCTTATGTACTTGTTTATTGATCAGGTAATTGATATGCCGTTAGCCACATTTTTGTTGCAGATTATTATCCAGTACGAGTTAATAGTTGTCCCATTTATACATGACATTTATTCCAAAGGACTGAGTGGAGTCTACGAGTTAATAGTTGGATCATGGCGCAAACAAGTCCATCTTTACCTAGAAACTCCACAACTAAGGCTTTGTGATTGCTTCTTGGAATCAATTAGAATCTAATAATCCCCACTTTATGTTTACTACAAGTACATAGACAACCAATAAAGAAACTGAGTTGGAGATCAGTCCTGGATACATTTAATAATGGGTGCATGCGTCACAAGAACTTTAAACTGACGATCATGGAGGGTATAAGCAGATGTTATTGGGAAGTCACCACCCACATGATTAATTAGAGGGAAAACTGCTACAGAAGACAAGAAAGAAGAAAGTGGTAAAAAGATAGAGTGAAAACTGAAGAGTGGGCTGATACATATAGATGTGAAGCAAAGGTGAGGAACTATAGGAGGAATCAGAAAAAATATGTGTGCTGGCTATCAATTATATCGTTTAGTTTATCGATGATTTTGGATATTTTTGCCTGGAGATAACTGTATATCTGCATTTCTATCTATGTTTTCTTATACTTGCTCAAGCAAGCCACGATACCTCCATTCAATGTTCATTTGATTGATTTCTATGCCTGTAAAGTTTGCTAACAAAATGTCTTATGCAGGGAGATACCTTGAACACATCCGAAATCTTATCTGGAAGTCCGGCACACTACTCCTCGAGGGAGAGGGATATACAAAATGGCTCTAAATCATTTATGTGAAGTGGTAACAGATTAAAGTTCTGAATGTGCATATCTCGATGCCACGATGTTCATTGGTTGCTTGGTGATCAAAGACTGATCTGATATTCAGTTGGGTAGTACTCGCTGATTGTATGAGAGGAGAAATTGACATCGTGACATTTATAGCATTCTGATTTCAGAGTTGCCCAGCGTGCATTTGAACTAAATTAAATTTTGTAGTTGGTGTTGTCCCTGGGTTATTATTTTCATATTGTTGATCGAATCCATGTGGCAGGTGTTAGCCATATTAATGGTTAATAAAACCCGCACCAAATATAAGAGAGTTGCAATGAACCAACACTTGCAGACTTGCCCAAAAAGTCATTTCTCTCATTTTATTTGTGAAATCTTAGAAATAAAATAATCTTCAGAGGGATTTTGAACTTTCATTTGAAAAAGTGTAACAAAATGGACTTAAAGTGGAAGATCTCGGTATTGGATCAAACGAGAGAAATCCTAAGTCTTGATGAGCATATCATGCTTGGAGCCATGCCCAAAAAGTCATTAATGATAACTCTTAGGTATACAACAAAGTGTAACAACATTACTTTATTTTAGGGATCTTTTTAAATTACCATCAAATCCTTCTACGAGTTTCTTATTTTTAAACTTCAAAATAGCACAACTTTGCAATGAATATTTAGAGTAATTTCAAAGTTACAACAGTAGATTCCTCTGCTTTATATTCTAGTCATTCGATCATAAGTTTATGTATGAAAACAGCCGTTACGACAGGGATTACGTAATATTCTTTTTGTTTTAACCACAACCCTATCATTTTGAAACTTTAAACTATAAACTTAATTTTAGTTTAGGAAAAATTCTTTAGGTTGTGTTTGGTACCCTGGATATCCCAACCTAGGTTGGGTTATCCGGTGAAAAACGGTTAAATTTTGTTTGTCTCACTGCAACTCCAATCCTGTATAAGGATTACTAAACCTTCCTTGATTTTAGGAAGCTAAAAAGGTGAGGTTATGGTATTCTTCCAAATACCTGGGATACATGTATTAACCTATTTCTAGAGTCAAACAAACACAAATTAACCTAGCCCAAAATATGATAGAATTTTAGACAAACAACATTAAAGCTAACCAATAACAAGGTTATCATAAATTAAATTAAGATAAACTATTCAAGAATATGTTATGCCATTTCCAGGCTCCCAAACAGACCCTAAGTTTTCTCCAATTTCCCGAGGATTCTCCCCTTGAGTGCGTACATAGATTTGATACCACAACCTTTTAGATCTGAGATTCTAAATACATCAAAGAAAATATATCTAAGTCTTATACTCCCTCCGTTCTTTTTTAATAGGCTGGTTTTGTTTTTTGAGAAAATTAAGGAAATTAAGAGAGTCAATCATTGAAAGTGGTCCTCATGATACTTGTCAATAAAAGAAGTGAAGTGAAATGGTCCCCATGACACTTGTCAACAAAATAAGTAAAGTGAAATGGTCCCATGACACTTGTCATCAAAAAAAGTTAAGAGAAAAATGGTCCTAGAAAAATAAAGTAACATTTGACTTTCCCAATTAGGAAACCAGCCTATTTTTTTGTAACATTTATTTATAGAAACCAGCCTATTATTTAAGAACGGAGGGAGTATTATTCATATATATACTCAACAGTAAACAATAAAGTTAGCAGTTTCTAAAACATAATTACATTGTGATACTGAAACTATCATTGGAATTAAGCTTTTGTTGCATGTAAACCAGCTAATTGTGCCGTACTTTTCACATGATTACTATACTAGTTTAAAATCTCATTAAGTACACAAAGACTAATAATGTATTAAAATTCAATGACTAATGTATTTAACTATGGATGTAGTCTCGTAAAATACATCATCACCTCCCATGGAAAATTTCTGAGAGCCTGTCTCAATTATTTAACTCAAATAAATAATCATGACATTCAGTCTATAGATAAAACTATTAATTATAGAAATTATTTAACTCAAATAAAGAATCTTGACATTCACTCTATAGATAAAACTATTTATTATAAAAAAATTCGATAAAACTCTAATAATTCAAATTAAAAACTACTAAATGATCTAGATAATAACTATTGATCTTGGATATTAGAAGACAACGAACTAAAACCAAAGTTGAGATTATAGCCGACTCATATTCTGGACTGTGAATGTAAATTAGCATCGTGGAGTTTTGACTTTTGACTTTGAGTCAAAGATTATTTTATTTTATCTCCTCTGAAACAGAGTAAATGAGACGATACAGAGAGCAGCTGAAAGAAAATCAATGAAGTCTCATTTGCTGGTGAACTTGTATTGGACGAAACCTTTCAGGGTCTAACATTTATTGCTGGAAGATGGGGTTTGGAGGAAATCGTACACTGTTCATTCAATTCTCTGAGAAAAACAAGATTAAATTCAAAAACAAGGGTTTTGTTTCATCATCTACCAGAGAGAGAGAGAACAAAACACAAAAGAGAAAGAGAAAGAAGTAAAAGCTTTGATTGTTTGATGAAATGGAGAAACCAGCAGCTGAAAGGAAATGTCATTTCTTCAATATCTTTCATGATGAAGAAGAAGAAGAACAAAGCAGAAGATTGGTATGTATGTTTCCTGTGACAAATTTCGTTTTTGGAGATAAAGAATTCCAATCAAGTTTTTTCATGTAGCTCAAGTGTTTGATCTGTTAGCTCTATGAAGTGTTGAGAATGATGTGATGATTTTCCATGCTTCATTATCTTCTGGTGCTTCCTCTGCTTAGAAGATCTGTTGAAAACACCACTTGAGACCCACATACTGATGCATTTTTTTTTCACCTATAACTGTATGTTATGCTGCTGATGCTTTCGTTGATTCATTGCTGTGTTCTGCTCTTCATCTTTACACTAATTATATCACCATTGCTTCTTGGCTGGTATCAAGTAAACACAAGATTGTTTGTTTTCAGTTCAATATGTAGCATATCTTCTTTGGTTCTTCATCCGATAATAGAGAGAGTGCAACATTTGGGTTTGTATACAAAGATCTTGGTTTAGAAATAGAAACCAATTAACCACCACCAACGGCAAGATTCTGGACCATTTAAGGGCATCTGAAACCAATGATTTTTTACTTTTCCAGATCCTTTAAAGTTCAAGAATCTGAATTTTTTACCCTGTTAAGATTCACTCTGGGAAAGTTTAAATTTCCGGGGAATAATGAAAAGTAGGAAAAGAATCATATTTCTTTCGATTTTCCCCAAGCTACAACCAAAAACTAACACCACTGAGACTATTTGCAGAGGAAAGGTCCTGGGTCAAGTTCAAGCGAACCCCTTGATGCAAAAGTATGGAAATTTCAAGCTCTATTTAAATTTCACATCAAGATTTTTTTTATTTTTATGTTTTAATGATTTGGTTGAGTTTTTTTTTTCAGAAATTGAGAAGAATGGCCCAGAGTAGAGAATCATCAAGAACTTTTAGATTAAGAAAAAAAGTGGGTCACAATTTAATCAACTTTTTCTTGGCTAAACAATAAAAATGTTGGTATTTTAGATGATTGTTCTTACCTTTTGCTGGCTTATGTACAACAGCTTGAGACCAGTAGGATTGTTGAACCAGTAGCTGAAGAAGAACAAAACAGAAGATTGGTATGTATGATATATTTCATCCTATTCTTTTCTGGGTTTTGAATTTCATAAGTGGATATGTATGTAGCTGATTTACCATGATTCATTCTTCATCTTCTGGTTCTTCCTTGTTTTTTATAAATCCATCAATATTACGAGCATTGGTGGCAAACACAAGCCAACAAAATAATAATTATGTTGATTTATGTCGCCTTGTGTTATGGATCATGACGCGAACATCTCCACATTTACCTGGAAATTCCACAACTAAGACCTCTGATTGCTTCTTGAAATCAACCTAAAATCTAATCCCGATTGATGGTTTCTGCATTGTAACATTGTTTGGAATGAAAGACTTCATGTTTATCACCATTATTGTTACCTGGTAGCTATTGAAATATCAAATATGTATTACCTACTAATAGTGAACATAAGATTTTATTGTTTCGATTATCAGCGGATTCCATGTGAAAAATCAACGATTAAAAGGAAAGGCTCTTCTAGTCAAGGTAAGAAGGATTGGTTGCATTCACCTCATATTAGTACCAGATTCATTATATCTGCGTGTTTCATTTTCCAGAGAAGTTTGCTGCAGCAGCAGGAGTCCCGAGGGAAGTCAGGTCTTTCAGTTCTCCTTTTCCTTTCTTCTGGACCTCTATGAATCCCACCAGTGTTGGAGCGAGGTTTCGTATGGTGAGTTGATAGGTCATGTACGCCAATAGATGCTTTTCAAGTAAAGGTCTTTTTCTTTTATTTTTTTCTGTACATACAAAATCATTATGTCTTTCATTTACAGACAATACCGCTTCAATTTGCAAGAGATCATCTTCTAGCTGAGGTAAGAAATGCAGATCGTGAGTTGAATGTCTTGCTGCAAAATGAGGAAGGTCTCAGTTGGGAGGTTCTTGTAGAACCAAATGGACATTCATACACATTCTGTACAGGCTGGAAAGACTTTGCCACCGACAACAAGCTGGAAATTGGTGATTGTGTGATTTTTGAACTAATTGATAGACTTCCAGATTCAACCTTTGCAATGAGCTTCCATATCTTCCGTATTCCAGTTCCTGTTCCATCTCTAGTTCCTGCGCAAAAGAGTAATGGACCAGGAAAAGAATGTTTCACTCATCTACCTTCTCCTCCGCTTGTACGAGAAATAAAAAGACGTGGAAGGGCATATGAAAGTTCGACGATAAGAGAGGGAGGCTCTGATAATCACGGTAAGAAGGATTGGTTGCATTCATCTCATATTAGTACCAGATTCATGTGAAAAGTAATACATTGAAAGACATTATTCACCTCTTTGGATTCCTAATAATATACTTGTGTTTCATTTTCCAGAGGAGTTTGCTTCAGCAATAGCTGTCCAGAGCAAAGTCAAATCTTTCAGTTCCCCCTTTCCGTTCTTCTGGATCTCTGTGAAGCCCTCCAACGTTCACCGTACTGTGAGTTGATAAATCTTGTATTCCAGTAGATTCTTTTATTTTAAAGTTTTCATGAACATAAAAACAACTATACATTCTATTCTTAACTAAACCATTACAATTTTCTTTTGCAGAATATACCAGTTACATTTGCAAGAGAACATCTTCCAACTAATGTCAAAAGTGGGGATGAAAAAATGGATGTCTTGCTACAAAATGAAGAAGGCTGCAGTTGGGAGCTTCATCTCTGTTCAAGGGGATTTTCAAAGTACTATTTCAGTAAAGGCTGGAAAACGTTCGCCATGGAGAACAAGCTAAATATTGGTGACTGTGTGCTTTTTGAACTCATTGATAGACATCCAGGTGGAACGCTTGTAATGAACTTCCATATCTATCAATCTCCTGTCTTGGTTGAGGATGATTTGGATGATGAATGAAGCGGCTCTTCAGCCTGTGGTATGAAACGGAACTACTTTGCTTCTTCAGAAAAACTTATAGAAACATGTGTAATATTATGGGATTCATTATTTTTGTTGCAGATTAGTATTGACTACGAGTTAATAGTTGTCTCATTTGTACATGACATCCATTCCGAAGGCCTGTATCATGGCGTCAATTTATTTTTCTGGATCATAACTTTGTTTGACAACATCCACGCATCCAATGCCCTAAGGCTGTTGCTGTACTTCCTCCGAACGCATCTCTCCAAAGAATCTCTTTCAGCTCTCGTGGAAAATCATCTGGTTGGATCTCAGCTGGCCTCTCATTTCCGAATAATACTTCGGAACTACTGCAACTCCAAACAGGGTGCGTGTGTTTTCGGGCCTAGGGGATAAGTTTGTTGGTGTTAAATCCTAAATATGTTGGCTATATAACCATTTAAATCACTGATAATACTCTCTCCACCCCTAAAACATATTCTTTTATTAATTAATGCATTCCGAATTTTCAATACCGAACTCAAATTAATAAAAAAAGTAAGTTATACATCGTACTTCTACCGTTTCGTATTCTTGCCGATCACGAACCGTTGACCTGATTTTTGACCAAATTGAATTTTTACGGATATGAATAATAATTATCAAAATGCGTTTGCGATTTTTGAGTTTGCGAGAACCGGTTATATTGACTACTGGGGTGGAATTATTAAAATGGAGTTTTGATTTTTGAGTCAAAGAAATCCCCTGTGCTGGTGAACTTGTATTGGACGAAAGCTCTCTGTATTTTTATCTCGAATCAAAACCCGTCACAGAGGGTTTTAACATTTATTGCTGGGAAGATGGGGTTTGGCAAAAATCGTACACTGTTCATTGAATTCTCTCAGAACAACAAGATTAAATTCAAAAATCAGGGTTTCATTCATCTACCATCAGAGAGACACAAAATAGAAAAGAGAAAGAGGAAGAAGAGTAAAATTATTTGAGGGGTTTGAATTAAAAGCTTAGGGATTTTGATTTTTTGATAAAATGGAGAAACCAGCAGCTGAAAGGAAACATCACTTCTTCAGTATCTTACATGAAGACGAAGAAGAAGAAGAAAACAGAAGATTGGTATGTATTCATCCTATTTCTTTCTGGGTTTTGGATTTCGTGGTAGATTTGTATGTTTTGTGTGACACATTTTGTTTTTGGGGCTAGTATTTTTAATCATGTAGCTCAAATGTTTGATCTGTTACCTCTATGAAGTATTGAGGATTTTCCATGCTTCAATCTTCATCTGCTGGTGCTTCCTTGCTTAGAATATATGTTACCAAAATCACTTCATACCCACATAGTGATGCATTTTTTTAACCTTTATTTAGTTAGTTAAGCTGAGGATTCTTTCGTTGATTCATTGGTGTGTTCTGCGCTTCATGTAATCTGTACTAGAAGTAAACATAAGATTGTTTATTTTCAGTTGAATGTGTAACATATCCATCCATTGGTTGATTCATTGGTGTGTTCTGCGTTTCATGTAATCTTTAGTTAGTTAAGCTGAGGATTCATTGGTTCTTCCAATAAAATGATATGAAGTTTTATTTTTCTAATCCATCCATGATAATATCGAACTATGAGAGTAGTCCAGAGTCGAGATATTCGAGAGGGTAAGTGATAGCAATTTTAGAGAGAGTGCAGATTCTTATAGAGTGGGGGAATTTGGATTTGTATATAAAGAACTTGGTTCAGAAACTAATTTGCCGCTGCCAACAGCAAGATTCTTGACCCTTTAAGGGCATTTGAAATTTAAGACCACTGGTATTTCACGTTTCAAACCCTTTAAAGTTCATATTTTCTTCCAGTTTTCCGCACCATACAAACAAAATACTAACACCACTGTAACTATTTGCAGAGGGAAGGCCCTGAGTCAAGTTCAAGCGAACCCCTTGATGCAAAAGTAAGGAAATTTCAAGCTCCATTTCATTTTCGCATTAGTTTTTTTTTTTTCCCTGTTTTAATAAATTTGATTGTTTTTTTTTATTTCAGAAATTAAGAAGAATGGCCCTTATTAGAGAATCATCAAGAACTTTTAGATTGAGAAATAAAGTGGGTCACAACTTAATCAACTTTTTTTGGCTAAAAAACTCATATTTTTAGTAACTTAAAAGATTGTTCTTGCTTTTTGCAGGGTTATGTGCAAAAGCTTGAGACCAGTAGGATTGTTGAACCAGCAGAAGAAGACGAACAAAACAGAAGATTGGTATGTATGATATGTTCATCCTATTTTTTTCTGGGTTTTGGATTTCATAAGAAGATATGTATGTAGCATTGTAACTTTGTGTTGGAACTTGGAATGAGAGATTTGATGTTTATCACCGTTGTTTGTTACCTGGTAGCTACTGTAATAATATTTTTTAGCTACTCGTAGTGAACTTAAGATTTTATTGTTTCGATTTTCAGTGCATTCCATGTGAAAATTCAACAAGAAAAAAGAAAAGCTCTTCTAGTCAAGGTAAGAAAGCTTAGTTGCATTCTTGCATTCACCTCATATTAGTACCAGATTCATTTTATTTTCGTATTGCATTTTCCAGAGAAGTTTGCTGCAGCAGGAGCAATCCCAAGGGAAGTCATGTCTTTCAGTTCTCCCTTTCCTTTCTTCTGGACCTCAATGAATTCCTCCAGCGTTGGATTGAGGTTTCGTATGGTGAGTTGATAAATCATTATGTCTTTCCATTACAGACAATACCGCTTAAATTTGCAAGAGAACATCTTCTAGCTGAGATAACAAATCCAGATGGCGTATTGGATGTCCTGCTGCAAAATGAGGAAGGTCTCAGTTGGGAGGTTCTCGTGAGACCAGTTGGATCTAAATACGCGTTCTGTACAGGCTGGAGAGACGTTGCCACAGAAAACAAGCTGAAAATTGGCGATTTTGTGATTTTTGAACTAATTGATAGACTTCCAGATTCAACGTTTGCAATGAACTTCCATATCCGTCGTATTTCAGTTTCTGTCCAAGCAAGTAATGGACCAGAAGAAGCATGTTTCACTCGTGTACCTTCTTCCCTCTATTTTAATCAATTTGATTGTTTTTTTTTTTCAGAAATTGAGAAGAATGTCCAGAGTAGAGAATCATCAAGAACTTTTAGATTGAGAAAAAAAGTGGGTCACAATTTAATCAACTTTTTTCTTCATATTTTAGTATTTAAAAGATTGTTCTCGCTTTTTGCAGGCTTATGTACAACAGTTTGAGACCAGTAGGATTGCTGAACCAGCAGCTGAAGACGAACAAAACAGAAGATTGGTATGTATGATATGTTCATTGTTGGATTTAATTTGTAATGTCTAGAATATTGTCCAAGTTAGTCAGTTAAGTGTGAATGAAGTTAGTGAATATTCTCTAGAAATTCTAGGAATTGTATGGTCGGCTAACAACTGCGTATAAAAAGGCAGGAAATGCTCAGTTTGTCTCTTGAGCAAAATCATATAATAAGAAAAATGTTTCAGAGAGATTAAGGTTTGCTCCAAATACTAATTTACTAGGATCTCTATATCAGCAACACTAAATCATACTCATATATCTCCATGATCATCAAATGTCTTTTAAATCAACATCATCCTATTCTTTTCTGGGTTTTGGATTTCTTAAGTAGATATGTATGTAGCTGATTCACCATGCTTCATTCTTCATCTTCTGGGGCTTCCTTGCTCTCAATATTATAAGCAATAGCATTGGTGGAAAACACAAGCCAATAACTTGATAGTTTTGCTGATTAATGTCGCCTTTTGTTATGCATCGTGACGCAAACATCTTCGCGTTTACCTAGAAACTCCACAACTACGACCCTCTGATTGGTTCTTGGAATCTACCTAAAAGCTAATCCCCGATTGATGGTTACTGCATTGTTAGTTTTTGTTGGATTGAAAGACTTAATGTTTATCAACATTGTTTGTTACCTGGTAGCTATTGTTATATGTAATAACTACTGGTAGTGAATTTTATTGTTTCGATTTTCAGCGCATTCCATGTGAAAATTCAACAATTAAAAGGAAGGCTCTTCTAGTCAAGCTAAGAAGGATTCATTACATTCACCTCATATTCGTACCATATTCATTTTATTTTCGTTTTGCATTTTCCAGAGAAGTCTGCTGCAGCAGGTGTAGTCCGGAGGGAAATCAGGTGTTTCAGTTCTCTCTTTCCTTTCTTCTGGACCTCTATGAAGCCCTCCAACATTGGAGTGATGTCAGTATTGTTTCTTATGGTGAGTTGATAGATCATGTATGCCAATAGATGCTTTTGAAGTAAATGTCTTTTTTTTTGAAGCAGCAAAGGTTGTATGAACATAATAACAGAATCATCATGTCTTTCCTTTAAAGTTTTTATGAACATAACAAGTATACTATTGTTATCCAAATCATTACGTTTTTTTTTTTTTTTTTTTTTTTTTTTTTGCAGAATATACCTGTTGCATTTGCAAGAGAACATCTTCCAACTAATGTCAAAAGTGGGGAAGAAAAAATGGATGTCTTGCTACAAAATGAAGAAGGCTGCAGTTGGGAGCTTCATCTCTGTTCAAGGGGATTTGCAAAGTACTATTTCAGTAAAGGCTGGAAAACGTTCGCCATGGAGAACAAGCTAAGTATTGGTGACTGTGTGCTTTTTGAACTCATTGATAGACTTCCAGGTGGAACGCTTGTAATGAACTTCCATATCTATCAATCTCCTGTCTTGGTTGAGGATGATTTGGATGATGAATGAAGTCGGCCAGGGGTATTAAATGTGAACTATTTTGCTACTGTACCTTGTGTTTTGTAAAACTGATCTTACAAAATCAGCTATCAAATCCATTACGAAGGCCTGAGTGGCGTCAAATATTTTTCTGCATCATAACTTTGTCCCCACGCTACTGCTGTACTTCCTGCAAATGCATCTGGTCAAATATTTTTCTGCATCATAACTCATCCCCATGGGCGATCCTTCCTTGTTCTTTTTGTCCAGATAATGTGCAGCTTTATTACTCAAACCCGTTGAGCATCCTAACATATATTCTAGATGTGTGCCTTCAGGTAACCGAGCTTTAATTTCCCGCACGTGAGACACCAAGCTTGGATCAGAACCTTTAATCCCACAAAAATACACCAAACACCACTTGCATGTACATGAACCATTTGCAGTTCTACATTTAACATTACGGCAATGGCCAATGAGATCTGGAACTATAAACGAATTGCATTGACTTTAAGTTCAGAAAATCACCCTTTCCATAAATATAAAAAAGGTTTGAAATATCTGTGGCTAAAGGATAGCCAAGGGGGTTAAAAACGACGATGTTGCCTTTTTTCCCACTACGGTGGTAATAGTGGGATCTTATTACTTGGGCAACAAGTTTGTAAACTCCATAAATACTTAAACTTATTAATGAAAACTGTCTCGGTTGATTTCTAAATTTTGTTGGTTTTTCCTTTGACATCGTAAAAAGGAAATCATTCCTTTTGTGGTTCACCTCGTCACCGATTTGGGAAATAATTAGGCTTATATAATACTAAGTACTAACTCTTGGTTTTGTGCACAATTTTACTCTTGGTATTGGGAGGTGACAGAGATGTCGATAAAAAGCGAATACTTGAATCAGCAAAAAGAAGATGGTGATTCTCATTCAGATGATGAAGATTATGATTCTGACGCTTCCTCACTCAACGAGTCTTCTTCGGAAGAAGTTTTTCTGTCTGATCATAGTGATGAAGACGATGATGACGATGAGAGAACTTATCCCTCGTCGAGATGGGTCCATTGCGAACTGTCGAATAAGCCTCGGCAGACAATGAGAGATTTCTTGGAGAAGGTTAATCCTAGTCCTACAGCAAGACACGACGGTAAGATGTATTATGCTTACATATATGGTTATTATCGTAGGAGTAAAGGATATGGGGGATATGGTATTATTTTCTGGGACAAGTTCCGAAAACCGGTATGTGGTTACTACGGGGTTTCCAAAGGAAGGTCGTACCTTTATTACCTTCACCTAGGAATGAAGAGAGCCTTAGAGATTGCTGTTGGAAGGGACTTTGATCAAGTTCGTTTCTCAATCAATTCAACAACAGCTGCGCACCACTTTAATTACCTTTTCAGATATCCCTACATGCTAGCTAGCTACTTTCATGCGGAGCAAGATGTTGCCGATGTTAATTTCTGCCGGACGTGTTTGAGAAATAATATGGGCTTGACTAGTGAAACTTTCGAGCTCCTGCTTCCAGTTATTAAACAACTTATAAAACTGCGACTTAATATCAAGTTCAAATATAGAGATCTCTGTGCTAAAGATAAATATGATGACGGTGCTGCATATTATTTGGCAAAGCATGGAGCGGAAGCATTCGAGGAGAAGATGAGACATGAGGGTGTAAGATCAGATGGGGTGGAAGAAGTTGAGTTGAAGATGGAAGAAATTGAGGATCTTGTTTATATTAAATAAGAGCACATGGAGGTGCAAGTTGTAGCAGCGGCCAGAATTTGGGATCCTGGCCGGTTTACATGAACATGAATTCTTTTTCTTTAATCTTCAGGGTAAGAGCACTGCATTCTATTTCAAGATCTCCCAAAGAATCAATTGGTCGGAAGATATGTGTTAGATACAGTTGAAGACCGAATCTATATGCGGACCAGAATTTTCTTTATCCTTCACGAACAATTTCTGGTCTTTTTGCCACCTCCGTCAAGTGCAGACTGCTAAAGTACAGTTTCCGATGCATTTTGGATCAATTTTGGGCACATTGATAAGTTTGAAGTCTTTTATTTTTTGTTTTATTTTTGGTGTTCTTAATTATACTTTTTCTCGGGAAATGATTAGTATCCCACGGGTTGTCCCGCGAGTCATACCATCATATCGAGGTAAGGCGGTTAAGGTACGATCATGTTGTCTCTGTCGGTATGACTCACGAAATACGTAGCACTTTTGGAAGATTAATACATGTTACTAATTGATTAAGATCTCATTGTTTAAAGAAATTATGACATTCTAAAGGGTGTTGGTTTAAAAAAAAAAAAAAAAAAAGCGTCCAAGCTATATATGAGAAGATGTGTTGGTATAAGAAAATTTGGTTTCAGGTTTTGCTTGCTTAATCATGGGGTTTAACATAACTTTTGATCCGTGGATTAAGGTATTATCGTATGGTAACGATGAGGAGTACAATCATTACTTTCCTAGAAAAGAATAGGATAATCTCTTAAAATCGAATAAAAACTCCAATCTAATAACTTAAATTGAATCACAACCCTAGTCTTCTTCTTCTTTCATTAACTCAATTCTCTTCTCAATTTCATAAAACCCCAAATTCAATTCAAGCCCTAATTTCTTCTGGATTTTTCAATTCCAGTTCTTCACTGAAATTAACCCTAACTATTAGTATGATAATCTTCTTCTACATATTCTAGTTTTGAAACCCACCAGTAATCACTCACTTTTCACTTCCAATCTCCAACTCAGAACCCACATCAGTTAGCTGACTAAAACTCAACCCAAAAACAGAAAGAAAAGAAAAGTGAAGAAGCAAATCCCCACATCAATTCGAGCTTAAATCCATTATTGTTAAGCTTCAATTCACACATGCAAAGAACAACAGACTCAGAGAAGAAAGTGTTCTCTAGGTTTTTTTGTGCTTCTACTTATGAATCCAAAACCCAGAAAAGAATAGGATGAATATATCGTACATACCAATCTTCTGTTTTGTGCTTCTTCAGCTGCTGGTTCAACAATCCTACTGGTCTCAGGCTGCTGCACATAACCCTGCAAAAAGCAAGAACAATCTTTTAAATTACCAAAAGTATGAATTTTTTAGCCAAAACAAGTTAATTAAATTTTGACCCACTTTTTTTCTCAATCTTAAAGTTCTTGATGATTCTCCATTCTGGGCCATTCTTCTCAATTTCTGTAAAAAAACAATCAAATTTACTAGAAAAAAAGAAAACTGATTCGAAAATTGAATGGAGCTTGAAATTTCCTCACTTTTGCATCAAGGGTTTCGCTTGAAGTTGACTCCGGACCTTCCCTCTGCGTGCAATTAAAGTGGTGTTAGTTTTTGTTTGTATTTTTTGGAAAACTGAAAGAAAAATGATTCTTCCCTGGACTGCCAGAGTGAATCTTAACAGGGTAAAAATATCAGAAATCTTCAACTTTAAAGGGTCTGAAAAGTGAAAGATTAGTGGTTTTAATTTTCACATGCCCTTAAACAGTCCAGAATCTTGCCGTTGGCAGCTTAACTGAACCAAGCGCTTCTTTATATTCAAATCCAAATTCCCCCACTCTATATAAGCTGCACTCTCTCTAAAATTGCTATCACTCACCCTCTCCAATCTCCTAATCTCATAGTTCGATAATTGTCATGGATGGATTAGACAAATAAAACTACTTTTCGTTTTCATTGCACAGTGAACCATATTACTGGATAAAGAACCAAGGAGGATATGCTACACATTAATTTAACTGAAAAGAAACAATCTTATGTCTACTTCAATGAAGTACAGAACACATCAAAGAATCAACGAAAGCATCACTTGCACACCGAATTTTTGTCTTCTTTTGTGTTTTTGAATTTAATCTTGTTTTTCTCAGAGAATTCATTCGAAATTATCTACCGATTGTGACTATGTTCTTTTCTTCCTAGCTTTGGTTTTTTGAAAAAATTAAATTTGGGGCTACGACCATAATCGGGAGGCAATAAACATTATTAAACTACCGATTGTACAATCGATAGGCAATAAACATCATGAAACTACCGATTGTGGAAATAGAGAAATCTAAAATTCCTATTGGTTTTTGAGAATTTCGAATTTGGGGCTACGACCAAAATCTGGAGGCAATAAACATTATGAAAGTACCGATTGTACAATCGGTAGGCAATAAACATCATGAAACTACCGATTGTGGAAATAGAGAAATCTAAAATTCCTATTGGTTTTTGAAAATTTCGAATTTGGGGCTACGACCATAATCGGGAGGCAATAAACATAATGAAACTACGATTGTACAATCGGTAGGCAATAAACATCATGAAACTACCGATTGTGGAAATAGAGAAATCTAAAATTCCTATTGGTTTTGAAAATTTCGAATTTGGGGCTATTACCATAATCGGAGGCAATAAACATTATGAAACTACCGATTGTACAATCGGTAAGCAATAAACATCATAAAACTACCGATTATGGAAATAGAGAAATCTAAAATTCCTATTAGTTTTTGAAAATTTCGAATTTGGGGCTATTACCATAATCGGGAGGCAATAAACATCATGAAACTACTGATTGTACAATCGGTAGGCAATAAACATCATGAAACTACCGATTGTTGAAATTCTCAATCATATGAAAATGGAATCTCCTCTATATAACAAATTTCTCCCGATTGTAGACTTAACTACCGATTATGGAGGGCATGTTTGCCATTTCGAAAAATTTGAGATAAGGGGTGGATTTGTTTTAGGTTTGGGTGACCTTTTTTGTCATTTTGTGTCGCCCCTAATTCTTTTGGGGTCGCCCCTAAAAATGGCAGGCAGTAAATTTCAACGCAAATAAAAATGGTCCCCTCTAGAAATAAAAACGATTATATGTTACCCCGTGTCTCAATCATTTGGACTGAACTTTGTCATGTAAAGACACAAAATTTCAAATAATGATTTTCGAAAGCTCCCTCTAAAGTCCAATAAAACATCCTAATAAAATAGACTGAAAAACATTGACACAAAATTCTGAAAGTTGTAAAGAGATTTGATCAGATATATTTTGTATTTGAACTATGAATATGAGTTTTCTCTTACTGGTAAAGCTCCATCCAATTATGCTTATGCTGTTGTTTGTATACACAGATTGTCGATTACCTCCTGCATTTCAAATGGTTACAGCAATAGGGTGTGACAATATTCACCGGAGCGCTAGAATCATAGAACACTCCGGGATCTAGCATTAGCATGTACACCGACTGAAAAGGCAAGAAACATCAACATGTAACTGACCCAGAATTGGTAGCTACTGAAAGAAGTGCTGACATGAAATGGACTTGGAAGTCTGGAACAAAGAAAATTTCAATTACAGGAACGTTGCATCTTGGACAAGGAAAAGAGAAGTTTAATGGACGACATTAAGAGAGAACAAATACGTGAAAGAAGTGCTGGTGCTTATCCCGCAATAAAATTAGACGTGGAACTAAAAGCAATGACGAGAGAGTACTGGTGGGTTCAAAATATGCAAGTTTGCTGTCGCCATGTTAAGTTCTAGGGGACGATTAAAACTTCAATCCAGTTATTTTTTTACTTGCTGCAGATATGCATGCATGTATCATGGTAATATAGTATAGTTATATGCAGTTGAATCAATTTTTGGCGGCTTAAAGCACAGTACTAAAAAGTTTGAAAAATAGTGTAACTAAATACGTAAAAGACAATCTTATTCGTGTGTATTGTATACATCTTATAAATAAACGATATGCTTTGCTTTATAAACGGAAGGGATATGCTTTGCAGGTTTATAAACGGAAGGGCACTCGCATCGCGCGTGCGTCTTTACTAGTTTAACATTACGGCAATGGCCAATGAGATCTGGAACTATAAACGAATTGCATTCGACTTTAAGTTCAGAAAAGCCATGCTTTATACCCATATCAACATACAAAACGGGTTGATCAAATCACCCTTTCCTTAAATATAAAAAAGGTTTGAAATATCCGTGGCTAAAGGATAGCCAAGGGGGTTAAAAACGACGATGTTGCCTTTCTTCCCACTACAGTGGTACTCTCTTCCATAATAGTGGTATCTTATAATTACTTGGGAAACAAGTTTGTAATAAACTCTATATATAAATAGAGTCCTAAACTTATTAATGAAAACTGTCTCGGTTGATTTCTAAATTTTGTTGGTTTTTCCTTTGATATCGTAAAAAGGAAATCATTCCTTTTGTGTTTCATCTCGTCATCGATTTGGGAAATAATTAGGCTTATATAATACTAAGTACTAACTCTTTGTTTTGTGCACAATTTTACTCTTGGTATTGGGAGGAGTAGCTTCAGGTGACAGAGATGTCGCTAAAAAGCGAATACTTGAATCAGCAAAAAGAAGATGATGATTCTCATTCAGATGATGAAGATTATGATTCTGACGCTTCCTCACTCAACGAGTCTTCTGATAGTGATGATGGCGATGATGACGATAAGAGAACTCATCCCTCGTGGAGATGGGTCCATTGCGAACTGTCGAATAAGCCTCAGAAGACAATGAAAGATTTGTTGGAGAAGGTTAATCCTAGTCCTATATCAAGACGCCAGGATAAGAGGTATTATGCTTACATATATGGTTATTATCGTAGGAGTAAAGGATATGGGGGATATGGTATTTTTTTCCGGGACAAGTTCAAAAAACCGGTATGTGGTTACTACGGGGTTTCCAAAGGAAGGTCGTACCTTTATTACCTTCTCCTAGGAATGAAGAGAGGCTTAGAGATTGCTGCTGGAAGGGACTTTGATCGAGTTCGTTTCTCAATTAATTAGCACCACTTTAATAACCTTTTCAGATATCCCCACATGCTAACTAGCTACTTTCATTCGGAGCAAGATGTTGCCGATGTTAATTTCTGCCGGACGTGTTTGAGAAATTATATGTGCTTGACTAGTGAAACTTTCGAGCTCCTGCTTCCAGTTATTAAACAACTTATAGAACTGCAACTTTATATCAAGTTCAAATATAGAGAACGCTGTGCTAAAGATGAATATGATGACGGTCCTGCATATTATTTGGCAAAGCATGGAGCGGAAGCATTCGAGGAGAAGATGAGACAGGAGGAGGGTGTAAGATCAGATGGGGTGGAAGAAGTTGAGTTGAAGATGGAAGAAATTGAGGATCTTGTTTATATTAAATAAGAGCACATGGAGGTGCAAGTTGTAGCAGCGGCCAGAATTTGGGATCCTGGCCGGTTTATTTGAACTTGAATTCTTTTTCTTTAATCTTCAGGGCTCACTGCATTCTATTCTATTTCAAGATCTACCAAAGAATCAATTGGTTGGAAGATATGTGTTATGTTAGATACAGTTGAAGACCGAATCCATATGCGGACCAAAATTTTCTTTATCCTTCACGAACAATTTCTGGTGTAATATAGTCTTTTTGCCACCTCCGTCAAGTGCAAACTGCTAAAGTACAGTTTCCGATGCAATTTGGATCAATTTTGGGCACATTGATAAATTTGAAGTCTTTTATTTTTTGTTTTATTTTTGGTGTTCTTAATTATACTTTTTCTCGAGAAATGATTAGTATCCCACGGGTTGAATCCCGCGAGTCATACCATCATGTTGAGGTAAGGTGGTTGAGGTACCATCATGTTGTCTCTGTCGGTATGACTCACGAGATACGTAGCACTTCTGGAAGATTAATACATAATGTTACTAATTTATTAAGATCCTCATTGTTTAAAGAAATTATGACATTCTAAAGGTTGTTGGTTTTTTTTTTTTTTTTAAAAAGGCGTCCAAGCTATATATGAGAAGATGTGTTGGTATAAGAAAATTTGGTTTCAGGTTTTGCTTGCTTAATCATGGGGTTTAACATAACTTTTGATCCGTGGATTAAGGTATTATCGTATGGTAACGATGAGGAGTACAATCATTACTTTCCTAGAGTGCTAATAGCCGAGTCGAGCTAAGACTTCATCTTCTTTTTAATGAAACTTCAACCAAGATTTAGATTTAGATTCAGAGAGAAAAAGATGTTATCGTCCTCTAATTTTTTTAAGTATTCTATGTTGGTAGGTCGGTCAAGGTCTAGATTAGGAAATCTAGTTGGTTAAGGAAACCAAGTACTTGTGTCCTAAGTATAGCAGCTTAAGAGGTTTGTCTCTTAGAGGTAAGTTAGGAAACCCTATACTTATAGGAAAGTAATCCTTGTTAAGGAATGTGTCAAGTCCTATTGATGTGTATAAATAGCCATAGAGAGAACTAGAGAAAACACACCAGAACTATCACTCACCCTCTCGAATCTCCTAATCTCATAGTTCGATAATTGTCATGGATGGATTAGACAAATAAAACTACTTTCCGTTTTCATTGCACAGTGAACCATATTACTGGATAAAGAACCAAGGAGGATATGCTACACATTAATTTAACTGAAAAGAAACAATCTTATGTCTACTTCAATGAAGTACAGAACACATCAAAGAATCAACGAAAGCATCACTTGCTCACCGAATTTTTGTCTTCTTTTGTGTTTTTGAATTTAATCTTGTTTTTCTCAGAGAATTCATTGAATAGTGTACGATTATCACAATAAATGTTTAAACCTTCTGCTATAGGTTATGATTCGACATCAAAAATCAGAGAGCTTTCGTCCAATACAAGTTCACTAGCAAACGGAACATGTAATCATTCACCAGAAACTTATTTGTTGCCACGCATGGGTGTTGCAGTATTTGTCCCATCACATATCTGGGTTTGTTCACGGTTAGCAGTATCAAGTTGGCATCTTCAAAGTTGTCTTTATTTAACAGTGGTGTATATCTTGTTCATCTTTATCTCTTCTATCCATCTGTTTATAGGTAAAAATCGTTTCTGCCGATTTCGGTAAATTCGGTAGATGAGTGAAACTGGTTCAAACCTAAACAAATGTCTTGCACGTGAGCACTTTATAGGTCGAGAGATCAATGCATACAAGTCCGGCCTAAACCAAGAAATGGCCGTTCCGGACTTGCTTCGGTCACAAAGTGGAGGAGAAGGGTTGATTTGGGGAGGGAAGCAAAGAAAGGTGTTGAGACCGAGAATAATTCTGGGAGAGTAGTGTCTCGACTTGTATCGAAAAGTGGAAGCTTGGAAGCTTGCAAGAGATGAAAGCTTTTGGAGAGCTTGCAAAGTTGCGTTTTACGAGAGTGTTGTATTTTCTCTCTGACCAGAGACTTGTCGTCTGCCCGTGGAAATAGGTAAGACCTATTTATACAAGTCGAGATTGAAACGTGCCTGGTCTCATGAAGGAAGAGAGTAAAGGGTGAAATAATGGGAGGAGGTGGTAACCGCATGGTGTTAATGGGTGAAAACGTTTTCACCATTATTTCCTCATTTATTTGACCGCTTTATTCCTTTTCACGCTTTCTTAATGTGAGCGTAGTGTCTGCATGCAAAGCTGTGGACCGCCAAACCAAAACCACGAAAAGCATCCCCAGTTTGTGTTGATATCTCGAGTGTTGGTTGCACCTTGAGTGCAAGTGGCGCTGCTAGTGGCGCGTGTGGCATGTGCCATTGGCACGTGCGGAATGCCTTGGTGGTAGGTTGTACGTTGAGTGTAAGCGGAATGCCAGCGCGCATTAGGGCCACGACTAGGTGATGAAGGCTACCAGCGAGCGTGTTGGCATGTGCCAATGGCATGCGTGGCCGTTAGGGCCGTGGCCTTGGTAGGAAAAGCTACCGGTGAGCATGTTGGCATGTGCCAATGGCATACGTGGCCGTTAGGGCCGTGGCCTTGGTAGGAAAAGCTACCTTAGTTGAGCATGTTGGCATGAGCCAATGGCATGCGTGGCCATTAGGGCCGTGGCCTTGGTAGGAAAATCTACCAATGAGCATGTTGGCATGTGCCAATGGCATGCGTGGCCGTTAGGCATGCGTGACCTTGGTAGGAAAAGCTACCGGCGAGCATGTTGGCATGTGCCAATGGCATGCGTGGCCGTTAGGGCCGTGGCCTTGGTAGGAAAAGCTGCCAGCGAGCATGTTGGCATGTGCCAATGGCATGCGTGGCCTTGGTAGGAAAAGCTACTAGCGAGCATGTTGGCATGTGCCAATGGCATGCGTGGCCGTTAGGGCCGTGGCCTTGGTAGGAAAAGCTACCAGCGAGCATGTTGGCATGTGCCAATGGCATGCGTGGCCGTTCGGCCGTGGCCTTGGTAGGAAAAAGCTACCAAATGAGCATGTTGGCATGTGCCAATGGCATGCGTGGCCGACTTGTCCTAGGTTGCATGGTTTGTAAGCCTAGGGCGCTATATTTGGCATGTGCCAATGACATAGCGGCTTGGAAATATGGCTTGTGGTACGTGTTGGCATGTGCCAATGGCACGTACGGCCATGTTGACCTAGTTGCACGTTTTGCAAGCCTAGGGCGCTATATTTGGCATGTGCCAATGGCATAGCGGCTTGGTAATATGGCTTGTGGTACGTGTTGGCATGTGCCAATGGCACGTCGGCCATGTTGACCTAGTTGCACGTTTTGCAAGCCTAGGGCGCTATATTTGGCATGTGCCAATGGCATAGCGGCTTGGTTTGGCATGGTTGCTAATGAGTGCGATATGTAGTTTGGTTTTGGCGTCATTGCCATGGTGCTGCGATGTGCGGCTTGGTTTTGGCATCGTTGCCACGGTGCGTAGTATGCGGCTTGGTTTGGCATCGTTGCCATGGTTTTGCGCGCGATGTGCGGCTTGGTTTTGGCGTCGTTGCCATGGTGCGCGATGTGCGGCTTAGTTTTAGCGTCGTTGCCATGGTGCGCGGTGTGCGGCTTGGTTTGGCATTGTTGCCATGGTGCGCGGTTGCGGCTTGGTTTGGCATCGTTGCCATGGTGCGCGGTGTGCGGCTTGGTTTTGGCATTATTGCCATGGTGCGCGGTGCGGCTTGGTTTGGCATTGTTCCCATGGTGCGCGATTGTGCGGCTTGGTTTGGCATTGTTGCCATGGTGCGCATGTGCGGCTTGGTTTTGGAATTAGGGTTACGTGTCAAAAAAACCTAATGCGGTATTTTGAAAAAAATACCCTATTAATTATTTACACCTGAGTTAAATGCTCTTAGTTAATGTGTTGCGGGTAACACTAGGTCATGGGGTTTTACGATTTTACCCCTTGTTTAAAATCCACCATCAACATTAAGTCCCCTGCTTAGCTCGGAACAGGGGGCTTTGTTGCGAGTAAGCATAAGATGGTGACAAACTATCAACAACAAACGTAAAGAGAATTGAGGAGGCTTGTCGACCTTTTATAAATAGGATTTTGGAATCCTTGCCTCGGTAGTTTTGCACAAATCGGGATCTTGGCACAATTGGTGGGGCGGTGCGGCTTGGGAGACGTTGGGAAGTTGGCGTGAGTTGGGAAACCCAGGTGTGCTAGCTTTGGTGGGACCGGAAAAGGTGTGGAAGGCGTGCGTGCTTGCGGGCGTGACTTGGGCGGCCATTGGGAAGTCGGTGCAATTGGTGGGGCCGGTGCAACTTGGGCGAAGTTGGGAAGTTGGCGTCGTGAGAGACGGGGGAAGGCCCAGGCGGTATTTAGAAGTTGTCGCGAGTTGGGAAACTGAGCGTGCTAGCTGGCAGGACCGGCGCAAGATGGGGAAGCTGGGCGTGCTAGCTGGCGTGACTTGGGCGGTTGTTGGGAAGTTTGGGGAGACTGGCGCGAGCTTGATGGGACCGGTGAAAACAAGAAGGGAGTAAGTGTTTCTACAGATATCAAAGTTTTCTTATTTTGCCTTCCTTCACGCGCGGCTTCAATCAGGGCATCATCCCAACGTAATTGCATCATCTCCCTCGTTTGAGAAAGGGTTCTTCTTGTTGAGTTTCTCTCTTTGTCATGTCGCACAGAGACGAATCATCTTCTAACCAGCCAGATTCTCCAGGTGAAGGCGCGAGGTCTGACTCTTGCAGGAGCATCCCAACAAAGGTTATTCGGGTTAAGAAAATCATACCGGTATGTTTTCTTCTTCTTTATAGACTGACGTACGCTTTACCGCTTGTTTGATGAATGGAAAATTTTCCTCTCGTGCAGAGATATCCCGTTGGAGCATGCGTTACTGTTATCGACGAGGATGACCTAGTCGTTCCCCTCTCTTCAAATCCAAACTCGTTGACTGCTGCAGACTTGGAGAACGTTGATTTAGGGATCTCTTGTTATGAATACCCATATGCAGGATTGTCATTCGGGACTCGTATGAGGTGTCTCTTCTCGAATTATCAGAATGTTGGCGGTTTCCTGGTGCGGAAAGAATTCGTGGTACTTTATACGAGGATATAGAAGACGTACGGCCATATCGCTACCAGGAGCGTAGTGAAGTGTTGTTCGTCCGCCTTGGTTTCCGTAGTGAACTGTCTTTTGCCAATGATTGCTGAGATGGAGAATATGTCCATCCGTGCTGCTGCGGAGTCATCCATTCAAAGGTGGGAGAACATGGTGTCCACCTGTGAATCCTTGGAGTTTAATATCAGCTGGTTGCGGTATCGTCTCAATATTGTGAAAGTCGACAGAGCTGGTATCCTTGCTGGTGTGATTCCTGCCACAGAAGCCATGCTGGAAGAGGAGAAAGCTTTGGCCTTGGAGTCTCAGAGGATTGAAGATTTGACTCGAGACTTGAAGAGTAAGAATTTTTGATGTAGCATGTTGCAGGGAAGTGATTAGGCGTAGTATGCCTTAAGCCACTTTCCGTGGATGACTGCCTCTAGCTTTCTCATCTTCTTTGATAATCTTGTAGTAACCACTGTCATACGCTTTAGTGATTATGTACGGCACTTCCCATTTGGGAGAAAACTTCGGTGCCGATGCATCTTCTTTGGATGTGTTTGGCGGTTTTTAGCACCAGATCTCCTTCCTTAAAATCCTAGATTTTACATGGTCATTGTACGCCCGGAAATCCTATTTACATATGCTTGTGCATGTTCCTCCGCCGGGATCTTCTCGGAGTCTATAATATCTAGTTCTGCGATTACGGTTGAGGGAGTGAAAGCATCTCACGCTGGCAGTCCCCATGCATAACCTACTTTCATTACATCGCCTTGAATCCCCCCTCCACAGGATTTGATATAAGCCTATCGTACTCTTACTGGATGTGACACTGGGATGGTCAGAAATTACATGATGACATATTCTGGATAGTGCAGGCTCAGGATCCTCCGCGGCCTCGTAAAGTGTTGAAGGCGTCTTCTAGACAGAGAGGTGATGATATTCTTGAGTTGCACCCTTGAAGAGTAGAGGACCTCGTTGTGGGTATGGTGGACTGTGTCTTCGGAGATTTGACAGTGAAGGGATCCCGTGTATATCTTCCGTCCTCAAGTATGGTTTACGTGTTTCCATCTTTGTAGTAGTTGCTTTGTTGCGGTGAGGCATGGCGAGCAAACTTTGCGGGGAAGGAGTGGCGTTGAAGCAAATGTTGAAGCGAAGCCGCTCTTTGGAGAACGTTGATGCGTAGCTACTTCTGGAGAGAACGTTGATGTGGAGCTACTTCTGGAGAGAATGTTGGAACGAAGTCTTGCAAGTTTCAAAGCCTTGACGGTTACAATTTTGAAGTCGGAGGCCGCGTCACATTCTGTCAAACTCGACATCCCTCAAGAGAACATAGGTTAGGAGTCCCCAGTTCCATCTATCGATCGTGCTTTCTAGGAGAGGTTGGGGTTTGGGAACGGCTTCCCCTGGCCGGAAGCGCCCGCTTTCTACGATGCGGTGCGGTTGAGGGGTGCAAATATGTCTTGACGCTACGCCTTGGAGAAACATAGAATCTCACATAACGGTTTCATCATAGACCGTACGACTTTGTGGGCGAAGTTCCCATTGTGCGGGTCCTGACGGGAGAAGGGTCTCCGTGAACTCAGGAGAGTTGTTGATTTCCCTTGCTTTCGATGTTTGAGAAGTCTTTCCCCGATCTTCATGTGTGACGAAATTGGATTGCTTATCCCCTTCTCTCAAGTACCCAAGAGCAACGAGCCTCTTCATCTATAAACACACGTTCTGTTTGAAGTATCTTTTGTCTTTTCATCAAGTCAACAAGTCTTTAAAAGGAGGTCATCTTCTTAGGATCTTCCGGTATCTTGCTGCGATGGTGGAGTAGCGTCTCTGGTGACGGTTGAAGCTGCCATGCTTGAAGGACCGTTGGGGTGGCGGAAGCAGCTCTGGTTCTGGTGATCGTAAGTGTATCGTGCAGAGATGACACGGTTTTGATCACGAAGTGCTGGAGCCAAGGCGCTGTTTCGAAGGGCAAGGATGGTGCTGGAATGGCGCAAGATGTTAGCGCTGGAAGGATGCAAACTGTTAGCACAGAGTGTGGTACTGCGGCTGGCATGCGTGTGCGGCATGTGTGCCTGGCATGTGCGTCTGTAGCGTTTCCAGTAAGCACGTCTGGTAAGTGCGTCTGGAAAGCGCGTCTGGCAAGCGCTTCTGGTATGTACGTCTGGAAAGCGCGTCTGGCAAGCGCTTCTGGTATGTTCGTCTGGCAAGCGCATCAGGTAAGTGCATCTGGGAAGCGCGCCTGGTAGGCACTGGATCGTCTTGGAATGGGCGCTGACTTGGTGTGGACGCTGGTTATGCATGGACGCTGGCTTGGATTTCGGTATGGTGTGGACCATTGGCTTGGCACGGTGCTGGCTTGGTGTGGCTCGGACTTGTTCTTGCGGGCCCAGTTGCCCCTTCCCATACGTAGCTCAAACAGGAAATCCTTTCCTTATTCAAATTCCAAAAAGTGTTATGCTTATGAAACGGATTGGCTCCCCTTTTTACCTCGTATCTTTGTTATCACGTCACGATGTTAGCGGTAGCGCGGTAGTGATAAAGTGGGCAAGCATATTCCAGCTATGTACTCCAGCGTTTCTCTTTCAATTTTTTTTATTCTTGTGCTGGTGCAAACCATATATAGCCATAGGTATGCCTTTCATAAACTTGTGAAAATACTTCATCATAAATAATTCTTCAAATGCACTGTAGTAACGTCTTCTAATAGTGACAGGTAATTATTATTGTGCAAAGTAGGTACGTATGGGTAGGTGACTTTTTTTTTTTTTTTGAAGGCAAACAAAGCGCCTAGTTTATGGTTTTTGTCTTCTGGATTTCTTGGGTTGATAGATAAATGTTACCTTGACAGTTTGGGTTATTCTTTTTGGAATGAATTGTTTAGGAGTTGATTGTTTTAGTTATGATTGAAAGTGAGGCAAATGTCCCAGGAAAACCATGGAACCGTGTGTTGGTAGATGACATGGGATGAAACATAACATGGTTATCGGTTTTATCAGAACTTGAAAAAGCAAACCACGTATTTTTGTCTAGATAAGACTTACTCGGTTTCTCAGAAGAGTCATGGGAAGTCCCCAGTCTTCCGAATCGTTGCTGAGTTGTCGGATAACTGTGCCGTTAATCCCTGGGCGGATCGTTTTGCTTCTAGCCTGTGAGAAGTCCCCGGTCGCCCCTTGTCATGTCATGACTGATAATCGAGCCGTCGAGTAACTGAGTCGGAGTGGATTGCCTTCCTCTACCATCTTGACGTCTGGGTCGAAGGATGAGATCGTTGGTTGAAAGTTGACATTGTAACCGAAAGATCGAACCTCCCGCTGTGGTCGCCAATTGTTTATAGGTAAAAATCGTTTACGCGATTTCGGTAAATTCGGTAGGTGAGTGAGAAACTGGTTCAAACCCTAAACAAATGTGCTTCACGTGAGCACTTTATAGATTCGAGAGATCAATCTGTACAAGTCCGGCCTAAACCAAGAAATGGCCGTTCCAGACTTGCTTCGGTCACAAAGTGGAGGAGAAGGGTTGATTTGGGAAGGGAAGCAAAGAAAGGTGTTGAGACCGAATAGTGCAGGAGAGTAGTGTCTCGACTTGTATCAGAAAGTAGAAGCTTCGGAAGCTTGCAAGAGATAAAAGCTTTTTGGAGAGCTTGCAAAGTTTCCTTTTCTGAGAGTGTTGTATTTTTCTCCTGACCGAGACTTGTCATCTGGTGGAAATAGGTAAGACCTATTTATACAAGTCGAGATTGAAACGTACCCTGGTCTCATGAAGGAAGAGAGTAAAGGGTGAAATAATGGGAGGAGGTGGTAACCGCATGGTGTTAATGGGTGAAAACGTTTTCACCATTATTTCCTCATTTATTTGACCGCTTTATTCCTTTTCACGCTTTCTTAATGTGAGCGTAGTGTACGCTGCAAGCTGTGATCGCCAAACCAAAACCCTGGAAAGCATCCCCCAGTTTGTGTTGATATCTCGAGTGTTGGTTGCACCTTGAGTGCAAGTGGCACTGCTAGTGGCGCGTGTGGCATGTGCCATTGGCACGTGCGGAATGCCTTGGTGGTAGGTTGTACGTTGAGTGTAAGTGGCAATGCCAGAGCTGCTAGTGGCGTGTGTGGCATGTGCCAATGGCATGTGCGGAATGCCTTGGTGGTAGGTCGCAGGATTTGCAAATTAGGCTATCAGCGTGGGTTTTGGCATGTCCCAGTGGCGCGTATGGTCGAATTGGCCTAGGTTGCACGGCTTGCAAGTTAGGCTACCGGCGCATTAGGGCCACGGCTAGGTAATGAAGGCTACCGTGACGTGTTGGCATGTGCCAATGGCATGCGTGGCGGTTAGGGCCGTGGCCTTGGTAGGACACGCTACCGGCGAGCATGTTGGCATGTGCCAATGGCATGCGTGGCCGTTAGGGCCGTGGCCTTGGTAGGAAAAGCTACCAGACGAGCATGTTGGCATGTGCCAATGGCATGCGTGGCCGTTAGGGCCTTGGCCTTGGTAGGAAAAGCTACCCGGCGAGCATGTTGGCATGTGTCAATGGCATGCGTGGCCGTTAGGGCCGTGGCCTTGGTAGAAAAAGCTACCAATGAGCATGTTGGCATGTGCCAATGGCATGCGTGGCCGTTAGGGCCGTGGCCTTGGTAGGAAAAGCTACCAATGAGCATGTTGGCATGTGCCAATGGCATGCGTGGCCGTTAGGGCCGTGGCCTTGGTAGGAAAAGCTACCAAACGAGCATGTTGGCATGTGCCAATGGCATGTGTGGCCGTTAGGGCCGTGGCCTTGGTAGGAAAAGCTACCACCGAGCATGTTGGCATGTGCCAATGGCATGCGTGGCCGACTTGGCCTAGGTTGCATGGTTTGTAAGACTAGGGCGCTATATTTGGCATGTGCCAATGGCATAGCGGCTTGGAAATATGGCTTGTGGTACGTGTTGGCATGTGTCAATGGCACGTACGGCCATGTTGACCTAGTTGCACGTTTGCAAGCCTAGGGCGCTATATTTGGCATGTGCCAATGGCATAAATGGCTTGGAAATATGGCTTGTGGTACGTGTTGGCATGTGCCAATGGCACGTACGGCCACGTTGACCTAGTTGCGTTTTGCAAGCCTAGGGCGCTATATTGGGCATGTTCCAATGGCATAGCGGCTTGGAAATACGGCTTGTGGTACGTGTTGGCATGTGCCAATGGCACGTACGGCCATGTTGACCTAGTTGCACGTTTTGCAAGCCTAGGGCGCTATATTTGGCATGTGCCAATGGCATAGCGGCTTAGTTTGGCATGGTTGCTAATGAGTGCGATATGTAGTTTGGTTTTGGCGTCGCTGCCATGGTGCGCAGTATGCGGCTTGGTTTTGGCGTCGTTGCCACGGTGCGTAGTATGCGGCTTGGTTTGGCATCGTTGCCATGGTGCACAGTGTGCGGCTTGGTTTTGGCGTCGTTGCCATGGTGCGCAGTGTGCGGCTTGGTTTTGGCGTCGTTGCCATGGTGCGCAGTGTGCGGCTTGGTTTGGCATTGTTGCCATGGTGCGCAGTGTGCGGCTTGGTTTGGAATTGTTGCCATGGTGCGCATTATGCGGCTTGGTTTGGCATCGTTGCCATGGTGCGCAGTGTGCGGCTTGGTTTGGCATTATTGCCATGGTGCCCAGTGTGCGGCTTGGTTTGGCATTGTTGCCATGGTGCGCAGTGTGCGTCTTGGTTTGGCATTGTTGCCATGGTGCGCAGTGTGCGGCTTTGTTTTTGAATTAGGGTTCTGTGTCGAAAAAACCCTAATCTGGTATTTTGAAAAAAATACCCCTATTAATTATTTACACCTGAGTTAAATGATCTTAGTTAATGTGTTGCGGGTAACACTAGGTCATGGGGTTTTATGATTTTACCCCTTGTTTAAAAACCACCATCAACACCATCGTAATCTGTTTGGGATTTAGGATTTTGGTTTTATCAAGTTGCCTTTATCGAATTCTGCTTCTGATGGTATAAACTATTTATTAGAAACTTTGATTCCTACAACTTTTTATCTGTTATCTCAATTTCTTAAACCAATAACCCATACTTATCACTTTTACTTCTTGACACCTCCTACACTTTTTGCTTATAAAAACCACATCATATCCTTCTGTTTTCTTCATACCCTCTTTTGTTCTATTATCATCTTATTTCTCTTCATTTTCGTGGCTCGTCCTGTTAAGATTAGTATTGCTCAACAAATGGAAAATGTTTCAATTAGTGAAGAGCCTATTAGGAGAAGGGTGATTATGCATTCTAACAATGCTATCTTAGCTTGAATTAGAGAATAGCAGTTTATTCTTGCTGGTAAGCTTTATGCTCCGGGGATTATGTCTTGGCAGGATGCTGAACGTGCAGCTAAATTTATTTGGCCTCACCTAAGAATACATAATCAATGGTTTGTTCAACTGCGTTTCTTAGAACAAAATTTAGACTTTCAGAAGATAAAGATGCAATTTTATTTGGTGGATCTTGGAACCTTGATGGTCATCTGATTGTTTTAAAGGATTGGAATCCTACTATGGATTATCATCTGCTGGACTTTTCGGTATCTCCTTTTTGGTTAGAGTAGAAATATATTTTAACTGAGTTCACTTATGCTGATATTCTCAGAATGTTCGGTAATATTGTTGGAGAAGTTAGAGTTGTAGAACCAGATGGTGTGAATCCTCCTACATCTTCTAAGTATAGAGCTCTTGTTCTTATTGATGTTAACACTCCTCTTATTACTGGTATAACTACTGCTAATGCTGCTGGTGTTACTAGAAGGATTGGGTTTTTTTATGACAAACATCCATATCGTCTATGCCCTGAATGTAAAGTTCCTAATCATAAAGAGATTGACTGTGGTGATATGACTCATACCCGTCATGAGATGGAGGAAATTGTTCGTGGTTTTGGTTTTGAAGAGCCCATCTTGCCTCCTCAAAGGAATCCAAAACAAGAAGCACAACTCTTTTTACAGCATGGATCTCAGAGGAGAAACAGACTACGATAACCAATTGAACAAGAACAGTCTAGACCCTATGATGGTATGCGAATTTCAATATTCTCGGCTACGGATTCAGAATCTGGTGCTTCTTCTTCATATCACAATCAATCTCAGCCTTCTTTATCTATGAGACCAACTTCTACTCTGACTTGTGATGGTGCTAGTACTAGTGGTGTTAAGACGAGATATCGCCGCACTCCAACTTTGGTTATAACTTCTCAGCCTCATAATCATGATGCTGATTTGGATGAGAATGTTGTTACTACTCCAGTTGATGATACTGTCTCTGTTGAAGATGATGACACTAATTCAATTATGGAGAATGTGTGGGACATTGATGCAGCTACTGCTTATAATGCACAAAATCATACTGATGCATGACAACAGGTGATTCTCAAAACCTATCATTTTTATTAATTTTTGGTATATTATTTGTTTTGTTTTCTTTTTGCAATCTTTTTCGCATTTCTCTGTTATTACCGTCATGAAAATCCTTTCTTGGAATTGTTAAGGTATAGGTAACCCTCATACCCGTGATTATCTTCATTTCTGCTTGAAAAACAATGACCCAGATATATTTTTCTTGACTGAAACCAAGGCTCAATCAAATAATATGAGATTTTATCTTACTCAAACTAAGTATCCTCATTATTGGTTTTATCCTTCTTTGGGCCTTTATAGTGGTATCTCGCTTGCTTGGAAAAATGGAATAGATCTTGAAATGATGCATAAAACCTCTAAAACTATCCATGCTATTGTCCATACACATGATAATAATATGGATTTCTTGATAACCTTTATGTATCGTGCTCATGATACTATAGAAAATGATAATCAGTGGCAATATCTTATTGATATGAATTTGTATGTTGATCTTCCTTGGATTCTCTTGGGTGACTTAAACTTTACCATGCATGATTCAGAAACTCATAGCTCTAGTGCCACGAATCCTCATCATTCTAGACATGTTAGGAATTTTGTTCAACAACTAGGTCTCATCGACTTAGGTTATTCCGAAGGTGACACAACTTGGTCAAATCATCGTAGTGGAGATGATTATGTCTTTGCTCGTCTAGATAGAGGTTTAGTGAATAATCGATGGATCAACCATTATATGAATGCTCATCTTCAACATTTAATTCCTGTTGCTTCGGATCACTGCCCGATTTTGCTTCATATGATTCCTTCCGCTTCAAAACATTCGCCTTTTAAGCTCTACAAATGTTGGTTTCAAATGGATTCTTGTAGGGATACTATTGCACGAAGCTGGCAATAACAATTTTCGGGGTCTCCTTCTTTTCATTTTTCGAGTAAGTTAAAATAAACCAAAGATCAGTTGCAGGTGTGGAAGAGAATGTCTTTCGGCAATATTGAAAATAACCTTATTCAGAATCAGCTACAATAATGTTATGATCACAATTTGCCTTCTTCTCATCCCCAGGTCAAACATTTAAGTTCTTCCCTGCAGCAGTGGCTATCAATTCAGAATGAGTTTTTCATGCAAAAAGCAGGTACAAAATTTTTAGAAGCCGACAGAAACACTACTTATTTTCATTCAATAGCCAATTACAATAAAAGAAGATCAACTATCAACTCTATACAGGGTCCTTTGGGCATTTGGTATGATAACATAAGTGATATTGAAGCTATGTTTCTTACCCATTTTAAGAATATTGATTCTTCTTCTAAGCCTCAAGTTAATAATGAGATTTTGCAGCTTTTTCAACCTTGTGTTTCAGATGTTCAGAACGCCTTATCCAGGTGCCTAATGCTCAAGAAATAAACAAATTAAACCTTGGGCTTCTCCAGGTAATGATGGATTCCAAGCTGGATTTTACCAGCGTTGTTGGGATATTGTCGGCAATGAGGTAATATCCATGGTTCGGTACTTTTTTACTCATAGACACATGCTTAAAGCCATTAATCATACCTACCAAGTGTTAATCCCTAAAATTCAAAACCCCAAAACACCTGCTGATTACCGCCCTATTAGTCTGTGAAATGTTAGCTACAAGATTATTTCCAAAATTTTAGCTAACTGCCTTAAACCTTTGCTTCCAGATATTATCTCTCCTACTCAAAATGCTTTTATTGCAGGAAGACATATCCATGACAATATCATTATTGCTCATGAGATTTTGCATAGTATGAAAGTTAAAAAGATTAAGAAGGCTCTGGTAGGTTTAAGTTAGACATGTCGAAAGCTTTCGACAGGGTTGAATGGTCTTTTTTGCTTTCTATCTTTCGGAAATTGGGTTTTCATAATGACTGGATTAGTTTGATTAATCAGTTCATATCTACAACAAATATTTCCATTCTTATCAATTGTAGTCCTTGTTCAACTTTTTCTCCGACTCGGGGTATTCGTCAAGGAGACCCTTTGTCTCCTTATTTATTTGTTTTCATTATGGAAGCCTTTTCTAGACTTTTGCAGCTTAATGTTTATTCTGGCTATCTTTCAGACATTAGAATTAACCATCACTGTCCTTGATCAATCATCTCATTTTGTCATGAGATGATTATTTGTTATTTTTTGAAGCTGATTTTACTCAAATGCAACATCTCCAACAATTGCTACACATCTTTGGACAAGCATCACAATAGGTGATAAAAATGCAGAAATCAACCTTATTTTTTGGTAAACATACTTCTACTGCTCATAAGTCTAGTATCTCTGGTATTCTTGGTATGAAAGTTATGGGACTTGGAGAAAAATATTTGGGTATACCTCTTCTAATGCACAGATCCAGACATAAGAATTGTCAAGGTATTATTGATAACATGAATAATATATTGCAGGGTTGGCAGAGCAAAATTGTTAATCAAGCAGGGAGAACCATGAAAGTTAATGCTGTTTTAAGCACCATGGGTATGTATCAAATGCAAATTTTTAAACTACCTAAAACAACTCTTCAACAGATGGAAAGAATCCAAAGAAGCTATAAGTGGAACAATTACAGCAAGCCGCATTCTCGAAATACATTTCTTGGAAAAAGGTATGTTACCTAAAAGGCTAGGTGGATTAGGACTGAAAAATTTAAGTAACTATAACTTAGCTTTTCTTGCGAAACTAGCTTGGCATTTGTTACAAAACCAAGATGCTTTATGGGCAAAGTTGTTGAAAGGTGAACATTTTCCTCACCATGACTTGCGATTTTTTCCTCCACCCGTTCATTCAAATTCAAGTTGGATTTGGCAAAGTATCTGCATTGGGCTTGAGATTATTTTGAAAAATGCTAAGTGGCAAGTTGGTAATGGTACTCATATCAACATCTGGACATCTAACTGGATTCCTTCTTTGAATTCTACTTTACAGGACTGGGTGATTTGAATACTTCTAATTATCAATTAGTTTCAGATCTTATAGACTCTGCTTTCTGAGCAGTGGAATGTGTCGCTTCTTCGTCTTCTTTTTACAGCTGATCAGGTGAACTCCATTTAAAGTATACCCATTCAGTTAGATCAAAAACAAAAGTTAATCCGGCCCTTTACAACTACTGGTATTTTTACTACTGCCTCAACTTATAAGATGTTATGTGATAAAGATCTGATCACAGATAACTCTGTGGGTTTATCTCAGCATTTTTGATTATCTTACTGGAAGTATAAAGTTCCTTACAAGATTCAGATTTTTCTGTGGAAATCTATTCACAATGTTGTTCCAGACAGAGCTAGAATCTTCAATCATATAAACCATGCTGATTTACACTATGTGCTTTGAAACCTCAACCAAATAGAAGATCTGGATCATTTGTTACTTTATTTCCCTTTCTCTAAGGCAATTTGGCAGTATTTTTTCCCTCACCAGTTTCACTCTATATTGCAACATTCTTCTGTCTTAACTTGGATACAAACTTGGCAGCTAAAAGATTCCATTTTTAACATCCAGAAGACTCCTCAGATTATTCACTTAGCCAAGTGCATTATTCATCACATTTGGAAACTTAGATGTAGAGTCGTTTTTAGCAACATCATCCCAAATCATAACTCTGTTATCTATCAAGTTCATCCATATATTGCACAACATCATCTAGATAGTCCTCCTTCTAACTATAATCACTCATATATTTATAATAACATCTTACATCATAAATGGGTTCCTCCTCCTATGCAATTCTTGAAAATTAATATTGATGCTTCTTATAATTCTAGTTCTCTTTTGGCTGGTATTAGAATTATAATTTGAAACTCTACAGGAGCATATGTCATGGGAAGGGGAGCATTAAGGAGAGCTAGCAATGTCCAACAAGCATAAGCATGGGCTATGTTGGAAGCTATGCAACTGACAACAAAAAAAGGTTGGTCTCATGTTGTTTTTGAGACTGACAATCTTAGAATTTGTTCTTTCTTACAACAGCAAACTAATCTCTGTCACTGGCAAAGTTCTCCTTTACTGAGAAAATGTGTAGATATATGTAACATTAACCCTGTGTGGTCTTGTTCTTTTGTGTATAGAGCTTGTAATAAAGCTGCAGATGCAATAGCTAAGGCAGCTCGTAAGTACAATTTATGTGGGGAATGGTGGTTTCATTCACCTGCTTTGTTAATTCCTTACATAGATAATGATGTAAGAAATCTTCCTGTGTAATATATGTTTGTTTCTTTGTTGAAAAAAAAGCATGGATCAGAACCCTTGATCCCAAAAAAATACACCAAACACCACTTGCATATACATGAATCATCTCATCGAGTTACTGAGAGATGCTGTTTAATACTACAGAGGCTGCTAAAGATGTATGTTCCTAAGAGTAAAGGAGGGGCTGTATGTTTCTTGGTCTATTTTGTTCATTTCGATCAAAACGATGAAAAGTTGATGATGATGAAATATGTTGAAAAGGTTTCTAGGATATTTTCTAATCAATTATCCATTGATAATCATCCTGATATTTTTAGGGGCGACCCAAACGTAAATCTAAGCTAACCCTTATCTTCGATTTTTCGAAATGGCCAATATGCCGTTATATAATTAGGAGCCTACACCATAATCGGTAGGTTAAAGGCGAATCGGTAGGTTACATTGAAACTATACCTACCGATTATTGTGTAGATACTTCGGCTAATAATCCCTTTTATAATCGGTAGGTTATCCAACTTGTAAGACTACCGATTATAAGGAGCCCCATATTCAACCTTGGCGAAAATCCATAGGTTTTGAGGGGTGCAGAGCCAACCATAACCACTTGGCTTGAGCTGTGGATGTAGCCATAATCGGAAGCCTAATAGGTTACATACACTACCGATTATAAGTTCCCCTAAATGAGTTTTTTCTAAAATCCTTCACGTAATGAATTTTGAAATCTACCATAATCGGTAGGGTATATAATTATATAACCCACCGATTATAACGAGCCCCAGATCCAACCTTTGCCATATTTCATAGGTTTTGAGTGTACACAGCCAGCCATAACCACTTGGTTCGTGTTTTGGATGCAGCGTTAATCGGGAGTTAAATATATTACCAAACCATTCGATTATCGGTTGCCCCAAAATGAGTTTTTTACTAAAATCCTTCATGTAAGGGAATTTGAAATATACCATTATCGGTAGAGTTACCAACTTAACAACCTACCGATTATAAGGAGCCCCAGATCGAACCCTTGCCAAATTCCATAGGTTTTGAGTGTACATAGCTAGGCATAACCATGTGGTTCGTGATTTGGATGTAGCCATAATCGTAAGCCAAATAGGTTCCACAACCTACCGATTATAGGTTGCCCCAAAATGAGTTTTTTCTAAAATCCTTCATGTAATGAATTTTGAAATCTACCATAATCGGTAAAGTTTATCACTTCTTACCGTCCGATTATAATCGGTAGTCAAATGAAGTATTTTCACTTCCGATTATACAGTTGCCCCAAATTTTATTTTTTGCGAAATCTCAATTTTTTCGAATTTGAGAACTATATTAATCGGTAGTTAATATGATTTCCGATTATACAGTTGCCCAAATTTTGTTTTTGCAGAAATGTCATTTTTTCGAATTTGAGAACTAGAATAATCGGTAGTTAATATGACTTCCGATTATAAAGTTGCCCCAAATTTCTTCCTTGACGAAATCACCAATTTTGGGAATTTAGGAGCTACTATAATCGGTAGTCTAGTGAGGTTCTTGTTCCTTCCGATTGTTATAGAAGCAAGATACGCGTTTGGTACAAAATTGATATTAATCGGTAGTATAATATCGTTACTAAGCTTCCGATTTCTTTATAATAATCGGGCACAAAATAGCTTCCGATTATGTAGGGCATTAACGTATTCTCCGCATTTTTGGACATCCCTTAACGGTGTATATGGGTTGGGAATAAAAAAGTCGCCCCTAATTCTTTTGGGGTCGCCCCTAAAAATGCCAGGATAATCAAAAGCTATTGAAAATATATTTCTCTTTTATTGAAAAGTTACCAAAAGGTATTACATGGATAAAAAAAATTAATTAGCCATTGATTCTAATGGATTTCGTTATAGCCTCGGATTTTAAGTACAATCTCAATTGTATAGTAAACATGATCGTCAGCGGGGTGTATCGCTAGCACTGGAACAAATATGCCGTCTTTATTAACAACATACTCGTACAAGCGTTCATACAGGGGTTTAGTTGAGTCATCGTAACCCCATGCATCCAACGTAAGACCATATTTCTTATTATCAGCAGGATCGATCCAGTCCATATAACACCAGTACTTTTCTTTTTTACAGTGATACCAATGACACTCACTTTCGGGTCCATCTTGGGGTTCAAATTCTAATCTTCCGCCGGGAGGCAACATTACACCTGCTACATCGTGATGTTGCGATTGACACTTAACCCATAAATGTGCTTTCTTCTTTATGAAAGCATTCACTATCAGTACCGTTCGTCTGTCATAGATTTTTTTGTTAAAAGGATCAGTTGAATAATCACAAGGTGAACAACCTTCCTTCTCCCATGGAGCACAGGGGGGAGGCCAATCTGCTGTCACTTCTTGTACGATTGACAAGAGTACTGTACTAAGCAGTATTACACATCCTACGGGATATCCCAACCTTGGCAACATTCTTATCATGCACCAAATTGCATGCCAGTTGATAAAATTTTGTATATAAAATTGAATATTTTTCTGAATAAAATAACATTGTATGGTGTCTTTAAATAGGTAGAATTTTTTTGAAAATTACACTTATTGTATCTGTTTCAAAATTAACTTTTGAATGTATAGCATATAAATGAAGTAACTTATTCCCTTATTTAATTGATCCTGACATTTGTGTTTATGAGTTACCGTTTTCTATGAAAATATTAGCTAGGAAATTTTTAATTCTTTTGACCATACAATTTGATCCCGTATCTTTACCGGATGATTTACCATTGTGCCACAGTGACTTCAGGATTACCTAGGAATCTTAGTGTTGGTAACATGGTAAAAGTTTCGACCGAGCCACCATATTGGAGCCTTGTTTTATGGTTGTGAATGCAAAAGAATATACACCACAATAGACACGGTCATAAGATCTCTTGCATAAAAAGCTTCTCAATATCTCTACTAATCCTGCAATTAACTAACCTCCTGTTGGTGTATAAAAAATATCATTTTACGAAAGCACCATATAGGCATACATTTGCAATGGCGAAGATATGCATGATTGATGGTAAGAGGAGGATAAATACATACCCGTTTTATAAAAAGGCAGTAAATGGATAAAAGAGTAAGTATCAGTTTGTGCAAGAAATACGATTATAAACTTGAACTTGAAAGAGTAAGTATCAGTTTGGGAGAACTAGTTTTTACTCAGAATGATTTTTCTCGAGTGGATACACTATAAGTTAATAGTCTAGATTTACAAGCACTTCAAATTTGTAATGCATTACTCGATATTCTTTGGAGTAACACTACCCAAAGTAACACTTTGGTCGATTGCATGAATTTGTAATGCTTGATAAATCTTGCGTCAAGATTTGTAATGCTTGGCGCCTCGCCTCGCCTAGCGCCTAACACAACATAGAATGTAGCCAATCAAAAACGAAAGTTTGCTAAACTGTTATGTTTGAGTTTATGAACTTGAGCATTTAAATTTTCAAGCGTTCCTCTACATGCACCCATACGTTGATAACATCAATATCCACCACCAATATTACTTTGTTCACTAAAAACTTAACGCATGGTATCCTGTGATTCCCTGTGATACACCGTTTTTGATTGATCGTTGTCAAAAGCAATATCTTCCCTTAGCCAAGAAATGCTGTCTAGAGGAGAAAAATCGCGAATGGTGTTACTATAATTTTTACGAAAGCTGCCCGTACCTCTATGGTAAACATACTCCGAAAGAGGAATGTATAAAGAAGGCCAAGGATTATTGTGGGTACAATTCAACCAGATTTTGTCTCCCCTGAAAAACTCTGTAAACATGATCCAATAAGGAAGAGCGCCGGTCAAGAATGGGAATTTCAAAATAAAATAGTTGCCCTCACTTGTCCATATATTATCTTCTAAAATAAAATAGGATTATATGCAGAAGTAGGCCTGGTCTGGACCCTCACTTTCATTTCTAGGCCACTTTTTTTATTTCTTGCAAAACTGGGCAAGTTAAACGGATTCCATCCACTTTAACCATCTCGGTCAATTTATCGCGTTGACTTGTCAATATCTCGCCAAAGTATCACATAAGGAGATCTCATTGATGTGGTAAGATTACTGAAATGTCCTTCCATATCCATACGTGTGTCGGTAGCATAGTATATTTCGTCCATATGTGTCAGATCTGAAAGCCTAACCTAAGATCGCTAAAATCTCGAAGATAATTGAACGGATATGATGGACGTCTATAGGAATTAATGCTACACATGTGAGCTTCTGCAGCGTCTATCTGAGATGTGAACATCTCGGTGATTTCTAACAGCTACGATTTCCAATATACAACTGTTGATGGTGGTTTTTAAACAAAGGGTAAACTCGTAAAATCCTAAAAATAACCTAATGTCACCAAGTGACACATTTATTAGGACATTTAAGGCAGGTAGTCGGTATTTAATAGGGGTATTTTTCAAATTAGGGTTACAACGAACAAAACCCTAATTCACCTCCATGCCAATAGCAAACCATGCCAAACGCACTCGCAGCAGTCCTAGCTACCCTAGTCACGTCACGCCAAGCCAAGCACTCTGGCTTGGCCCTAGCCACGCCATGCCAAAATGGCGCCCGCGCCTAGGCTTACAAACCATGCAACCTAGGCCAAGTAGGCCACGCATGCCATTGGCACAAACCAACATGCTCGCTGGTAGCTTTTCCTACCAAGGCCACGGCCCTTACGACCACGCATGCCATTGGCACATGCCAACATGCTCGCTGGTAGCTTTTCCTACCAAGGCCACGGCCCTAACGGCCACGCATGCCATTGGCACATGCCAACATGCTCGCTGGTAGCTTTTCCTACCAAGGCCACGGCCCTAACGGCCACGCATGCCATTGGCACATGCCAACATGCTGGCTGGTAGCTTTTCCTACACGGCCACGGCCCTAACGGCCACGCATGTCATTGGCACATTCCAACATGCTCGCTGGTAGCTTTTCCTACCAAGGCCACGGCCTAACGGCCACGCATGCCATTGGCACATGCCAACATGCTCGCCGGTAGCTTTTCCCACCAAGGCCACGGCCCTAACGGCCACGCATGTCATTGGCACATTCCAACATGCTCGCTGGTAGCTTTTCCTACCAAGGCCACGGCCCTAACGGCCACGCATGCCATTGGCACATGCCAACATGCTCGGTGGTAACTTTTCCCACCAAGGCCACGGCCCTAACGGCCACGCATGCCATTGGCACATGCCAACATGCTCATTGGGTAGCTTTTCCCACTAATGCCACGGCCCCTAACGGCCACGCATGCCATTGGCACATGCCAACATGCTCGCTGGTAGCTTTTCCTACCAAGGCCACGGCCCTAACGGCCACGCATGCAATTGGCACATGCCAACATGCTCGCTGGTAGCTTTTCCTACCAAGGCCACGGCTCTAACGGCCACGCATGCCATTGGCGTATGCCAACACGCTCGCTGGTAGCCTTCATCACCTAGTCGTGGCCCTAATGCGCGCTGGTAGCCTAACTTGCAAGCCGTGCAACCTAGGCAAATTCGACCGTACGCGCCACTGGCACACGCCAAAACCCACCCTGGTAGCCTTATTTGCAAACCATGCAACCTACCACCAAGGCATTTCGCACATGCCATTGGCACATGCCACGCACGCCACTAGCAGCTCTGGCATTGCCACTTACACTCAACGTACAACCTACCACCAAGGCATTTCGCACATGCCATTGGCACATGCCACGCACGCCACTAGCAGCTCCACCATTGCCACTTACACTCAACGTACAACCTACCACCAAGGCATTCCACATTCCATTGGCACATGCCTCGCACGCCACTAGCAGCTACTCGGCATTGCCACTTACACTCAACGTACAACCTACCACCAAGGCATTCCGCACATGCCATTGGCACATGCCACGCACGCCACTAGCAACCTCTGGCATTGCCACTTGCACTCAAGGTGCAACCAACACTCGAGATATCAACACAACCTGGGGATTCTTTCCGGGTTTTGGTTTGGCGGTCACAGCTTGCAGCGTACACTACGCTCACATTAAGAAAGCGTGAAAAGGAATAATGCGGTCAAATAAATGAGGAAATAATGGTGAAAAAGTTTTTCACCCATTAACCCCATGCGGTTACCACCTCCTCCCATTATTTCACCCTTTACTCCCTTCCTTCATGAGGCCAGGGTACGTTTCAATCTCTACTTGTATAAATAGCTCTTACCTATTTCCACTAGACAACAAGTCTCGGTCAGGAGAAAAATACTACACTCTCAGAAAAGGAAACTTTGCAAGCTCTCCAAAAAGCTTTCATCTCTTGCAAGCTTCCGAAGCTTCTACTTTCTGATACAAGTCTAAACACTACTCTCCCACTATTCGGTCTCAACACCTTTCTTGGCTTCCCTCCCCAAATCAACCCCTTTTCCTCCACTTTGTGACCGAAGCAAGTCTGAACGGCCATTTTCTTGGTTTAGGCCGGACTTGTCTGGATTGATCTCTCGAATCTATAAAGTGCTCACGTGCGGCACATTTGTTTAGGGTTTGAACCAGGTTTCTCACTCCTACCGAATTTGAGAAATCGGCGAAATGATTTTTACCCATAAACAATTGGCGACCACAGGCGGGAGGATTGATCTATCGGCTCAATGTCGATCATCGATCTCGTTCTTCGACCCAAATGTCAAGATGGTAGGGAAGGCGACTCGATCCGACTCAAGCGCCAGACGACCGTTACCGGTTGTAAAACTACACTGAAAACTGGGGACTCGTTGAAGATTCCACCAGCGATTGGGGACTTGCGACTCGACTCAATTGCCAGACAACCCGGTTATCAGTTGTTAAAACTACACCAGAAAACTGGGGACTCGCTGAAGACGCTACCAGCAATTGGGGACTAACTGGCGATGCTACCAGCAAAGCCGCCTTTTACTTGGAGAGAGGCGTGTTTGCAAGTGAGTAAATTTAAATTGTGCAAGATAAACGATCTTTTTTTAGGTTCTTAATAAAACCGTCATACTCTTGTGCCTGTTGCTAGCACACACTTTCATAAAAGCAATATTCCTTTCCCAAAACATAATCAGAGTCATACTATCAAAACCATTCATCCCAGAAATAATCCAATATCCTCAAAAGCTACCAGCGGTCTACCAAAACCGGTCAAACTTTGAACCAGACATCCAATATGTCTTTCAAAAAAAAAAAAAGAGAAGAAGAACCTAAATGAAATTTTAACAGAGAAACATTCAAGGAAAATCATCCAACAAGTCTGCTTTTCTGGGAAAGTCAACTTTGCATCTTCAAGAGCCGCTCTCTTCATAGTCAACATCTTGGAAAGTTTTTCTAGTTCCACCTCTGTCGTGCAATTTCCTCGGAGGAAAGGCTTTCGATTGCTGCATCTTTCAACTTTTGGATCTCAAAGCAAGGCCTTCGACAAACCACGAAGTGTTGAACTCCTTTTCTACGCACACGTCGCGATGGTGCTCCCGAATCGGCAATAACGTCTTCGAAAACGATGTGACTAGTCACCTCATGCATATCCTCGATGGAAGATAAAGCCTCTTCCACACGCTTTAACCAGCAACATAAGCAAATCGACTAGTGACTTTCTTGGTTGTGGCCATATGTCTGTACTTCTCCCGGATTCGGTGTACAACGCCTCATGCTTAGCCTAAGCACGCACAAGCCGCCAACCAGCACATGTCCTGGATAAGGAACCAAGTACGGGGGATCAAAATGGCGCCTGCACTGGCCTCACGAATCGCAGAGGGTCTTCTTCCATGTCTACGGCAGCAACCATCGGAGAATCATCCACCGTTTGAACCACATCCGTACTCGACAATTGGCTAACTCCCATCTCCAAGTCACGTGGCGGTGGCCACCAAAGGCAAGTTTTAGCGTGGCTCTACCCCAGAATCGTCCTCCAGACCGGATTCTTCCCTACGAACTTGAGTCAGACATTTTTCAAAAGAAGAAATCGAAGAAGAAAGAAAAAGAAGCGCGGAACTCACCGAACCACTTCTAGAAAAAGAACCCCGTCTTTTAGAGGAATCACTCTCACTTGTCGAACTTTCTTTCTCCGACTCATCACCGCTATGAGAAGGCTCGGTCTTCTGAATTCTTTGAAGAAATTGCCGTCTCCTGGCAACGTGCAAGGGCAAAAAAGCATTAACCCTACCGAAGCCCTGGAAGAAACAAGACACATGTTTTCAGCAGAATTTCACGTGTTTTGAGACAAACCAATGAAGAAGCGACACATACCTGGTTATTGGAAGAACCAAAAGACACGAGAGCTGCGGGAGGATCTTTTGAAACCATCCGGAACCCGCCAGCACGATTCTTCGTTCTCCGTTCCATGGCCTGGAAACTTTCTGAGTTACTAGGCAACTTTCGCTTGAGATCCCTCAACATTGGATACTTCTTCAAAACTGCTGGGGAAGGTTTACAACGAACGTTCTCCACCACGTTATTCACGAACTCTTGAATCATAATAAATTCGTCGCACCAGAACTTATTATAGCCGAAGGTCGTCGAAGTTACTCTTCCCGTTTGAAAGAAGGAAAGACGGATACCTGGCTCAAGGGCACTGGCATTAAGGGCGGCACACAATGAATCCTTAGGGATCACCGGCTGGTAAGCAAGAGGCACCCCTTGATCGAAACCCATGTGACGAGCAGCACGGTCAATATTGTAAGCAGCTATCTGGAAAGACCCCATGAAGAAAGACGGCATATAACCGGACGTGCAGCTTTGAATAAACAAGTTTTCACCAACGCTCAAATCGCCATCAGAAGACAAAGACAAGCAGAAGCAAATGTGTCAATTTGAGTCACCGACCTATGGACCGGCTCCCATGGGCAAAACTGATTTCATACGACTTATCAAGAAGACTAACCAAGCTCACGCCAACCCTTGGACGCCTTGTTCACCCATCGAAGACCCGAGAGCCGCCCCAACTCGCGGGGATCGAAGGCATCGGTTTCGGAGCGTACTTCTCAAAGTGCTCCCATAGCGGACTTGCGAAAAGCAACGTGCGAGATATGAATTCACTTTCATGAAACCATTCGAAACTCGCATGTTCGCAACTAGGTGATCCAGGATGCACATATAGGGAACCGAGGAATAGCTTGCCAATGGGAAGAACTTAACCTTTTTGCCGACTTCACAAACAATCACTAGCAACTCTGGTCTTATCTCCTTCTTACCGGAAACGTGCGTCAAAAATGTCTCTAGACAACGAGAGCCAAAAATGCTGCAACGTGAAGATCAATGCTTTTGTTTAGGTTCCGGCTCGTCCGGAAACCATTGAGATATCCACCAATTTGTAAAGGCACCTTTCATCCTCTTTCTGGACAGAATCCTTCGACTTCGCAGTGGAGTCTTTCGTGAGAAATCTTCCAACTTAGCGGTAAGGTCATCCCGCATCTTCCCCTCACTTTGAGATAATTGGATGTTAAGATTCCCGATTCTGGGAAGATTGAAAAAGAGAGCCACACTCTCCAAGGAGAAAGTTATCTCACCCCATCTACATATGATCGTATGGGTGTCCGAACACCATCTGGAGATGAAAGCAACCAAGCCAGGGATATCCTTCCTAATCTGGAGATTTACTGAAGCTCTGACGGCATCAATAATCTGCGCTCGAGTCAAGTTGGTATTTATATGCTCCTTACTCACCATGAACTCAACCCATCTATCAAAAGAACGCAATGGGCTTTGGCACATCCACGAAATCAATGTTGGAAGAGGAATATACCCCTTTATGAAGACAGAACCGTATGGTGTTCTGCTGGCGAACCGAACGTGTCTTTCTTTCATCTTCACCACCGGTTAACAAAATTGGCACGAAACACAGGTGATTTTTCCGAGCAGAGGCAAGTTTTTGGCGAAGAATTCATTATTCGTGTTCGGTTTGGAACTATGGACATCCTTCGATGAGGCGGAATTCTGTTCAGTATTTTATACGAGCTCAAGTGCGTCTGCAGTATCATTCTTCGGGTTCAAAAACTATATATGGACCATTTTTCTACGGGTTCAAAATCTGCACGTGATGTTTCTTTCAGGACCGAAAATTCATATATGCAATATTTCCTATGGGTTGAAGTCATATGAAGCATATATACGGTATTCTTCTTGGGATTCACACAGTATTCTCTACGGGTTCGAACCGCACACCGCAGATTTTCTTGGGGTTCAAAATTATACACGAGTGTTTCATACGGGCTCAAGTGCGCTTACGATATCCTTCTTCGGGTTCAAAATTGTATATGGAGCACTTTCCTGCGGGTTCGAATAATATATGCGATTTCCCTTGGTTGCATACATACAATATTTTCTACAAGAGACACGCTAAGAAATTATATGCGCAATATCATTGCAAGGATTATAAAGAAAACGCCTACTCTTAGGGTTTGCACCTACATGAAAAGGAAACAAGAGAAGTCTTGGAAGACATACACAGAAGCCGGTTTTCTTTGTGACTCTGCTGCTAGTAGGAAAGAATGAAAGGAATAAGGTGCAAGGTAAGAGAATGGGATTTTATATATATATGGGCGTGAAGATTCTGAAATAGGGAAGGATTTCCCTTTACCAAAAATCGTGCGGACTCACAAAAACGCCCAACTTCCCAATGTCGCCCAAGTTGCACCGGCCCCACTAATTGCACCGACTTCCCAATTACCGCCCAAGTCACGCTGCAAGCACGCACGACTTCCACACCTTGCGCTTGGGTCCCACCCGACTAACGCGCTCGGTTCCCAACTCACGCCAACTTCCCAACGTCGCCCCAAGCTGCACTGGCCCCACCAATGTGCCCAGCCTCCCGATTTGTGCAAAGCCCCGGAGGCAAGGATTCCAAATCCTATTTATAAAAGGTCGAGACGAGCCTCCTCAATCCTCTTTACGGTTTCTTTGTTGATAGTTTGTCACCATCTTATGCTTACCTCGCAACAAAGCCCTGTTCCGGAGCTAAGCGGGGACTTAATGTTGATGGTGGTTTTTAAACAAAGGGTAAACTCGTAAAACCCTAAAAATAACCTAATGTCACCGGTGACACATTTATTAGGACATTTAAGGCGGGTAGTCGGTAGTTAATAGGGGTTATTTTTTTCAAATTAGGGTTCACGGCGAACAAAACCCTAATTCACCTCCATGCCAATGGCAAGCCATGCCAAACGCACTCTGCCTTGGTCCTAGCTACGCTAGTCACGTCACGCCAAGCCAAGCACTCAGGCTTGGCCCCGATACGCCATGCCAAAATGGCGCCCGCGCCTAGGCTTACAAACCATGCAACCTAGGCCAAGTCGGCCACGCATGCCATTGGCACATGCCAACATGCTCATTGGTAGATTCTCCTACCAAGGCCACGGCCTAACGGCCACGCATGCCATTGGCACATGCCAACATGCTCAGCTGGTAGCTTTTCCTACCAAGGCCACGGCCCCTAACGACCAAGCATGCCATTGGCACATGCCAACATGCTCGATGGTAGCTTTTCCTACCAAGGCCACTGCCACTAACGGCCACGCATGCCATTGGCACATGCCAACATGCTCATTGGTAGCTTTTCCTACAAGGCCACGGCCCTAACGGCCACGCATGCCATTGGCACATGCCAACATGCTCGGCGGTAGCTTTTCCTACAAGGCCACGGCCCTAACTGACCACGCATGCCATTGGCACATGCCAACATGCTCGTTGGTAGCTTTTCCCACCAAGGCCACGTCCCTAACGGCCACGCATGCCATTGGCACATGCCAACATGCTCATTTGGTAGCTTTCCCCACCAATGCCCGCGGCCCTAGCGTACGCGTGCCATTGGCACATGCCAACATGCTCATTTGGTAGCTTTTCCTACCAAGGCCACGGCCTAACGCCATGTATGCCATTGGCACATGCCAACATGCTCGCTGGTAGCTTTTCCTACCAAGGCCACGGCCCTAACGGCCACGCATGCCATTGGCACATGCCAACATGCTCATTTGGTAGCTTTTCCCACCAAGGCCACGACCTTAACGCCACGCGCCATTGGCACATGCCAACATGCTCGCTGGTAGCTTTTCCCACCAATGCCACGGCCCTAACGGCCACGCATGCCATTGGCACATGCCAAAATGCTCGCTGGTAGCTTTTCCTACCAAGGCCACTGCCCTATGACCACGCATGCCATTGGCACATGCCAACATGCTCGGCTGGTAGCTTTTCCTACAAGGCCACGGCTCTAACTTGACCACGCATGCCAACACGCTCATTGGTAGCCTTCATCACCTAGTCGTGGCCCTAATGCGCTATTGGTAGCCTAACTTGCAAGCGGTGCAACCTAGGCCAATTCGACCGTGCGTGCCAGGCTGCACGCCAAGACCGACGCTGGTAGCCTAATTTGCAAACCATGCAACCTACCACCAAGGCATTTCGCACATGCCATGCACGCCACTAGCGGCTCTCAGCATTGCCACTTACACTCAACGTACAACCTACCACCAAGGCATTCCGCACATGCCATTGGCACATTCCACGCACGCCACTAGCAGCTCTGGCATTGCCACTTACACTCAACTTACAACCTACAACCAAGGCATTCCGCACATGCCGCGCACGCCACTAGCAGCTCTGGCATTGCCACTTACACTCAACGTATAACCTACCACCAAGGCATTCCGCACATGCCATTGGCACATGTCACGCACGCCACTAGCAGCTCGGCATTGCCACTTGCACTCAAGGTGCAACCAACACTCGAGATATCAACACAAGCTGGGGATGCTTTCCAGGGTTTTGGTTTGGCGGTCCCATGACTTACGGCGTACTACGCTCACATTAAGAAAGCGTGAAAAGGAATAATGCGGTCAAATAAATGAGGAAATAATGGTGAAAACGTTTTTCACCCATTAACCCCATGCGGTTACAACCTCTTCCCATTATTTCACCCTTTACTCCCTTCCTTCATGAGGCCAGGGTACGTTTCAATCTCTACTTGTATAAATAGCTCTTACCTATTTCCACTAGACAACAAGTCTCGGTCGGAGAAAAATACTACACTCTCGGAAAAGGCAACTTTGCAAGCTCTCCAAAAAAGCTTTCATCTCTTGCAAGCTTAGAAGCTTCTACTTTACGATACAAGTCGAGACACTACTCTCCCGGAGGTTATTTTGGTCTCAACACCTTTCTTGGCTTCCCTCCCCAAATCAACCCTTCTCCTCCACTTTGTGACCAAGCAAATCTGGAACGGCCATTTCTTGGTTTAGGCCGGACTTGTACTGATTGATCTCTCGAATCTACAAAGTGCTCACGTGCAGCACATTTGTTTAGGGTTTGAACCAGTTTCTCACTCACCCTACGAATTTATCGAAATCGGCGAAAACGATTTTACCCATAAACAACAACATCATTAATTGCCCTAACAAGTAACAACACACTAAAACAAAATCCCTTCTCTTCGTCTCTTCCATCTCTGTTTTTCCTTCCCATCTCTCAAGCTGGTAGGGATAATTTTATAAACAACAAAGAAACCGTAGAAGAAACATCACTGTGTCAAAGCATCATCAGGTTATTTGATTTCGTTTCCTATTTTGTTGTTCTTCAAAACGGTAAAACGGGTCTTTAGATACCATATTATGGAAAAAATTCCAAAAATTTGAACACCATTTCCCATCAAAGTAGATGCTTCTGGGTGTATTTAGTAATCCCAGCTCATTGGTTTCAAATGGGACATTTTCCCTAACTTGTGGGAAGCATCCATAAAAGCGCTCCAAAAGCGCTCGGAAAACGAGAAACGTCCTTTTTGCCCTCTTCAACGATGGAATATTGCTAAAAATCTCGGGACCATGTGACATAGTTACATGTCTTGACCGTTAGCCATTTTCCCATCAAAATACACTCCTCTTGAGTGTTTTCCGGAACTCAAAAGTGCAATAAGTGGTAAAATTAGGCAAAATTACCATAAAAATCGGTAAAAGCGGGTCTTTGGATACCATATTATGGAAAAAATTCCAAAAAGTTGAACACCATTTCCCATAAAAGTAGATGCCTCATGGGTGTATTTAGTAATCCCAGCTCATTGGTTTCAAACGGGTAAGTTTCCTAGCCTGTGGGAAGCATCCATAAAAGCGCTCAAAGCGTTCGGAAAACATAAAACGTCCTTTTGCCCTCTTCAACGATGGAATATTGCTAAAATCTCGGGACCATGTGACATAGTTACATGTCTTGACCGTTAGCCATTTTCCCATCAAAATACACTCCTCTTGAGTGTTTTTCGGAACTCGAAGTGCAATAAGTGGTAAAAATTAGGCAAAATTACCAAAAAATCGGTAAACGGGTCTTTGGATACCATATTATGGAAAAAATTCCAAAAAGTTGAACACCATTTCCCATAAAAGTAGATGCCTCATGGGTGTATTTAGTAATCCCAGCTCATTGGTTTCAAACGGGTAAGTTTCCTAGCACATGGGAAGCATCCATAAAAGCGCTCCAAAGCGCTCGGAAAAGCAAAAAACGACCTTTTGCCCTCCAACGATGGAATATTGCTAATAAACTTAGGACCATGTGACATAGTTACATGTCTTGACCGTTATTACTTTTCCCATCAAAATGCACTCCTCTTGAGTGATTTTCCGGAACTCAAAAGTGCAATAAATGGTAAAAATTAGGCAAAATTACCACAAAAAATCGGTAAAACGGGTCTTTGGATACCATATTATGGAAATAATTCCAAAAATTTGAACACCATTTCCCATCAAAGTAGATGCTTCCTGGGTGTATTTAGTAATCCCAGCTCATAGGTTTCAAATGGAAATCTTCCTAGCCTGTGGGAAGCATCCATAAAAGCGCTCCAAAGCGCTCGGAAAAGCAAACGTCCTTTTTGCCCTCTTCAACGATTGAATATTGCTAAAAATCTCAGGACCATGTGACATAGTAACATGTCTTGACCGTTGGTCATTTTCCCATCAAAATGCACTCCTCTTGAGTGATTTTCCGGAACTCAAAAGTGCAATAAGTGGTAAAAATTAGGCAAAATTACCACAAAAAATCGGTAAAGCACGGGTCTTTGGATACCATATTATGGAAAAAATTCCAAAAAGTTGAACACCATTTCCCATCAAAGTAGATGCTTCCTGGGTGTATTTAGTAATCCCGGCTCATTGGTTTCAAATGGGACATTTTCCTAGCCTGTGGAAGCATCCATAAAAGCGCTCAAAAGCGCTCGGAAAACAGAAAACGTCCTTTTTGCCCTCTTCAACGATGGAATATTGCTAAAAATCTCAGGACCATGTGACATAGTTACATGTCTTAACCGTTGTCCATTTTCCCATCAAAATGCACTCCTCTTGAGTGATTTTCCGGAACTCAAAAGTGCAATAAGTGGTAAAAATGAGCAAAATTACCACAAAAATAGGTAAAACGGGTCTTTGGATACCATATTATGGAAAAAATTGAAAAAATTTGAACACCATTTCCCATCAAAGTAGATGCCTCCTGGGTGTATTTAGTAATCCCAGCTCATTGGTTTCAAACGGGACATTTTCCTAGCCTGTGGGAAGCATCCATAAAGGCGCTCTAAAAACAGAAAACGTCCTTTTTGCCCTCTTCAACGATGGAATATTGCTAAAAATCTCAGGACCATGTGACATAGTTACATATCTTAACCGTTGTCCATTTTCCCAATAAAATGCACTCCTCTTGAGTGATTTTCCGAACTCAAAAAGTGCAATAAGTGGTAAAATTAGGCAAAATTACCACAAAAATAGGTAAAGCGGGTCTTTGGATACCATATTATGGAAAAAATTGAAAAATTTGAACACCATTTCCCATCAAAGTAGATGCCTCCTGGGTGTATTTAGTAATCCCACTCATTGGTTTCAAACGGGACATTTTCCTAGCCTGTGGAAGCATCCATAAAAGCGCTCTAAACACGAAACGTCCTTTTTGCCCACTTCAACGATGGAATATTGCTAAAAAAGCGAGGGACCATGTGACATAGTTACATGTCTTGACCAGATTGGCCCTTTTCCCATCAAAATGCACTCCTCTTAAGTGATTTTCCGGAACTCAAAGTGTCATAAGTGGTAAAAATAAGGCAAAATTACAACGAAAATCGGTAAAAGCGGGTCTTTGGATACCATATTATGGAAAAAATTCAAAACGTTGAACACCATTTCCCATCAAAGTAGATGCCTCCAGGTGTATTTAGTAATCCCATCTCATTGGTTTAAAGCACGTAAGTTTCTAGCACATGGGAAGCATCCATAAAAGCGCTCCAAAAGCTCGGAAATGCAGAAAGCGACCTTTTTGCCCTCTTCAACGATGGAATATTGCTAAAAAAGAAACGAGGACCATCTGACATAGTTACATGTCTTGGCGTTTGTCCATTTTCCCATCAAAATGCACTCCTCTTGAGTGATTTTCCAACTCAAAAAGTGCAATAAGTGGTAAAAATTAAAGGCAAAATTACTACAAAAATCGGTAAAACGGGTCTTTGGATACCATATTGTGGAAAAAATTGAAAAAATTTGAACACCATTTCCCATCAAAGTAGATGCCTCACTGGTGTATTTAGTAATCCCAGCTCATTGGTTTTCAAACGGGACATTTTCCTAGCCTGTGGGAAGCATCCATAAAAGCGCTCTAAACACGGAAACGTCCTTTGCCCTCTTCAACGATGGAATATTGCTAAAAACCGAGGACCATGTGACATAGTTACATGTCTTGGCCAGATTAGCCCTTTTCCCATCAAAATGCACTCCTCTTGAGTGATTTTCCGGAACTCAAAAGTGTCATAAGTGGTAAAAATTAGGCAAAATTACAGCGAAAATCGGTAAAACGGGTCTTTGGATACCATATTATGGAAAAATTCAAAAAGTTGAACACCATTTCCATCAAAGTAGATGCCTCCACGGGTGTATTTAGTAATCCAAATTCATTGGTTTAAAGCGGGTAAGTTTCCTGGCACATGGGAAGCATCCATAAAAGCGCTCAAAAGCTCGGAACAGAAAGCGACCTTTTTGCCCTCTTCACATGGAATATTGCTAAAAAAGCTCGAGGACCATGTGACATAGTTACATGTCTTGACCGTTGTCCATTTTCCCATCAAAATGCACTCCTCTTGAGTGATTTTCCTAACTCAAAAGTGCAATAAGTGGTAAAATTTGACAAAATTACCACAAAATCGGTAAACCGGGTCTTTGGATACCAAATTATGGAAAAAATTCCAAAAAGTTGAACACCATTTCCCATCAAAGTAGATGCCTCCACGGTGTATTTAGTAATCCCGACTCATTGGTTTCTAACGGGTAAGTTTCCTAGCTTTGTGGGAAGCATCCATAAAAGCGCTCAAAAGCGCTGGAAAATGCAACGACCTTTTTTTGCCCTCTTCAACGATGGAATATTGCTAAAAACCGAGGACCATGTGACATAGTTGCATGTCTTGACCGTTGGCCCTTTCCCATCAAAATGCACTCCTCTTGAGTGATTTTCGGGAACTCAAAAGTGCAATAAGTGGTAAAAATTAGGCAAAATTACCATAAAAATCGGTAAAACGGGTCTTTGGATACCATATTATGGAAATAATTCCAAAATTTGAACACCACTTCCCATAAAATTAGATGCCTCCTGAGTGTATTTAGTAATCCCACCTCATTGGTTTCAAACGGGACATTTTCCTAGCTTTGTGGGAAGGATCCATAAAAGCGCTCCAAAAGCGCTCGGAAAACAGAAAATCGACCTTTTTGCCATCCGAAGCATGGAATATTGCTAAAACTGCGAGGACCATCTGACATAGTTACATGTCTTGACCGTTGGCCTTTTTCCCATCAAAATGCACTCCTCTTGAGTGATTTTGCGGAAATCAAAAAGTGCCATAAGTGGTAAAATTAGGCAAAATTACCACAAAAATCGGTAAAACGGGTCTTTGGATACCATATTATGGAAAAATTCCAAAAAGTTGAACACCATTTCCCATCAAAGTAGATGCCTCCTAATGTATTTAGTAATCCCACTCATTGGTTTCAAACGGGTAAGTTTCCTTTGTGGGAAGCATCCATAAAAGCGCTCAAAAGCGCTCGGAAAAATGCAAAACGACCTTTTGCCCTCTTCAACGATGGAATATTGCTAAAACAACTGAGGACCATGTGACATAGTTACATGTCTTGACCGTTGGCCCTTTTCCCATCAAAATGCACTCCTCTTGAGTGATTTTCCGGAACTCAAAAGTGTCATAAGTGGTAAAAATTAGGCAAAGTTACAACAAAAAATCGGTCAAACGGGTCTTTTGATACCATATTATGGAAAAATTCCAAAAGTTGAACACCATTTCCCATCAAAGTAGATGCCTCCTGGGTGTATTTAGTAATCCCACTCATTGGTTTCAAATGGGACATTTTTCCCCTGCTTTGTGGGAAGCATCCATAAAAGCGCTCCAAAAGCGCTCGGAAAACAGAAAACGTCCTTTTGCCCTCTTCAACGATGGAATATTGCTAAAAATCTCAGGACCATGTGACATAGTAACATGTCTTGACCGTTGGCCATTTTCCCATCAAAATGCACTCCTCTTGAGTGATTTTCCTAACTCAAAAGTGCAATAAGTGGTAAAATTAGGCAAAATTACCACAAAAATCGGTAAAGCGGGTCTTTGGATACCATATTATGGAAATAATTCCAAAAAATTTGAACACCATTTCCCATCAAAGTAGATGCTTCTGGGTGTATTTAGTAATCCCATTTCATTGGTTTCAAATGGGACATCTTCCTAGCCTGTGGGAAGCATCCATAAAAGCGCTCCAAAAGCGCTCGGGAAAGTAAAACGTCCTTTTGCCCTCTTCAACGATTGAATATTGCTAAAAATCTCAGGACCATGTGACATAGTAACATGTCTTGACCGTTAGCCATTTTCCCATCAAAATGCACTCCTCTTGAGTGATTTTCCTAACTCAAAAGTGCAATAAGTGGTAAAAATTAGGCAAAATTACCACAAAAATCGGTAAACGGGTCTTTGGATACCATATTATGGAAAAAATTCCAAAAAGTTGAACACCATTTCCCATCAAAGTAGATGCTTCACCGGGTGTATTTAGTAATCCCGCTCATTGGTTTCAAATGGGACATTTTCCTAGCTTTGTGGGAAGCATCCATAAAAGCGCTCAAAGCACTCGGAAAATGAAAACGTCCTTTTGCCTCTTCAACGATGGAATATTGCTAAAAATCTCCAGGACCATGTAACATAGTTACATGTCTTAACACCATTTTCCCATCAAAATGCACTCCTCTTGAGTGATTTTCCGAACTCAAAAGTGCAATAAGTGGTAAAAATTAGGCAAAATTACCACAAAAAATCGGGTAAAACGGGTCTTTGGATACCATATTATGGAAAAAATTCCAAAAAGTTGAACACCATTTCCACATCAAAGTAGATGCCTCCACGGGTGTATTTAGTAATCCCAGCTCATTGGTTTCAAACGGGTAAGTTTCCTGGCACAGCAGGAAGCATCCATAAAAGCGCTCCAAAAGCTCGGAAAAGCGAAAACCTTTTGCCCTCTTCAACGATGGAATATTGCTAAAACAACCGAGGACCATGTGACATAGTTACATGTCTTGACCGTTGGCCCTTTTCCCATCAAAATGCACTCCTCTTGAGTGATTTTCCGGAACTCAAAAGTGTCATACGTGGTAAAAATTAGGTAAAGTTACAACAAAAATCGGTAAAACGGGTCTTTGGATACCATATTATGGAAAAAAATTCCAAAAAGTTGAACACCATTTCCCATCAAAGTAGATGCTTCCTGGTGTATTTAGTAATCCCAGCTCATTGGTTTCAAATGGGACATTTTCCTACTTTGTGGAAGCATCCATAAAAGCGCTCCAAAAGCGCTCGGAAAATCAGAAAACGTCCTTTTGCCCTCTTCAACGATGGAATATTGCTAAAAATCTAGGGACCATGTGACATAGTAACATGTCTTGACCGTTGGCCATTTTCCCATCAAAATGCACTCCTCTTGAGTGATTTTCCTGGAACTCAAAGTGCAATAAGTGGTAAAATTAGGCAAAATTACCACAAAATCGGTAAAACGGGTCTTTGGATACCATATTATGGAAAAAATTCCAAAAAGTTGAACACCATTTCCCATCAAAGTAGATGCCTCCTAGGTGTATTTAGTAATCCCGGCTCATTGGTTTCAAACGGGTAATTTTCCTAGCCGGTGGGAAGCATCCATAAAAGCGCTCCAAAAGCGCTCGGAAATGCAGAAACGACCTTTTTGCCTCTTCAACGATGGAATATTGCTAAAACAACTGAGGACCATGTGACATAGTTACATGTCTTGACCGTTGGCCCTTTTCCCATCAAATGCACTCCTCTTGAGTGATTTTAGGAACTCAAAAGTGTCATAAGTGGTAAAATTAGGCAAAGTTACAACAAAATCGGTCAAACGGTCTTTGGATACCATATTATGGAAAAAATTCCAAAAGTTGAACACCATTTCCCATCAAAGTAGATGCTTCCTGGGTGTATTTAGTAATCCCATTTCATTGGTTTCAAATGGGACATTTTCCTAGCTTTGTGGGAAGCATCCATAAAGCGCTCCAAAGCGCTCGGAAAGCAAACGTCCTTTTGCCCTCTTCAACGATTGAATATTGCTAAAAAATCTCAGGACCATGTGACATAGTAACATGTCTTGACCGTTGGCCATTTTCCCATCAAAATGCACTCCTCTTGAGTGATTTTCCGGAACTCAAAAGTGCCATAAGTGGTAAAAATTAGGCAAAATTACCACAAAAATCGGTAAAACGGGTCTTTGGATACCATATTATGGAAAAAAATTCCAAAAAGTTGAACACCATTTCCCATCAAAGTAGATGCTTCTGGTGTATTTAGTAATCCCAGCTCATTGGTTTCAAATGGGACATTTTCCTAGCTTTGTGGGAAGCATCCATAAAAGCGCTCCAAAAGCACTCGGAAAACGAAACGTCCTTTTGCCCTCTTCAACGATGGAATATTGCTAAAAATCTCAGGACCATGTAACATAGTTACATGTCTTAACCGTTGTCCATTTTCCCCATCAAAATGCACTCCTCTTGAGTGATTTTAAGAACTCAAAGTGCAATAAGTGGTAAAAATTAGGCAAAATTACCACAAAAAATCGGTAAACGGGTCTTTGGATACCATATTATGGAAAAAAATTCCAAAAGTTGAACACCATTTCCCATCAAAGTAGATGCCTCCTGGGTGTATTTAGTAATCCCAGCTCATTGGTTTCAAATGGGACATTTTCCTAGCACATGGGAAGCATCCATAAAAGCGCTCCAAAAGCGCTCGGAAAATGACGTCCTTTTGCCCTCTTCAACGATTGAATATTGCTAAAAATCTCAGGACCATGTGACATAGTAACATGTCTTGACCGTTGGCCATTTTCCCATCAAAATGCACTCCTCTTGAGTGATTTTCCTGAACTCAAAAGTGCGATAAGTGGTAAAAATTAGGCAAAATTACCACAAAAATCGGTAAACGGGTCTTTGGATACCATATTATGGAAAAAATTCCAAAAGTTGAACACCATTTCCCATCAAAGTAGATGCTTCACGGGTGTATTTAGTAATCCCAGCTCATTGGTTTCAAATGGGACATTTTCCTAGCTTTGTGGAAGCATCCATAAAAGCGCTCCAAAAGCACTCGGAAAACGAGAAAACGTCCTTTTGCCCTCTTCAACGATGGAATATTGCTAAAAATCTCGGGACCATGTAACATAGTTACATGTCTTAACCGTTGTCCATTTTCCCATCAAAATGCACTCCTCTTGAGTGATTTTCCGGAACTCAAAAGTGCGATAAGTGGTAAAAATTAGGCAAAATTACCACAAAAAATCGGTAAAGCGGGTCTTTGGATACCATATTATGGAAAAAATTCCAAAAAGTTGAACACCATTTCCCATCAAAGTAGATGCCTCCACAGGTGTATTTAGTAATCCCAGCTCATTGGTTTCAAACGGGTAAGTTTCCTAGCCTGTGGAAGCATCCATAAAAGCGCTCCAAAAGCTCGGAAAATGAAACGACCTTTTGCCCTCTTCAACGATGGAATATTGCTAAAACAACGAGGACCATGTGACATAGTTACATGTCTTGACCGTTGGCCCTTTTCCCATCAAAATGCACTCCTCTTGAGTGATTTTCCGAACTCAAAAGTGTCATAAGTGGTAAAATTAGGCAAAGTTACAACAAAAATCGGTCAAACGGGTCTTTGGATACCATATTATGGAAAAAATTCCAAAAAGTTGAACACCATTTCCCATCAAAGTAGATGCTTCCCAGGTGTATTTAGTAATCCCAGCTCATTGGTTTCAAATGGGACATTTTCCTAGCCTGTGGGAAGCATCCATAAAAGCGCTCCAAAAGCGCTCGGAAAACAGAAAACGTCCTTTTTGCCCTCTTCAACGATGGAATATTGCTAAAAATCTCAGGACCATGTGACATAGTAACATGTCTTGACCGTTGGCCATTTTCCCATCAAAATGCACTCCTCTTGAGTGATTTTCCGGACTCAAAAGTGCAATAAGTGGTAAAAATTAGGCAAAATTACCACAAAATCGGTAAAACGGGTCTTTGGATACCATATTATGGAAAAATTCCAAAAGTTGAACACCATTTCCCATCAAAGTATATGCTTCCTGGGTGTATTTAGTAATCCCACTCATTGGTTTCAAATGGGACATTTTCCTAGCTCCGTGGGAAGCATCCATAAAAGCGCTCCAAAAGCACTCGGAAAACAGAAAACGTCCTTTTTGCCCTCTTCAATGATGGAATATTGCTAAAAATCTCAGGACCATGTAACATAGTTACATGTCTTAACCGTTGTCCATTTTCCCATCAAAATGCACTCCTCTTGAGTGATTTTCCGGAACTCAAAAGTGCAATAAGTGGTAAAAATTAGGCAAAATTACCACAAAAATCGGTAAAACGGGTCTTTAGATACCATATTATGGAAAAAAATTCCAAAAGTTGAACACCATTTCCCATCAAAGTAGATGCCTCCTGGGTGTATTTAGTAATCCCAAATCATTGGTTTCAAACGGGTAAGTTTCCCTAGCACTGTGGGAAGCATCCATAAAAGCGCTCCAAAAGCGCTCGGAAATGAAACGACCTTTTGCCCTCTTCAACGATGGAATATTGCTAAAAACTGAGGACCATGTGACATAGTTACATGTCTTGACCGTTGGCCCTTTTCCCATCAAAATGCACTCCTCTTGAGTGATTTTCCGGAACTCAAAAGTGCAATAAGTGGTAAAATTAGGCAAAATTACCACAAAAATCGGTAAAACGGGTCTTTGGATACCATATTATGGAAATAATTCCGAAATTTGAACACCATTTCCCATCAAAGTAGATGCTTCCTGGGTGTATTTAGTAATCCCAGCTCATTGGTTTCAAATGGGACATTTTCCTAGCCTGTGGGAAGCATCCATAAAAGCGCTCCAAAAGTGTTCGGAAAACAGAAAACGTCCTTTTTGCCCTCTTCAACAATGGAATATTGCTAAAAATCTCAGGACCATGTGACATAGTTACATGTCTTGACCGTTGGCCATTTTCCCATCAAAATGCACTCCTCTTGATTGATTTTCCGGAATTCAAAAGTGCAATAAGTGGTAAAAATTAGGCAAAATTACCACAAAAATCGGTAAAACGGGTCTTTGGATACCATATTATGGAAAAAATTCAAAAATTTGAACACCATTTCCCATCAAAGTAGATGCCTCCCGGGTGTATTTAGTAATCCCGAAATCATTGGTTTCAAACGGGACATTTTCCTAGCTCCTGTGGAAGCATCCATAAAAGCGCTCCAAACACGTAAAACGTCCTTTTTGCCCTCTTCAACGATGGAATATTTCTAAAAAACTGAGGACCATGTGACATAGTTACATGTCTTGACCGTTGGCCCTTTTCCCATCAAAATGCACTCCTCTTGAGTGATTTTCCGGAACTCAAAAGTGTCATAAGTGGTAAAAATTAGGCAAAATTACAACGAAAATCGGTAAAACGGGTCTTTGGATACCATATTATGGAAAAAATTCAAAAACGTTGAACACCATTTCCCATCAAAGTAGATGCCTCCTGGGTGTATTTAGTAATCCCAGCTCATTTGGTTTAAAACGGGTAAGTTTCCTAGCCTGTGGGAAGCATCCATAAAAGCGCTCCAAAAGCGCTCGGAAACGTAAAACGACCTTTTTGCCCTCTTCAACGATGGAATATTGCTAAAAACTGAGGACCATGTGTCATAGTTTCATGTCTTGACCGTTGGCCCTTTTCCCATCAAAATGCACTCCTCTTGAGTGATTTTCCGGAACTCAAAGTGCAATAAGTGGTAAAAATTAGGCAAAATTACCACAAAAATCGGTAAACGGGTCTTTGGATACCATATTATGGAAATAATTCCAAAAATTTGAACACCATTTCCCATAAAATTAGATGCCTCCCGAGTGTATTTAGTAATCCCACCTCATTGGTTTCAAACGGGACATTTTCCTAGCACTCGTGGGAAGGATCCATAAAAGCGCTCCAAAAGCGCTCGGAAAACGTAAACGACCTTTTTGCCATCCGAAACGATGGAATATTGCTAAAACTACGAGGACCATCTACATAGTTACATGTCTTGACCGTTGGCCCTTTTCCCATCAAAATGCACTCCTCTTGAGTGATTTTGCGGAAATCAAAAGTGCCATAAGTGGTAAAAATTAGGCAAAATTACCACAAAAATCGGTAAACGGGTCTTTGGATACCATATTATGGAAAAAATTCCAAAAGTTGAACACCATTTCCCATCAAAGTAGATGCCTCCTGGGTGTATTTAGTAATCCCAGCTCATTGGTTTCAAACGGGTAAGTTTCCTAGCCTGTGGGAAGCATCCATAAAAGCGCTCCAAAAGCGCTCGGAAAACAGAAAACGACCTTTTTGCCCTCTTCAACGATGGAATATTGCTAAAACAACTGAGGACCATGTGACATAGTTACATGTCTTGACCGTTGGCCCTTTTCCTATCAAAATGCACTCCTCTTGAGTGAATTTCCTGAACTCAAAAGTGTCATAAGTGGTAAAAATTAGGCAAAGTTACAACAAAAATCGGTCAAACGGGTCTTTGGATACCATATTATGGGAAAAATTCCAAAAAGTTGAACACCATTTCCCATCAAAGTAGATGCTTCCTGGGTGTATTTAGTAATCCCAGCTCATTGGTTTCAAATGGGACATTTTCCTAGCCTGTGGGAAGCATCCATAAAAGCGCTCCAAAAGCGCCTGAAAATGTAAAACGTCCTTTTACCCTCTTCAACGATGGAATATTGCTAAAAATCTCAGGACCATGTGACATAGTTACATGTCTTGACCGTTGTCCATTTTCCCATCAAAATGCACTCCTCTTGAGTGATTTTCCTAACTCAAAAGTGCAATAAGTGGTAAAAATTAGGCAAAATTACAACAAAATCGATAAAACGGGTCTTTGGATACCATATTATGGAAAAAATTCCAAAAGTTGAACACCATTTCCCATCAAAGTAGATGCCTCCTTAATGTATTTAGTAATCCCAGCTCATTGGTTTCAAACGGGTAAGTTTCCTAGCACATGGGAAGCATCCATAAAAGCGCTCCAAAAGCGCTCTGAAAGCAAGAAAACGTCCTTTTTGCCCTCTTTCAACGATGGAATATTGCTAAAAATCTCAGGACCATGTGACATAGTTACATGTCTTGACCGTTGGCCATTTTCCCATCAAAATGCACTCCTCTTGAGTGATTTTCCGAACTCAAAAGTGCAATAAGTGGTGAAAATTAGGTAAAATTACCACTAAAATCGGTAAAACGGGTCTTTGGATACCATATTATGGAAAAATTCCAAAAAGTTGAACACCATTTCCCATCAAAGTAGATTCCTCTTGGGTGTATTTAGTAATCCCAGCTCATTGGTTTCAAACGGGTATGTTTCCTAGCCCGTGGGAAGCATCCATAAAAAGCGCTCCAAAAGCGCTAAGAAAACAAAACGACCTTTTGCCCTCTTCAACGATGGAATATTGCTAAAAAACTGAGGACCATGAGACATAGTTACATGTATTGACCGTTGGCCCTTTTCCCATCAAAATGCACTCCTCTTGAGTGATTTTCCTAACTCAAAAGTGCAATATGTGGTAAAATTAGGCAAAATTACCACAAAAATCGAGAAACGGGTCTTTGGATACCATATTATGGAAATAATTCCAAAAATTTGAACATCATTTCCCATCAAAGTAGATGCTTCCTGGGTGTATTTAGTAATCCCAGCACATTGGTTTCAAATGGGACATTTTCCTAGCACTGTGGAAGCATCCATAAAAGCGCTCCAAAAGCGCTCGGAAAACAAAAAAACGTCCTTTTTGCCCTCTTCAACGATGGAATATTGCCAAAAATCTCAGGACCATGTGACATAGTAACATGTCTTGACCGTTGGCTATTTTCCCATCAAGATGCACTCCTCTTGAGTGATTTTCCTAACTCAAAGTGCAATAAGTGGTAAAAATTAGGCAAAATTACCACAAAAATCAGTAAAACGGGTCTTTGGATACCATATTATGGGAAAAAATTCCAAAAAGTTGAACACCATTTCCCATCAAAGTAGATGCTTCCTGGGTGTATTTAGTAATTCCAGCTCATTGGTTTCAAATGGGACATTTTCCTTGCCTGTGGGAAGCATCCATAAAAGCGCTCGGAAAACAGAAAACGTCCTTTTTGCCCTCTTCAACGATGGAATATTGCTAAAAATCTCAGGACCATGAGACATAGTTACATGTATTGACCGTTGGCCCTTTTCCCATCAAAATGCACTCCTCGTGAGTGATTTTCCGGAACTCAAAAGTGCAATAAGTGGTAAAAATTAGGCAAAATTACCACAAAAATCGATAAAACGGGTCTTTGGATACCATATTATGGAAATAAATCCAAAATTTTGAACACCATTTCCCATCAAAGTAGATGCTTCCTGGGTGTATTTAGTAATCCCAGCTCATTGGTTTCAAATGGGACATTTTCCTAGCCCATGGGAAGCATCCATAAAGCGCTCCAAAAGCGCTCGGAAAACAAAAAACGTCCTTTTTGCCCTCTTCAACGATGGAATATTGCTAAAAATCTCAGGACCATGTGACATAGTAACATGTCTTGACCGTTGTCCATTTTCCCATCAAAATGCACTCCTCTTGAGTGATTTTCCGGAACTCAAAAGTGCAATAAGTGGTAAAAATTAGGCAAAATTACCACAAAAATCGGTAAAACGGGTCTTTAGATACCATATTATGGGAAAAATTCCAAAAAGTTGAACACCATTTCCCATCAAAGTAGATGCTTCCTGGGTGTATTTAGTAATTCCAGCTCATTGGTTTCAAATGGGACATTTTCCTTGCCTGTGGGAAGCATCCATAAAAGCGCTCCAAAAGCGCTCGGAAAACAGAAAACGTCCTTTTTGCCCTCTTCAACGATGGAATATTGCTAAAAATCTCAGGACCATGTGACATAGTTACATGTCTTGACCGTTGACCATTTTCCCATCAAAATGCACTCCTCTTGAGTGATTTTCCGGAACTCAAAAGTGCAACAAGTGGTAAAAATTAGGCAAAATTACCACAAAAGTCGGTAAAACGGGTCTTTGGATACCATATTATGGAAAAAATTCCAAAAAGTTGAACACCATTTCCCATCAAAGTAGATGCCTCCTGGGTGTATTTAGTAATCCCAGCTCATTGGTTTCAAACGGGTAAGTTTCTAGCACAGTGGGAAGCATCCATAAAAGCGCTCCAAAAGCGCTCGGAAAACAGAAACGACCTTTTGCCCACTTCAACGATGGAATATTGCTAAAAACTGAGGACCATGTGACATAGTTATATGTCTTGACCGTTGGCCCTTTTCCCATCAAAATGCACTCCTCTTGAGTGATTTTCAGGAACTCAAAAGTGCAATAAGTGGTAAAAATTAGGCAAAATTACCACAAAAATCGGTAAAACGGGTCTTTGGATACCATATTATGGAAATAATTCCAAAAATTTGAACACCATTTCCCATCAAAGTAGATGCTTCCTGGGTGTATTTATTAATCACAGCTCATTGGTTTCAAATGGGACATTTTCCTAGCCTGTGGGAAGCATCCATAAAAGTGCTCCAAAAGCGTTCGGAAAACAGAAAACGTCTGTTTTGCCCTCTTCAACGATGGAATATTGCTAAAAATCTCAGGACCATGTGACATAGTTACATGTCTTGACCGTTGGCCATTTTCCCATCAAAATGCACTCCTCTTGAGTGATTTTCCGAACTCAAAAGTGCAATAAGTGGTAAAAATTAGGCAAAATTACCACAAAAATCGGTAAAACGGGTCTTTGGATACCATATTATGGAAAAAATTCCAAAAAGTTGAACACCATTTCCCATCAAAGTAGATGCTTCCTGGGTGTATTTAGTAATTCCAGCTCATTGGTTTCAAATGGGACATTTTCCTTGCCTCATGGGAAGCATCCATAAAAGCGCTCCAAAAGCGCTCGGAAAAGCAAAACGTCCTTTTGCCCTCTTCAACGATGGAATATTGCTAAAAATCTCAGGACCATGTGACATAGTTACATGTCTTGACCGTTGGCCATTTTCCCATCAAAATGCACTCCTCTTGAGTGATTTTCCGGAACTCAAAAGTGCAATAAGTGGTAAAAATTAGGCAAAATTACCACAAAAGTCGGTAAAACGGGTCTTTGGATACCATATTATGGAAAAAATTCCAAAAAGTTGAACACCGTTTCCCATCAAAGTAGATGCCTCCTGGGTGTATTTAGTAATCCCATCTCATTGGTTTCAAACGGGTAAGTTTCCTAGCCTGTGGGAAGCATCCATAAAAGCGCTCCAAAAGCGCTCGGAAAACAGAAAACGTCCTTTTGCACTCTTCAACGATGGAATATTGATAAAAATCTCAGGACCATGTGACATAGTTACATGTCTTGACCGTTGGCCATTTTCCCATCAAAATGCACTCCTCTTGAGTGATTTTCCGGAACTCAAAAGTGCAATAAGTGGTAAAAATTAGGCAAAATTAACACAAAAATCGGTAAAACGGGTCTTTGGATACCATATTATGGAAATAATTCCATAAATTTTAACACCATTTTTCATCAAAGTAGATGCTTGCTGGGTGTATTTAGTAATCCCAGCTCATTGGTTTCAAATGGGACATTTTCCTAGCCTGTGGGAAGCATCCATAAAAGTGCTCCAAAAGCGTTCGGAAAACAGAAAACGTCCTTTTTGCCCTCTTCAACGATGGAATATTGCTAAAAATCTCAGGACCATGTGACATAGTTACATGTCTTGACCGTTGGCCATTTTCCCATCAAAATGCACTCCTCTTGAGTGATTTTCCGGAACTCAAAAGTGCAATAAGTGGTAAAAATTAGGCAAAATTACCACAAAAATCGGTAAACGGGTCTTTGGATACCATATTATGGGAAAAATTCCAAAAGTTGAACACCATTTCCCATCAAAGTAGATGCCTCCACTGGTGTATTTAGTAATTCCAGCTCATTGGTTTCAAATGGGACATTTTCCTTGCCCGTGGGAAGCATCCATAAAAGCGCTCCAAAAGCGCTCGGAAAACGCCCGAAACGTCATTTTTGCCCTCTTCAACGATGGAATATTGCTAAAAATCTCAGGACCATGTGACATAGTTACATGTCTTGACCGTTGGCCATTTTCCCATCAAAATGCACTCCTCTTGAGTGATTTTCCGGAACTCAAAAGTGCAATAAGTGGTAAAAATTAGGCAAAATTACCACAAAAAGTCGGAAACGGGTCTTTGGATACCATATTATGGAAAAATTCCAAAAAGTTGAACACCGTTTCCCATCAAAGTAGATGCCTCCTGGTGTATTTAGTAATCCCATCTCATTGGTTTCAAACGGGTAAGTTTCCTAGCCTGTGGGAAGCATCCATAAAAGCGCTCCAAAAGCGCTCGGAAAACAGAAAACGTCCTTTTTGCCCTCTTCAACGATGGAATATTGATAAAAATCTCAGGACCATGTGACATAGTTACATGTCTTGACCGTTAGCCATTTTCCCATCAAAATGCACTCCTCTTGAGTGATTTTCCGGAACTCAAAAGTGCAATAAGTGGTAAAAATTAGGCAAAATTACCACAAAAATCGGTAAAACGGGTCTTTGGATACCATATTATGGAAATAATTCCATAAATTTGAACACCATTTCCCATCAAAGTAGATGCTTCCTGGTGTATTTAGTAATCCCAGCTCATTGGTTTCAAATGGGACATTTTCCTAGCTTTGTGGGAAGCATCCATAAAAGTGCTCCAAAAGCGTTCGGAAAATGTAAAACGTCCTTTTGCCCTCTTCAACGATGGAATATTGCTAAAAATCTCAGGACCATGTGACATAGTTACATGTCTTGACCGTTGGCCATTTTCCCATCAAAATGCACTCCTCTTGAGTGATTTTCCGGAACTCAAAAGTGCAATAAGTGGTAAAAATTAGGCAAAATTACCACAAAAATCGGTAAAACGGGTCTTTGGATACCATATTATGGGAAAAATTCCAAAAAGTTGAACACCATTTCCCATCAAAGTAGATGCCTCCTGGGTGTATTTAGTAATTCCAGCTCATTGGTTTCAAATGGGACATTTTCCTTGCCATCGTGGAAGCATCCATAAAAGCGCTCCAAAAGCGCTCGGAAAACAGAAAACATCATTTTTGCCCTCTTCAACGATGGAATATTGCTAAAAATCTCAGGACCATGTGACATAATTACACGTCTTGACCGTTGGCCATTTTCCCATCAAAATGCACTCCTCTTGAGTGATTTTCCGGAACTCAAAAGTGCAATAAGTGGTAAAAATTAGGCAAAATTACCACAAAAGTCGGTAAACGGGTCTTTGGATACCATATTATGGAAAAAATTCCAAAAAGTTGAACACCATTTCCTATCAAAGTAGATGCCTCCTGGGTTTATTTAGTAATCCCACTCATTGGTTTCAAACGTTAAGATTCCTAGCCCGTGGGAAGCATCCATAAAAGCGCTCCAAAAGCGCTCGGAAACGAAAACGTCCTTTTGCCCTCTTCAACGATGGAATATTGCTAAAAATCTCAGGACCATGTGACATAGTTACATGTCTTGACCGTTGGCCATTTTCCCATCAAAATGCACTCCTCTTGAGTGATTTTCCTGAACTCAAAAGTGCAATAAGTGGTAAAATTAGGCAAAATTACCACAAAAGTCGGTAAAACGGGTCTTTGGATACCATATTATGGAAATAATTCCAAAAATTTGAACACCATTTCCCATCAAAGTAGATGCTTCCTGGGTGTATTTAGTAATCCCAGATCATTGGTTTCAAATGGGACATTTTCCTAGCATGTGGGAAGCATCCATAAAAGCGCTCGGAAAACAGAAAACGTCCTTTTTGCCCTCTTCAACGATGGAATATTGCTAAAAATCTCAGGACCATGTGACATAGTTACATGTCTTAACCGTTGTCCATTTTCCCATCAAAATACACTCCTCTTGAGTGATTTTCCGGAACTCAAAAGTGCAATAAGTGGTAAAAATTAGGCAAAATTACCACAAAAATCGGTAAAACGGGTCTTTGGATACCATATTATGGGAAAATTTCCAAAAAGTTGAACACCATTTCCCATCAAAGTAGATGCCTCCTGGGTGTATTTAGTAATCCCATCTCATTGGTTTCTAACGGGTAAGTTTCCTAGCCTCGTGGGAAGCATCCATAAAAGCGCTCCAAAAGCGCTCGGAAAACAGAAAACGACCTTTTGCCCTCTTCAACGATGGAATATTGCTAAAAATCTCAGGACCATGTGACATAGTTACATGTCTTGACCGTTGGCCATTTTCCCATCAAAATGCACTTCTCTTGAGTGATTTTCCGAACTCAAAAGTGCAATAAGTGGTAAAAATTAGGCAAAATTACCACAAAAGTCGGTAAAACGGGTCTTTGGATACCATATTATGGAAAAAATTCCAAAAAGTTGAACACCGTTTCCCATCAAAGTAGATGCCTCCCCGGGTGTATTTAGTAATCCCAGCTCATTGGTTTCAAACGGGTAAGTTTCCTAGCCTGTGGAAGCATCCATAAAAGCGCTCCAAAAGCGCTCGGAAAACGAAAACGACTTTTGCCCTCTTCAACGATGGAATATTGCTAAAAAACTGAGGACCATGTGACATAGTTATATGTCTTGACCGTTGGCCCTTTTCCCATCAAAATGCACTCCTCTTGAGTGATTTTCCTAACTCAAAAGTGCAATAAGTGGTAAAAATTAGGCAAAATTACCACAAAAATCGGTAAAACGGGTCTTTGGATACCATATTATGGAAATAATTCCAAAAATTTGAACACCATTTCCCATCAAAGTAGATGCTTCCTGGGTGTATTTAGTAATCCCAGCTCATTGGTTTCAAATGGGACATTTTCCTAGCATGTGGGAAGCATCCATAAAAGCGCTCGGAAAACGAACGTCCTTTTTGCCCTCTTTCAACGATGGAATATTGCTAAAAATCTCAGGACCATGTGACATAGTTACATGTCTTAACCGTTGTCCATTTTCCCATCAAAATACACTCCTCTTGAGTGATTTTCCGGAACTCAAAAGTGCAATAAGTGGTAAAAATTAGGCAAAATTACCACAAAAATCGGTAAAACGGGTCTTTGGATACCATATTATGGGAAAAATTCCAAAAAGTTGAACACCATTTCCCATCAAAGTAGATGCCTCCTGGGTGTATTTAGTAATCCCAGCTCATTGGTTTCTAACGGGTAAGTTTCCTAGCCTGTGGGAAGCATCCATAAAAGCGCTCCAAAAGCGCTCGGAAAACAAAACGACCTTTTTGCCCTCTTCAACGATGGAATATTGCTAAAAACTGAGGACCATGTGACATAGTTACATGTCTTGACCGTTGGCCCTTTTCCCATCAAAATGTACTCCTCTTGAGTGATTTTCCGGAACTCAAAAGTGCAATTAGTGGTAAAATTAGGCAAAATTACCATAAAAGTCGGTAAAACGGGTCTTTGGATACCATATTATGGAAATAATTCCAAAAATTTGAACACCATTTCCCATCAAAGTAGATGCTTCCTGGGTGTATTTAGTAATCCCAGCTCATTGGTTTCAAATGGGACATTTTCCTAGCCTGTGGGAAGCATCCATAAAAGTGCTCCAAAAGCGCTCGGAAAACGAAACGTCCTTTTGCCCTCTTCAACGATGGAATATTGCTAAAAATCTCGGGACCATGTGACATAGTTACATGTCTTGACCGTTGGCCATTTTCCCATCAAAATGCACTCCTCTTGAGTGATTTTCCTGAACTCAAAAGTGCAATAAGTGGTAAAATTAGGCAAAATTACCACAAAAGTCGGAAACGGGTCTTTGGATACCATATTATGGAAAAAATTCCAAAAATTTGAACACCATTTCCCATCAAAGTAGATGCCTCCTGGGTGTATTTAGTAATCCCAGATCATTGGTTTCAAACGGGACATTTTCCTAGCCTGTGGGAAGCATCCATAAAAGCGCTCCAAACACAGAAAACGTACTTTTTGCCCTCTTCAACGATGGAATATTTCTAAAAACCGAGGACCATGTGACATAGTTACATGTCTTGACCGTTGGCCCTTTTCCCATCAAAATTCACTCCTCTTGAGTGATTTTCCTAACTCAAAAGTGTCATAAGTGGTAAAAATTAGGCAAAATTACCACAAAATCGGTAAACGGGTCTTTGGATACCATATTATGGAAAAAATTCCAAAAGTTGAACACCATTTCCCATCAAAGTAGATGCTTCCTGGGTGTATTTAGTAATTCCAGCTCATTGGTTTCAAATGGGACATTTTCCTTGCCTGTGGGAAGCATCCATAAAAGCGCTCCAAAAGCGCTCAGAAAACAGAAAACGTCCTTTTTGCCCTCTTCAACGATGGAATATTGCTAAAAATCTCATGACCATGTGACATAGTTACATGTCTTGACCGTTGGCCATTTTCCCATCAAAATGCACTCCTCTTGAGTGATTTTCCTAACTCAAAAGTGCAATAAGTGGTAAAAATCAGGCAAAATTACCACAAAAGTCTGTAAAACGGGTCTTTGGATACCATATTATGGAAATAATTCCAAAAATTTGAACACCATTTCCCATCAAAGTAGATGCCTCCTGGGTGTATTTAGTAATCCCAGCTCATTGGTTTCAAATGGGACAATTTCCTAGCCTGTGGGAAGCATCCATAAAAGCGCTCCAAAAGCGTTCGGAAAACAGAAAACGTCCTTTTTTCCCTCTTCAACGATGGAATATTGCTAAAAATCTCAGGACCATGAGACATAGTTACATGTCTTGACCGTTGGCCATTTTCCCATCAAAATCACTCCTCTTGAGTGATTTTCCTAACTCAAAAGTGCAATAAGTGGTAAAAATTAGGCAAAATTACCACAAAAAATCGGTAAAACGGGTCTTTGGATACCATATTATGGAAAAAATTCAAAAATTTGAACACCATTTCCCATCAAAGTATATGCCTCCGGGGTGTATTTAGTAATCCCAGCTCATTGGTTTCAAACGGGACATTTTCCTAGCCTGTGGGAAGCATCCATAAAAGCGCTCCAAACACAAAAAACGTCCTTTTTGCCCTCTTCAACGATGGAATATTGCTAAAAATCTCAGGACCATGAGACATAGTTACATGTCTTGACCGTTGGCCATTTTCCCATCAAAATGCACTCCTCTTGAGTGATTTTCCGGAACTCAAAAGTGCAATAAGTGGTAAAAATTAGGCAAAATTACCACAAAATCGGTAAAACGGGTGTTTGGATACCATATTATGGAAAAAATTCAAAAAATTTGAACACCATTTCCCATCAAAGTATATGCCTCCTGGGTGTATTTAGTAATCCCAGCTCATTGGTTTCAAACGGACATTTTCTTAGCACATGGGAAGCATCCATAAAAGCGCTCCAAACACAGAAAACGTCCTTTTTGCCCTCTTCAACGATGGAATATTGCTAAAAAACTGAGGACCATGTGACATAGTTACATGTCTTGACCGTTGGCCCTTTTCCCATCAAAATGCACTCCTCTTGAGTGATTTTCCGGAACTCAAAAGTGTCATAAGTGGTAAAAATTAGGCAAAATTACCACAAAAATCGGTAAATCGGGTCTTTGGATACCATATTATGGAAAAAATTCCAAAAAGTTGAACACCATTTCCCATCAAAGTAGATGCTTCCTGGGTGTATTTAGTAATTCCAGCTCATTGGTTTCAAATGGGACATTTTCCTTGCCTTTGGGAAGCATCCATAAAAGCGCTCTAAAAGCGCTCAGAAAACAGAAAACGTCCTTTTTGCCCTCTTCAACGATGGAATATTGCTAAAAATCTCATGACCATGTGACATAGTTACATGTCTTGACCGTTGGCCATTTTCCCATCAAAATGCACTCCTCTTGAGTGATTTTCCGGAACTCAAAAGTGCAATAAGTGGTAAAAATTAGGCAAAATTACCATAAAAGTCTCAGAAACGGTCTTTGATACCATATTATGGAAAAATTCCAAAAGTTGAACACCATTTCCCATCAAAGTAGATGCCTCCTGGGTGTATTTAGTAATCCCAGCTCATTGGTTTCAAACGGGTAAGTTTCCTAGCTGTGGGAAGCATCCATAAAAGCGCTCCAAAAGCGCTCGGAAAACGTAAACGACCTTTTTGCCCTCTTCAACGATGGAATATTGCTAAAAACTGAGGACCATGTGACATAGTTATATGTCTTGACCTTTGGCCCTTTTCCCATCAAAATGCACTCCTCTTGAGTGATTTTCCGGAACTCAAAAGTGCTATAAGTGTTAAAAATTAGGCAAAATTACCACAAAATCGGTAAAACGGGTCTTTGGATACCATATTATGTAAATAATTCCAAAAATTTGAACACCATTTCCCATCAAAGTAGATGCTTCCTGGGTGTATTTAGTAATCCCAGCTCATTGGTTTCGAATGGGACATTTTCCTAGCCTCGGGAAGCATCCATAAAAGCGCTCCAAAAGCGTTCGGAAAACAAAACGACCTTTTGCCCTCTTCAACGATGGAATATTGCTAAAAACTGAGGGCCATGTGACATAGTTACATGTCTTGACCGTTGGCCCTTTTCCCATCAAAATGCACTCCTCTTGAGTGATTTTCCTAACTCAAAGTGCAATAAGTGGTAAAAATTAGGCAAAATTACCACAAAAATCGGTAAAACGGGTTTTTGGATACCATATTATAGAAATAATTCCAAAATTTTGAACACCATTTCCCATCAAAGTAGATGCTTCCTGGGTGTATTTAGTAATCCCAGCTCATTGGTTTCAAATGGGACATTTTCCTAGCCTCGTGGGAAGCATCCATAAAAGCGCTCCAAAAGCGTTCGGAAACAGAAACGTCCTTTTTCCCTCTTCAACGATGGAATATTGCTAAAAATCTCAGGACCATGAGACATAGTTACATGTCTTGACCGTTGGCCATTTTCCCATCAAAATGCACTCCTCTTGAGTGATTTTCCGAACTCAAAAGTGCAATAAGTGGTAAAAATTAGGCAAAATTACCACAAAAATCGGTAAAACGGGTCTTTGGATACCGTATTATGGAAAAAATTCTAAAATTTGAACACCATTTCCCATCAAAGTATATGCCTCCTGGGTGTATTTAGTAATCCCAGCTCATTGGTTTCAAACGGACATTTTCCTAGCCTGGGAAGCATCCATAAAAGCGCTCCAAACACGTAAAACGTCCTTTTGCCCTCTTCAACGATGGAATATTGCTAAAAAACTGAGGACCATGTGACATAGTTACATGTCTTGACCGTTGGCCCTTTTCCCATCAAAATGCACTCCTCTTGAGTGATTTTCCGAACTCAAAAGTGTCATAAGTGGTAAAAATTAGGCAAAATTACCACAAAAATCGGAAACGGGTCTTTGGATACCATATTATGGAAAAAATTCCAAAAGTTGAACACCATTTCCATCAAAGTAGATGCTTCCTGGTGTATTTAGTAATTCCAGCTCATTGGTTTCAAATGGGACATTTTCCTTGCCTGTGGGAAGCATCCATAAAAGCGGTCCAAAAGCGCTCAGAAAACAGAAAACGTCCTTTTTGCCCTCTTCAACGATGGAATATTGCTAAAAATCTCATGACCATGTGACATAGTTACATGTCTTGACCGTTGGCCATTTTCCCATCAAAATGCACTCCTCTTGAGTGATTTTCCGGAACTCAAAAGTGCAATAAGTGGTAAAAATTAGGCAAAATTACCATAAAAGTCTGTAAAACGGGTCTTTGGATACCATATTATGTAAAAAATTCCAAAAAGTTGAACACCATTTCCCATCAAAGTAGATGCCTCCTGGGTGTATTTAATAATCCCAGCTCATTGGTTTCAAACGGGTAAGTTTCCTAGCCTGTGGGAAGCATCCATAAAAGCGCTCCAAAAGCGCTCGGAAAACAGAAAACGTCCTTTTTGCCCTCTTCAACGATGGAATATTGCTAAAAAACTGAGGACCATGTGACATAGTTATATGTCTTGACCTTTGGCCCTTTTCCCATCAAAATGCACTCCTCTTGAGTGATTTTCCGGAACTCAAAAGTGCAATAAGTGTTAAACATTAGGCAAAATTACCACAAAAATCGGTAAAACGGGTCTTTGGATACCATATTATGGAAATAATTCCAAAAATTTGAACACCATTTCCCATCAAAGTAGATGCTTCCTGGGTGTATTTAGTAATCCCAGCTCATTGGTTTCGAATGAGACATTTTCCTAGCCTGTGGGAAGCATCCATAAAAGCGCTCCAAAAGCGTTCGGAAAACAGAAAACGACCTTTTTGCCCTCTTCAACGATGGAATATTGCTAAAAAACTGAGGACCATGTGACATAGTTACATGTCTTGACCGTTGGCCCTTTTCCCATCAAAATGCACTCCTCTTGAGTGATTTTCCGGAACTCAAAAGTGCAATAAGTGGTAAAAATTAGGCAAAATTACCACAAAAATCGGTAAAACGGGTTTTTGGATACCATATTATAGAAATAATTCCAAAAATTTGAACACCATTTCCCATCAAAGTAGATGCTTCCTGGGTGTATTTAGTAATCCCAGCTCATTGGTTTCAAATGGGACATTTTCCTAGCCTGGGAAGCATCCATAAAAGCGCTCCAAAAGCGTTCGGAAAACAAAACGTCCTTTTTTCCCTCTTCAACGATGGAATATTGCTAAAAATCTCAGGACCATGAGACATAGTTACATGTCTTGACCGTTGGCCATTTTCCCATCAAAATGCACTCCTCTTGAGTGATTTTCCTAACTCAAAAGTGCAATAAGTGGTAAAAATTAGGCAAAATTACCACAAAAATCGGTAAAACGGGTCTTTGGATACCATATTATGGAAAAAATTCAAAAAATTTGAACACCATTTCCCATCAAAGTATATGCCTCCTGGGTGTATTTAGTAATCCCAGCTCATTGGTTTCAAACGGGACATTTTCCTAGCCTGTGGGAAGCATCCATAAAAGCGCTCCAAACACAGAAAACGTCCTTTTTGCCCTCTTCAACGATGGAATATTGCTAAAAAACTGAGGACCATGTGACATAGTTACATGTCTTGACCGTTGGCCCTTTTCCCATCAAAATGCACTCCTTTTGAGTGATTTTCCGGAACTCAAAAGTGTCATAAGTGGTAAAAATTAGGCAAAATTACCACAAAAATCTCCAGAAACGGGTCTTTGGATACCATATTATGGAAAAAATTCCAAAAAGTTGAACACCATTTCCCATCAAAGTAGATGCTTCCTGGGTGTATTTAGTAATTCCAGCTCATTGGTTTCAAATGGGACATTTTCCTTGCCGTGGGAAGCATCCATAAAAGCGGTCCAAAAGCGCTCGTAAAAACGTAAAACGTCCTTTTTGCCCTCTTCAACGATGGAATATTGCTAAAAATCTCATGACCATGTGACATAGTTACATGTCTTGACCGTTGGCCATTTTCCCATCAAAATGCACTCCTCTTGAGTGATTTTCCTAACTCAAAAGTGCAATAAGTGGTAAAATTAGGCAAAATTACCATAAAAGTCTCAGAAACGGGTCTTTGGATACCATATTATGTAAAAAATTCCAAAAAGTTGAACACCATTTCCCATCAAAGTAGATGCCTCCCCGGGTGTATTTAATAATCCCAGCTCATTGGTTTCAAACGGGTAAGTTTCCTAGCCTGTGGGAAGCATCCATAAAAGCGCTCCAAAAGCGCTCTGAAAAGCAGAAAACGACCTTTTGCCCTCTTCAACGATGGAATATTGCTAAAAAACTGAGGACCATGTGACATAGTTATATGTCTTGACCTTTGGCCCTTTTCCCATCAAAATGCACTCCTCTTGAGTGATTTTCCGGAACTCAAAAGTGCAATAAGTGTTAAACATTAGGCAAAATTACCACAAAAATCGGTAAAACGGGTCTTTGGATACCATATTATGGAAATAATTCCAAAAATTTGAACACCATTTCCCATAAAATTAGATGCCTCCTGAGTTTATTTAGTAATCCCACCTCATTGGTTTCAAATGGGACATTTTCCTAGCCTGTGGGAAGGATCCATAAAAGCGCTCCAAAAGCGCTCGGAAAACAGAAAACGACCTTTTTGCCATCTGAAACGATGGAATATTGCTAAAACTCTGAGGACCATCTGACATAGTTACATGTCTTGACCGTTGGCCCTTTTCCCATCAAAATGCACTCCTCTTGAGTGATTTTGCGAAAATCAAAAGTGCCATAAATGGTAAAAATTAGGCAAAATTACCACAAAAATCGGTAAACGGGTCTTTGGATACCATATTATGGAAAAAATTCCAAAAAGTTGAACACCATTTCCCATCAAAGTAGATGCCTACTGGGTTTATTTAGTAATCCCAGCTCATTGGTTTCAAACGGGTAAGTTTCCTAGCCTGTGGGAAGCATCCATAAAAGCGCTCCAAAAGCGTTCGGAAAACAGAAAACGTCCTTTTTGCCCTCTTCAACGATGGAATATTGCTAAAAATCTCAGGACCATGTGACATAGTTACATGTCTTGACCGTTGGCCATTTTCCCATCAAAATGCACTCCTCTTGAGTGATTTTCCGGAACTCAAAAGTGCAATAAGTGGTAAAAATTAGGCAAAATTGCCACAAAAATCGGTAAAACGGGTCTTTGGATACCATATTATGGAAAAAATTCAAAAAATTTGAACACCATTTCACATCAAAGTATATGCCTCCTGGGTGTATTTAGTAATCCCAGCTCATTGGTTTCAAACGGGACATTTTCCTAGCCTGTGGGAAGCATCCATAAAAGCGCTCCAAACACAGAAAACGTCCTTTTGCCCTCTTAAACGATGGAATATGGCTAAAAACTGAGGACCATGTGACATAGTTACATGTCTTGACCGTTGGCCCTTTTCCCATCAAAATGCACTCCTCTTGAGTAATTTTCCTAACTCAAAAGTGTCATAAGTGGTAAAAATTAGGCAAAATTACAACGAAAATCGGTAAAAACGGGTCTTTGGATACCATATTATGGAAAAAATTCAAAAACGTTGAACACCATTTCCCATCAAAGTAGATGCCTCCCGGGTGTATTTAGTAATCCCAAATCATTGGTTTAAAACGGGTAAGTTTCCTAGCCTCGTGGAAGCATCCATAAAAGCGCTCCAAAAGCGCTCGGAAAACAGAAAACGACCTTATTGCCCTCTTCAACGATGAAATATTGCTAAAAAACTGAGGACCATGTGACATAGTTGCATGTCTTGACCGTTGGCCCTTTTCCCATCAAAATGCACTCTTCTTGAGTGATTTTCTGGAACTCAAAAGTGCAATAAGTGGTAAAAATTAGGCAAAATTACCACAAAAATCGGTAAAACGGGTCTTTGGATACCATATTATGGAAATAATTCCAAAAATTTGAACACCATTTCCCATAAAATTAGATGCCTCCTGAGTTTATTTAGTAATCCCACCTCATTGGTTTCAAACGGGACATTTTCCTAGCCTGTGGGAAGGATCCATAAAAGCGCTCCAAAAGCGCTCGGAAAACAGAAAACCACCTTTTTGCCATCTGAAACGATGGAATATTGCTAAAACTCTGAGGACCATCTGACATAGTTACATGTCTTGACCGTTGGCCCTTTTCCCATCAAAATGCACTCCTCTTGAGTGATTTTGCGGAAATCAAAAGTGCCATAAGTGGTAAAAATTAGGCAAAATTACCACAAAAATCGGTAAAACGGGTCTTTGGATACCATATTATGGAAAAAATTCCAAAAAGTTGAACACCATTTCCCATCAAAGTAGATGCCTCCTGAATGTATTTAGTAATCCCAGCTCATTGGTTTCAAACGGGTAAGTTTCCTAGCCTGTGGGAAGCATCCATAAAAGCGCTCCAAAAGCGCTCGGAAAACAGAAAACGACCTTTTTGCCCTCTTCAACGATGGAATATTGTTAAAACAACTGAGGACCATGTGACATAGTTACATGTCTTGACCGTTGGCCCTTTTCCCATCAAAATGCACTCCTCTTGAGTGATTTTCCGGAACTCAAAAGTGTCATAAGTGGTAAAAATTAGGCAAAGTTACAACAAAAATCGGTCAAACGGATCTTTGGATACCATATTATGGAAAAAATTCCAAAAAGTTGAACACCATTTCCCATCAAAGTAGATGCTTCCTGGGTGTATTTAGTAATCCCAGCTCATTGGTTTCAAATGGGACATTTTCCTAGCCTGTGGGAAGCATCCATAAAAGCGCTCCAAAAGCGCTCGGAAAACAGAAAACGTCCTTTTTGCCCTCTTCAACGATGGAATATTGCTAAAAATCTCGGGACCATGTGACATAGTAACATGTCTTGACCGTTGGCCATTTCCCCATCAAAATGCACTCCTCTTGAGTGATTTTCCGGAACTCAAAAGTTCTATAAGTGGTAAAAATTAGGCAAAATTACCACAAAAATCGGTAAAACGGGTCTTTGGATACCATATTATGGAAAAAATTCCAAAAAGTTGAACACCATTTCCCATCAAAGTAAATGCTTCCTGGGTGTATTTAGTAATCCCAGCTCATTGGTTTCAAATGGGACATTTTCCTAGCCTGTGGGAAGCATCCATAAAAGCGCTCCAAAAGCGCTCGGAAAACAGAAAACGACCTTTTTGCCCTCTTCAACGATGGAATATTGCTAAAAATCTCAGGACCATGTGACATAGTTACATGTCTTAACCGTTGTCCATTTTCCCATCAAAATGCACTCCTCTTGAGTGATTTTCCTAACTCAAAAGTGCAATAAGTGGTAAAAATTAGGCAAAATTACCACAAAATCGGTAAAACGGGTCTTTAGATACCATATTATGGAAAAATTCCAAAAAGTTGAACACCATTTCCCATCAAAGTAGATGCCTCCTGAGTGTATTTAGTAATCCCAGCTCATTGGTTTCAAACGGGTAAGTTTCCTAGCCTGTGGGAAGCATCCATAAAAGCGCTCCAAAAGCGCTCGGAAAACAGAAAACGACCTTTTTGCCCTCTTCAACGATGGAATATTGGTAAAAAACTGAGGACCATGTGACATAGTTACATGTCTTGACCGTTGGCCCTTTTCCCATCAAAATGCACTCCTCTTGAGTGATTTTCCGTAACTCAAAAGTGCAATAAGTGGTAAAATTAGGCAAAATTACCACAAAATCGGAAACGGGTTTTTGGATACCATATTATGGAAATAATTCCAAAAATTTGAACACCAATTCCCATCAAAGTAGATGCTTCCTGGGTGTATTTAGTAATCCCAGCTCATTGGTTTCAAACGGGTAAGTTTCCTAGCCTCGTGGAATCATCCATAAAAGCGCTCCAAAGCGCTCTGAAATGAAAACGTCCTTTTTGCCCTCTTCAACGATGGAATATTTCTAAAAATCTCAGGACCATGTGACATAGTTACATGTCTTGACCGTTGGCCATTTTCCCATCAAAATGCACTCCTCTTGAGTGATTTTCCTGAACTCAAAAGTGCAATAAGTGGTAAAAATTAGGCAAAATTACCACAAAAATCGGTAAAACGGGTCTTTGGATACCATATTATGGAAAAAATTCAAAAAATTTGAACACCATTTCCCATCAAAGTAGATGCCTCCTGGGTGTATTTAGTAATACCAGCTCATTGGTTTCAAACGGGACATTTTCCTAGCCTGTGGGAAGCATCCATAAAAGCGCTCCAAACACAGAAAAACGTCCTTTTTGCCCTCTTCAACGATGGAATATTGCTAAAAAACTGAGGACCATGTGACATAGTTACATGTCTTGACCGTTGGCCCTTTTCCCATCAAAATGCACTCCTCTTGAGTGATTTTCTGGAACTCAAAAGTGTCATAAGTGGTAAAAATTAGGCAAAATTACAACGAAAATCGGTAAAACGGGTCTTTGGATACCATATTATGGAAAAAATTCAAAAAGTTGAACACCATTTCCCATCAAAGTAGATGCCTCCTGGTGTATTTAGTAATCCCAGCTCATTGGTTTAAAACGGGTAAGTTTCCTAGCTCGTGGGAAGCATCCATAAAAGCGCTCCAAAAGCGCTCGGAAACGTAAAAACGACCTTTTGCCCTCTTCAACGATGGAATATTGCTAAAAAAAAATGAGGACCATGTGACATAGTTGCATGTCTTGACCGTTGGCCCTTTTCCCATCAAAATGCACTCCTCTTGAGTGATTTTCTGGAACTCAAAAGTGCAATAAGTGGTAAAAATTAGGCAAAATTACCACAAAAATCGGTAAAACGGGTCTTTGGATACCATATTATGGAAAAAATTCCAAAAAGTTGAACACCATTTCCCATCAAAGTAGATGCCTCCTGAATGTATTTAGTAATCCCAGCTCATTGGTTTCAAACGGGTAAGTTTCCTAGCCTGTGGGAAGCATCCATAAAAGCGCTCCAAAAGAGCTCGGAAAACAGAAAACGACCTTTTTGCCCTCTTCAACGATGAAATATTCCTAAAAGAACCGAGGACCATGTGACATAGTTACATGTCTTGACCGTTGGCCCTTTTCCCATCAAAATGCACTCCTCTTGAGTGATTTTCCGGAACTCAAAAGTGTCATAAGTGGTAAAAATTAGGCAAAGTTACAACAAAAATCGGTCAAACGGGTCTTTGGATACCATATTATGGAAAAAATTCCAAAAAGTTGAACACCATTTCCCATCAAAGTAGATGCTTCCTGGGTGTATTTAGTAATCCCAGCTCATTGGTTTCAAATGGGACATTTTCCTAGCCTGTGGGAAGCATCCATAAAAGCGCTCCAAAAGCGCTCGGAAAACAGAAAACGTCCTTTTTGCCCTCTTCAACGATGGAATATTGCTAACAATCTCAGGACCATGTGACATAGTTACATGTCTTGACCGTTGTCCATTTTCCCATCAAAATGCACTCCTCTTGAGTGATTTTCCGGAACTCAAAAGTGCAATAAGTGGTAAAAATTAGGCAAAATTACCACAAAAATCGGTAAAACGGGTCTTTAGATACCATATTATGGAAAAAATTCCAAAAAGTTGAACACCATTTCCCATCAAAGTAGACGCTTCCTGGGTTTATTTAGTAATCCCATCTCATTGGTTTCAAATGGGACATTTTCCTAGCCTGTGGGAAACATCCATAAAAGCGCTCCAACAGAGCTCGGAAAACAGAAAACGTCCTTTTTGCCCTCTTCAACGATGGAATATTGCTAAAAATCTCAGGACCATGTGACATAGTTACATGTCTTGACCGTTGTCCATTTTCCCATCAAAATGCACTCCTCTTGAGTGATTTTCCGGAACTCAAAAGTGCAATAAGTGGTAAAAATTAGGCAAAATTACCACTAAAATCGGTAAAACGGGTCTTTGGATACCATATTATGGAAATAATTCCAAAAATTTGAACACCATTTCCCATAAAATTAGATGCCTCCTGAGTGTATTTAGTAATCCCACCTCATTGGTTTCAAACGGGACATTTTCCTAGCCTGTGGGAAGGATCCATAAAAGCGCTCCAAAAGCGCTCGGAAAACAGAATACGACCTTTTTGCCATCTGAAACGATGGAATTTTGCTAAAACTCTGAGGACCATCTGACATAGTTACATGTCTTGACCGTTGGCCCTTTTCCCATCAAAATGCACTCCTCTTGAGTGATTTTGCGGAAATCAAAAGTGCCATAAGTGGTAAAAATTAGGCAAAATTACCACAAATATCGGTAAAACGGGTCTTTGGATACCATATTATGGAAAAAATTCCAAAAAGTTGAACACCATTTCCCATCAAAGTAGATGCCTCCTGAATGTATTTAGTAATCCCAGCTCATTGGTTTCAAACGGGTAAGTTTCCTAGCCTGTGCGAAGCATCCATAAAAGCGCTCCAAAAGCGCTCGGAAAACAGAAAACGAACTTTTTGCCCTCTTCAATGATGAAATATTGCTAAAAGAACTGAGGACCATGTGACATAGTTACATGTCTTGACCGTTGGCCCTTTTCCCATCAAAATGCACTCCTCTTGAGTGATTTTCCTAACTCAAAAGTGTCATAAGTGGTAAAAATTAGGCAAAGTTACAACAAAAATCGGTCAAACGGGTCTTTTGATACCATATTATGGAAAAAATTCCAAAAAGTTGAACACCATTTCCCATCAAAGTAGATGCTTCCTGGGTGTATTTAGTAATCCCAGCTCATTGGTTTCAAATGGGACATTTTCCTAGCCTGTGGGAAGCATCCATAAAAGCGCTCCAAAAGCGCTCGGAAAACAGAAAACGTCCTTTTTGCCCTCTTCAACGATGGAATATTGCTAACAATCTCAGGACCATGTGACATAGTTACATGTCTTGACCGTTGTCCATTTTCCCATCAAAATGCACTCCTCTTGAGTGATTTTCCGGAACTCAAAAGTGCAATAAGTGGTAAAAATTAGGCAAGATTACCACAAAAATCGGTAAAACGGGTCTTTAGATACCATATTATGGAAAAATTCCAAAAAGTTGAACACCATTTCCCATCAAAGTAGATGCTTCCTGGGTTTATTTAGTAATCCCATCTCATTGGTTTCAAATGGGACATTTTCCTAGCCTGGGGAAACATCCATAAAAGCGCTCCAAAAGGGCTCGGAAAACAAAACGTCCTTTTGCCCTCTTCAACGATGGAATATTGCTAAAAATCTCAGGACCATGTGACATAGTTACATGTCTTGACCGTTGGCCATTTTCCCATCAAAATGCACTCCTCTTGAGTGATTTTCCGAACTCAAAAAGTGCAATAAGTGGTAAAAATTAGGCAAAATTACCACTAAAATCGGTAAACGGGTCTTTGGATACCATATTATGGAAAAAATTCCAAAAAGTTGAACACCATTTCCCATCAAAGTAGATGCCTCCTTAGTGTATTTAGTAATCCCAGCTCATTGGTTTCAAACGGGTAATTTTCCTAGCCTGTGGGAAGCATCCATAAAAGCGCTCCAAAAGCGCTAAGAAAACAGAAAACGACCTATTTGCCCTCTTCAACGATGGAATATTGCTAAAAAACTGAGGACCATGTGACATAGTTACTTGTCTTGACCGTTGGCCCTTTTCCCATCAAAATGCACTCCTCTTGAGTGATTTTCCGGAACTCAAAAGTGCAATAAGTGGTGAAAATTAGGCAAAATTACCACAAAAATCGGTAAAACGGGTCTTTGGATACCATATTATGGAAAAAATTCCAAAAAGTTGAACACCATTTCCCATCAAAGTAGATGCCTCCTGAATGTATTTAGTAATCCCACTCATTGGTTTCAAACGGGTAAGTTTCCTAGCCTCGTGGAAGCATCCATAAAAGCGCTCCAAAAGCGCTCGGAAAACAGAAAACGACCTTTTTTGCCCTCTTCAATGATGAAATATTGCTAAAAGAACTGAGGACCATGTGACATAGTTACATGTCTTGACCGTTGGCCCTTTTCCCATCAAAATGCACTCCCCTTGAGTGATTTTCCGGAACTCAAAAGTGTCATAAATTGTAAAAATTAGGCAAAGTTACAACAAAAATCGGTCAAACGGGTCTTTAGATACCATATTATGGAAAAAATTCCAAAAAGTTGAACACCATTTCCCATCAAAGTAGATGCTTCCTGGGTGTATTTAGTAATCCCAGCTCATTGGTTTCCAATGGGACATTTTCCTAGCTTTGTGGGAAGCATCCATAAAAGCGCTCCAAAAGCGCTCGGAAAATCAAAACGTCCTTTTGCCCTCTTCAACGATGGAATATTGCTAACAATCTCAGGACCATGTGACATAGTTACATGTCTTGACCGTTGTCCATTTTCCCATCAAAATGCACTCCTCTTGAGTGATTTTCCGGAACTCAAAAGTGCAATAAGTGGTAAAAATTAGGCAAAATTACCACAAAAATCGGTAAAACGGGTCTTTAGATACCATATTATGGAAAAAATTCCAAAAAGTTGAACACCATTTCCCATCAAAGTAGATGCTTCCTGGGTTTATTTAGTAATCCCATCTCATTGGTTTCAAATGGGACATTTTCCTAGCCTGTGGGAAACATCCATAAAAGCGCTCCAAAAGGGCTCGGAAAACAGAAAACGTCCTTTTGCCCTCTTCAACGATGGAATATTGCTAAAAATCTCAGGACCATGTGACATAGTTACATGTCTTGACCGTTGGCCATTTTCCCATCAAAATGCACTCCTCTTGAGTGATTTTCCGAACTCAAAAGTGCAATAAGTGGTAAAAATTAGGCGAAATTACCACTAAAATCGGTAAAACGGGTCTTTGGATACCATATTATGGAAAAAATTCCAAAAAGTTGAACACCATTTCCCATCAAAGTAGATGCCTCCTGGGTGTATTTAGTAATCCCAGCTCATTGGTTTCAAACGGGTATGTTTCCTAGCCTGTGGGAAGCATCCATAAAAGCGCTCCAAAAGCGCTAAGAAAACAGAAAACGACCTTTTTGCCCTCTTCAACGATGGAATATTGCTAAAAAACTGAGGACCATGTGACATAGTTACTTGTCTTGACCGTTGGCCCTTTTCCCATCAAAATGCACTTCTCTTGAGTGATTTTCCGGAACTCAAAAGTGCAATAAGTGGTAAAAATTAGGCAAAATTACCACAAAAATCGGTAAAACGGGTCTTTGGATACCATATTATGGAAATAATTCCAAAATTTGAACATCATTTCCCATCAAAGTAGATGCTTCCTGGGTGTATTTAGTAATCCATGCTCATTGGTTTCAAATGGGACATTTTCCTAGCTTGCGTGGAAGCATCCATAAAAGCGCTCCAAAAGCGCTCGGAAAATGAAAACGTCCTTTTGCCCTCTTCAACGATGGAATATTGCTAAAAATCTCAGGACCATGTGACATAGTAACATGTCTTGACCGTTGGCCATTTTCCCATCAAAATGCACTCCTCTTGAGTGATTTTCCGAACTCAAAAGTGCAATAAGTGGTAAAAATTAGGCAAAATTACCACAAAAATCGGTAAAACGGGTCTTTGGATACCATATTATGGAAAAAATTCCAAAAGTTGAACACCATTTCCCATCAAAGTAGATGCTTCCTGGGTGTATTTAGTAATTCCAGCTCATTGGTTTCAAATGGGACATTTTCCTTGCCTGTGGGAAGCATCCATAAAAGCGCTCCAAAAGCGCTCGGAAAACAGAAAACGTCCTTTTTGCCCTCTTCAACGATGGAATATTGCTAAAAATCTCAGGACCATGTGACATAGTTACATGTCTTGACTGTTGGCCATTTTCCCATCAAAATGCACTCCTCTTGAGTGATTTTCCGGAACTCAATAGTGCAATAAGTGGTAAAAATTAGGCAAAATTACCACAAAAGTCGGTAAAATGGGTCTTTGGATACCATATTATGGAAAAAATTCCAAAAAGTTGAACACCATTTCCCATCAAAGTAGATGCCTACTGGGTGTATTTAGTAATCCCAGCTCATTGGTTTCAAACGGTAAGTTTCCTAGCTTTGTGGGAAGCATCCATAAAGCGCTCCAAAAGCGCTCGGAAAATGAAACGACCTTTTTGCCCTCTTTAACGATGGAATATTGCTAAAAAACTGAGGACCATGTGACATAGTTATATGTCTTGACCGTTGGCCCTTTTCCCATCAAAATGCACTCTTCTTGAGTGATTTTACGGAACTCAAAAGGGCAATAAGTGGTAAAAATTAGGCAAAATTACCACAAAAATCGGTAAAACGGGTCTTTGGATACCATATTATGGAAATAATTCCAAAAATTTGAACACCATTTCCCATCAAAGTAGATGCTTCCTGGGTGTATTTAGAATTCCCAGCTCATTGGTTTCAAATGGGACATTTTCCTAGCCTGTGGGAAGCATCCATAAAAGCGCTCCAAAAGCGCTCGGAAAAACGAAAACGTCCTTTTGCCCTCTTCAACGATGGAATATTGCTAACAATCTCAGGACCATGTGACATAGTTACATGTCTTGACCGTTGTCCATTTTCCCATCAAAATGCACTCCTCTTGAGTGATTTTCCGAACTCAAAAGTGCAATAAGTGGTAAAAATTAGGCAAGATTACCACAAAAATCGGTAAAACGGGTCTTTAGATACCATATTATGGAAAAAATTCCAAAAAGTTGAACACCATTTCCCATCAAAGTAGATGCTTCCTGGGTTTATTTAGTAATCCCATCTCATTGGTTTCAAATGGGACATTTTCCTAGCCTGTGGGAAACATCCATAAAAGCGCTCCAAAAGGGCTCGGAAAACAGAAAACGTCCTTTTTGCCCTCTTCAACGATGGAATATTGCTAAAAATCTCAGGACCATGTGACATAGTTACATGTCATGACCGTTGGCCATTTTCCCATCAAAATGCACTCCTCTTGAGTGATTTTCCGGAACTCAAAAGTGCAATAAGTGGTAAAAATTAGGCAAAATTACCACTAAAATCGGTAAAACGGGTCTTTGGATACCATATTATGGAAAAAATTCCAAAAAGTTGAACACCATTTCCCATCAAAGTAGATGCCTCCTGGGTGTATTTAGTAATCCCAGCTCATTGGTTTCAAACGGGTATGTTTCCTAGCCTGTGGGAAGCATCCATAAAAGCGCTCCAAAAGCGCTAAGAAAACAGAAAACGACCTTTTTGCCCTCTTCAACGATGGAATATTGCTAAAAAACTGAGGACCATGTGACATAGTTATATGTCTTGACCGTTGGCCCTTTTCCCATCAAAATGCACTCCTCTTGAGTGATTTTCCTAACTCAAAGTGCAATAAGTGGTAAAAATTAGGCAAAATTACCACAAAAATCGGTAAAACGGGTCTTTGGATACCATATTATGGAAATAATTCCAAAAATTTGAACACCATTTCCCATCAAAGTAGATGCTTCCTGGGTGTATTTAGTAATCCCAGCTCATTGGTTTCAAATGGGACATTTTCCTAGCCTGTGGGAAGCATCCATAAAAGCGCTCCAAAAGCGTTCTGAAAACAAAACGTCGTTTTTGCCCTCTTCAACGATGGAATATTGCTAAAAATCTCAGGACCATGTGACATAGTTACATGTCTTGACCGTTGGCCATTTTCCCATCAAAATGAACTCCTCTTGAGTGATTTTCCGTAACTCAAAAGTGCAATAAGTGGTAAAATTAGGCAAACTTACCACAAAAATCGGAAACGGGTATTTGGATACCATATTATGGAAAAAATTCCAAAAGTTGAACACCATTTCCCATCAAAGTAGATGCCTCCTGGGTGTATTTAGTAATCCCAGCTCATTGGTTTCAAACGGGACATTTTCCTAGCCTCATGGGAAGCATCCATAAAAGCGCTCCAAAAACAAAACGTCCTTTTTGCCCTCTTCAACGATAGAATATTGCTAAAAAACTGAGGACCATGTGACATAGTTACATGTATTGACCGTTGGCCCTTTTCCCATCAAAATGCACTCCTCTTGAGTGATTTTCCTAACTCAAAAGTGCAATAAGTGGTAAAAATTAGGCAAAATTACCACAAAAATCGGTAAAACGGGTCTTTGGATACCATATTATGGAAATAATTCCAAAAATTTGAACACCATTTCCCATCAAAGTAGATGCTTCCTGGGTGTATTTAGTAATCCCAGCTCATTGGTTTCAAATGGGACATTTTCCTAGCTCCGTGGGAAGCATCCATAAAAGCGCTCCAAAAGCGTTCGGAAAACGAAACGTCCTTTTGCCCTCTTCAACGATGGAATATTGCTAAAAATCTCAGGACCATGTGACATAGTTACATGTCTTGACCGTTGGCCATTTTCCCATCAAAATGCACTCCTCTTGAGTGATTTTCCGGAACTCAAAAGTGCAATAAGTGGTAAAAATTAGGCAAAATTACCACAAAAATCGGTAAAACGGGTCTTTGGATACCATATTATGGAAAAAATTCCAAAAAGTTGAACACCATTTCCCATCAAAGTAGATGCCTCCTGGGTGTATTTAGTAATCCCAGCTCATTGGTTTCAAACGGGACATTTTCCTAGCCTGTGGGAAGCATCCATAAAAGCGCTCCAAAAACAGAAAACGTCCTTTTTGCCCTCTTCAACGATAGAATATTGCTAAAAAAACCGAGGACCATGTGACATAGTTACATGTCTTGACCGTTGGCCCTTTTCCCCATCAAAATGCACTCCTCTTGAGTGATTTTCCGAACTCAAAAGTGCAATAAGTGGTAAAAATTAGGCAAAATTATCACAAAAATCGGTAAAACGGGTCTTTGGATACCATATTATGGAAATAATTCCAAAAATTTGAACACCATTTCCCATCAAAGTAGATGCTTCCTGGGTGTATTTAGTAATCCCAGCTCATTGGTTTCAAATGGGACATTTTCCTAGCCTGTGGGAAGCATCCATAAAAGTGCTCCAAAAGCGTTCGGAAATGTAAAACGTCATTTTTGCCCTCTTCAACGATGGAATATTGCTAAAAATCTCAGGACCATGTGACATAGTTACATGTCTTGACCGTTGGCCATTTTCCCATCAAAATAAACTCCTCTTGAGTGATTTTCCTGAACTCAAAAGTGCAATAAGTGGTAAAAATTAGGCAAAATTACCACAAAAATCGGTAAACGGGTCTTTGGATACCATATTATGGAAAAAATTCCAAAAAGTTGAACACCATTTCCCATCAAAGTAGATGCCTCCTGGGTGTATTTAGTAATCCCAGCTCATTGGTTTCAAACGGGTAAGTTTCTAGCTCGTGGGAAGCATCCATAAAAGCGCTCCAAAAGCGCCCTAAAAATGTAAACGACCTTTTTGCCCTCTTCAACGATGGAATATTGCTAAAAAACTGAGGACCATGTGACATAGTTATATGTCTTGACCGTTGGCCCTTTTCCCATCAAAATGCACTCCTCTTGAGTGATTTTCCGGAACTCAAAAGTGCAATAAGTGGTAAAAATTAGGCAAAATTACCACAAAAATCGGTAAAACGGGTCTTTGGATACCATATTATGGAAAAAATTCCAAAAAGTTGAACACCATTTCCCATCAAAATAGATGCTTCCTGGGTGTATTTAGTAATCCCAACTCATTGGTTTCAAATGGGCCATTTTCCTAGCCTGTGGGAAGCATCCATAAAAGCGCTCCAAAAGCGCTCGGAAAACAGAAAACGTCCTTTTTGCCCTCTTCAACGATGGAATATTGCTAACAATCTCAGGACCATGTGACATAGTTACATGTCTTGACCGTTGTCCATTTTCCCATCAAAATGCACTCCTCTTGAGTGATTTTTCGGAACTTAAAAGTGCAATAAGTGGTAAAAATTAGGCAAAATTACCACAAAAATCGGTAAAACGGGTCTTTAGATACCATATTATGGAAAAAATTCCAAAAAGTTGAACACCATTTCCCATCAAAGTAGATGCTTCCTGGGTGTATTTAGTAATCCCATCTCATTGGTTTCAAATGGGACATTTTCCTAGCTGTGGAAACATCCATAAAAGCGCTCCAAAAGAGCTCGGAAAACAGAAAACGTCCTTTTTGCCCTCTTCAACGATGGAATATTGCTAAAAATCTCAGGACCATGTGACATAGTTACATGTCTTGACCGTTGGCCATTTTCCCATCAAAATGCACTCCTCTTGAGTGATTTTCCGGAACTCAAAAGTGCAATAAGTGGTAAAAATTAGGCAAAATTACCACTAAAATCGGTAAAACGGGTCTTTGGATACCATATTATGGAAAAAATTCCAAAAAGTTAAACACCATTTCCCATCAAAGTAGATGCCTCCTGGGTGTATTTAGTAATCCCAGCTCATTGGTTTCAAACGGGTATGTTTCTAGCCCGTGGAAGCATCCATAAAAGCGCTCCAAAAGCGCTAAGAAAACAAACGACCTTTTTGCCCTCTTCAACGATGGAATATTGCTAAAAAACTGAGGACCATGTGACATAGTTACATGTATTGACCGTTGGCCCTTTTCCCATCAAAATGCACTCCTCTTGAGTGATTTTCCTAACTCAAAGTGCAATAAGTGGTAAAAATTAGGCAAAATTACCACAAAATCGGTAAAACGGGTCTTTGGATACCATATTATGGGAAAAATTCCAAAAAGTTGAACACCATTTCCCATCAAAGTAGATGCTTCCTGGGTGTATTTAGTAATTCCAGCTCATTGGTTTCAAATGGGACATTTTCCTTGCCTGTGGGAAGCATCCATAAAAGCGCTCCAAAAGCGCTCGGAAAACAGAAAACGTCCTTTTTGCCCTCTTCAACGATGGAATATTGCTAAAAATCTCAGGACCATGTGACATAGTTACATGTCTTGACCGTTGGCCATTTTCCCATCAAAATGAACTCCTCTTGAGTGATTTTCCTGAACTCAAAAGTGCAATAAGTGGTAAAAATTAGGCAAAATTACCACAAAAATCGGTAAAACGGGTCTTTGGATACCATATTATGGAAAAAATTCCAAAAAGTTGAACACCATTTCCCATCAAAATAGATGCTTCCTGGGTGTATTTAGTAATCCCAACTCATTGGTTTCAAATGGGCCATTTTCCTAGCCTGTGGGAAGCATCCATAAAAGCGCTCCAAAAGCGCTCGGAAAACAGAAAACGTCCTTTTTGCCCTCTTCAACGATGGAATATTGCTAAAAATCTCAGGACCATGTGACATAGTTACATGTCTTGACCGTTGTCCATTTTCCCATCAAAATGCACTCCTCTTGAGTGATTTTTCGGAACTTAAAAGTGCAATAAGTGGTAAAAATTAGGCAAAATTACCACAAAAATCGGTAAAGCGGGTCTTTAGATACCATATTATGGAAAAAATTCCAAAAAGTTGAACACCATTTCCCATCAAAGTAGATGCTTCCTGGGTGTATTTAGTAATCCCATCTCATTGGTTTCAAATGGGACATTTTCCTAGCCTGTGGGAAACATCCATAAAAGCGCTCCAAAAGAGCTCGGAAAACAGAAAACGTCCTTTTTGCCCTCTTCAACGATGGAATATTGCTAAAAATCTCAGGACCATGTGACATAGTTACATGTCTTGACCGTTGGCCATTTTCCCATCAAAATGCACTCCTCTTGAGTGATTTTCCGGAACTCAAAAGTGCAATAAGTGGTAAAAATTAGGCAAAATTACCACTAAAATCGGTAAAACGGGTCTTTGGATACCATATTATGGAAAAAATTCCAAAAAGTTAAACACCATTTCCCATCAAAGTAGATGCCTCCTGGGTGTATTTAGTAATCCCAGCTCATTGGTTTCAAACGGGTATGTTTCCTAGCCTGTGGGAAGCATCCATAAAAGCGCTCCAAAAGCGCTAAGAAAACAGAACGACCTTTTGCCCTCTTCAACGATGGAATATTGCTAAAAACTGAGGACCATGTGACATAGTTACATGTCTTGACCGTTGGCCCTTTTCCCATCAAAATGCACTCCTCTTGAGTGATTTTCCGGAACTCAAAAGTGCAATAAGTGGTAAAAATTAGGCAAAATTACCACAAAAATCGGTAAAACGGGTCTTTGGATACCATATTATGGAAATAATTCCAAAAAGTTGAACACCATTTCCCATCAAAGTAGATGCTTCCTGGGTGTATTTAGTAATTCCAGCTCATTGGTTTCAAATGGGACATTTTCCTTGTGCACTGGGAAGCATCCATAAAAGCGCTCCAAAAGCGTTCGGAAAACAGAAAACGTCCTTTTTGCCCTCTTCAACGATGGAATATTGCTAAAAATCTCAGGACCATGTGACATAGTTACATGTCTTGACCGTTGGCCATTTTCCCATCAAAATGAACTCCTCTTGAGTGATTTTCCTGAACTCAAAAGTGCAATAAGTGGTAAAAATTAGGCAAAATTACCACAAAAATCGGTAAAAACGGGTCTTTGGATAACATATTATGGGAAAAATTCCAAAAAGTTGAACACCATTTCCCATCAAAGTAGATGCCTCCTGGGTGTATTTAGTAATCCCAGCTCATTGGTTTCAAACGGGACATTTTCCTAGCCTGTGGGAAGCATCCATAAAAGCGCTCCAAAAACAGAAAACGTCCTTTTTGCCCTCTTCAACGATAGAATATTGCTAAAAAACTGAGGACCATGTGACATAGTTACATGTCTTGACCGTTGGCCCTTTTCCCATCAAAATGCACTCCTCTTGAGTGATTTTCCGGAACTCAAAAGTGCAATAAGTGGTAAAAATTAGGCAAAATTATCACAAAATCGGTAAACGGGTCTTTGGATACCATATTATGGAAATAATTCCAAAAATTTGAACACCATTTCCCATCAAAGTAGATGCTTCCTGGGTGTATTTAGTAATCCCAGCTCATTGGTTTCAAATGGGACATTTTCCTAGCCTGTGGGAAGCATCCATAAAAGCGCTCCAAAAGCGTTCGGAAAACAGAAAACGTCATTTTTGCCCTCTTCAACGATGGAATATTGCTAAAAATCTCAGGACCATGTGACATAGTTACATGTCTTGACCGTTGGCCATTTTCCCATCAAAATGAACTCCTCTTGAGTGATTTTCCTGAACTCAAAAGTGCAATAAGTGGTAAAAATTAGGCAAAATTACCACAAAAATCGGTAAAACGGGTCTTTGGATACCATATTATGGAAAAATTCCAAAAAGTTGAACACCATTTCCCATCAAAGTAGATGCCTCCTGGGTGTATTTAGTAATCCCAGCTCATTGGTTTCAAACGGGTAAGTTTCCTAGCCTCAGGGAAGCATCCATAAAAGCGCTCCAAAAGCGCCCTGAAATGAAAACAACCTTTTGACCTCTTCAACGATGGAATATTGCTAAAAACTGAGGACCATGTGACATAGTTATATGTCTTGACCGTTGGCCCTTTTCCCATCAAAATGCACTCCTCTTGAGTGATTTTCCGAACTCAAAAAGTGCAATAAGTGGTAAAAATTAGGCAAAATTACCACAAAAATCGGTAAAACGGGTCTTTGGATACCATATTATGGAAAAAATTCCAAAAGTTGAACACCATTTCCCATCAAAATAGATGCTTCCTGGGTGTATTTAGTAATCCCAACTCATTGGTTTCAAATGGGCCATTTTCCTAGCCTCGTGGGAAGCATCCATAAAAGCGCTCCAAAAGCGCTCGGAAAACAGAAAACGTCATTTTTGCCTCTTCAACGATGGAATATTGCTAACAATCTCAGGACCATGTGACATAGTTACATGTCTTGACCGTTGTCCATTTTCCCATCAAAATGCACTCCTCTTGAGTGATTTTTCGAACTTAAAAGTGCAATAAGTGGTAAAAATTAGGAAAAATTACCACAAAAATCGGTAAAGCGGGTCTTTAGATACCATATTATGGAAAAAATTCCAAAAAGTTTAACACCATTTCCCATCAAAGTAGATGCATCCAGGGTGTATTTAGTAATCCCATCTCATTGGTTTCAAATGGGACATTTTCCTAGCCTGTGGAAACATCCATAAAAGCGCTCCAAAAGAGCTCTGAAATGAGAAAACGTCCTTTTTGCCCTCTTCAACGATGGAATATTGCTAAAAATCTCAGGACCATGTGACATAGTTACATGTCTTGACCGTTGGCCATTTTCCCATCAAAATGCACTCCTCTTGAGTGATTTTCCTAACTCAAAAGTGCAATAAGTGGTAAAAATTAGGCAAAATTACCACTAAAATCGTAAACGGGTCTTTGGATACCATATTATGGAAAAAATTCCAAAAAGTTAAACACCATTTCCCATCAAAGTAGATGCCTCCTGAGTGTATTTAGTAATCCAAGCTCATTGGTTTCAAACGGGTAATTTTCCTAGCCTGTGGGAAGCATCTATAAAAGCGCTCGGAAAACAGAAAACGACCTTTTTGCCCTCTTCAACGATGGAATATTGCTAAAAAACTGAGGACCATGTGACATAGTTACATGTCTTGACCGTTGGCCCTTTTCCCATCAAAATGCACTCCTCTTGAGTGATTTTCCGAACTCAAAAGTGCAATAAGTGGTAAAAATTAGGCAAAATTACCACAAAAATCGGTAAAACGGGTCTTTGATACCATATTATGGAAATAATTCCAAAAGTTGAACACCATTTCCCATCAAAGTAGATGCTTCCTGGGTGTATTTAGTAATTCCAGCTCATTGGTTTCAAATGGGACATTTTCCTTGCCTCGTGGGAAGCATCCATAAAAGCGCTCCAAAAGCGCTCTGAAAAATAAAACGTCCTTTTGCCCTCTTCAACGATGGAATATTGCTAAAAATCTCAGGGACCATGTGACATAGTTACATGTCTTGACCGTTGGCCATTTTCCCATCAAAATGCACTCCTCTTGAGTGATTTTCCGAACTCAATAGTGCAATAAGTGGTAAAAATTAGGCAAAATTACCACAAAGTCGGTAAAACGGGTCTTTGGATACCATATTATGGAAAAAATTCCAAAAAGTTGAACACCATTTCCCATCAAAGTAGATGCCTACTGGGTGTATTTAGTAATCCCAGCTCATTGGTTTCAAACGGGTAAGTTTCCTAGCCTGTGGGAAGCATCCATAAAAGCTGCCCAAAAGCGCTCTGAAACAAAACGACCTTTTGCCCTCTTCAACGATGGAATATTGCTAAAAAACTGAGGACCATGTGACATAGTTACATGTCTTGACCGTTGGCCCTTTTCCCATCAAAATGCACTCCTCTTGAGTGATTTTCCGGAACTCAAAAGTGCAATAAGTGGTAAAAATTAGGCAAAATTACCACAAAAATCGGTAAAACGGGTCTTTGGATACCATATTATGGAAATAATTCCAAAAATTTGAACACCATTTCCCATCAAAGTAGATGCTTCCTGGGTGTATTTAGTAATCCCAGCTCATTGGTTTCAAATGGGACATTTTCCTAGCTTTGTGGAAGCATCCATAAAAGCGCTCCAAAAGCGTTCGGAAAACGAAAAACGTCCTTTTGCCCTCTTCAACGATGGAATATTGCTAAAAATCTCAGGACCATGTGACATAGTTACATGTCTTGACCGTTGGCCATTTTCCCATCAAAATAAACTCCTCTTGAGTGATTTTCCTGAACTCAAAAGTGCAATAAGTGGTAAAAATTAGGCAAAATTACCACAAAAATCGGTAAAACGGGTCTTTGGATACCGTCTTATGGAAAAAAATTCCAAAAAAGTTGAACACCATTTCCCATCAAAGTAGATGCCTCCTGGGTGTATTTAGTAATCCCAGCTCATTGGTTTCAAACGGTAAGTTTCCTAGCCTGTGGAAGCATCCATAAAAGCGCTCCAAAAGCGCTCGGAAAACAGAAAACGACCTTTTTGCCCTCTTCAACGATGGAATATTGCTAAAAAACTGAGGACCATGTGACATAGTTATATGTCTTGACCGTTGGCCCTTTTCCCATCAAAATGCACTCTTCTTGAGTGATTTTCCAACTCAAAGTGCAATAAGTGGTAAAAATTAGGCAAAATTACCACAAAAATCGGTAAAACGGGTCTTTGGATACCATATTATGGAAAAAATTCCAAAAAGTTGAACACAATTTCCCATCAAAGTAGATGCCTCCTGGGTGTATTTAGTAATCCCAGCTCATTGGTTTCAAACGGGACATTTTCCTAGCCTGTGGGAAGCATCCATAAAAGCGCTCCAAAAACAGAAAACGTCCTTTTTGCCCTCTTCAACAATAGAATATTGCTAAAAACTGAGGACCATGTGACATAGTTACATGTCTTGACCGTTGGCCCTTTTCCCATCAAAATGCACTCCTCTTGAGTGATTTTCCTAACTCAAAAGTGCAATAAGTGGTAAAAATTAGGCAAAATTACCACAAAATCGGTAAAACGGGTCTTTGGATACCATATTATGGAAATAATTCCAAAAATTTGAACACCATTTCCCATCAAAGTAGATGCTCCCTGGGTGTATTTAGTAATCCCAGCTCATTGGTTTCAAATGGGACATTTTCCTAGCCTCAGGAAGCATCCATAAAAGCGCTCCAAAAGCGTTGGAAAAACAAAAACGTCCTTTTTGCCCTCTTCAACGATGGAATATTGCTAAAAATCTCAGGACCATGTGACATAGTTACATGTCTTGACCGTTGGCCATTTTCCCATCAAAATAAACTCCTCTTGAGTGATTTTCCCGAACTCAAAAGTGCAATAAGTGGTAAAAATTAGGCAAAATTACCACAAAATCTCGGTAGAAACGGGTCTTTGGATACCATCTTATGGAAAAAATTCCAAAAAGTTGAACACCATTTCCCATCAAAGTAGATGCCTCCTGGGTGTATTTAGTAATCCCAACCTCATTGGTTTCAAACGGGTAAGTTTCCTAGCTCGTGGGAAGCATCCATAAAAGCGCTCCAAAAGCGCTCGGAAAAGCAAAACGACCTTTTTGCCCTCTTCAACGATGGAATATTGCTAAAAAATCGAGGACCATGTGACATAGTTATATGTCTTGACCGTTGGCCCTTTTCCCATCAAAATGCACTCTTCTTGAGTGATTTTCCGGAACTCAAAAGTGCAATAAGTGGTAAAAATTAGGCAAAATTACCACAAAAATCGGTAAAACGGGTCTTTGGATACCATATTATGGAAAAAATTCCAAAAAGTTGAACACAATTTCCCATCAAAGTAGATGCCTCCTGAGTGTATTTAGTAATCCCAGCTCATTGGTTTCAAACGGGACATTTTCCTAGCTCTTGTGGGAAGCATCCATAAAAGCGCTCCAAAAAACGAATGAAACGTCCTTTTTGCCCTCTTCAACAATAGAATATTGCTAAAAAAACTGAGGACCATGTGACATAGTTACATGTCTTGACCGTTGGCCCTTTTCCCATCAAAATGCACTCCTCTTGAGTGATTTTCCGGAACTCAAAAGTGAAATAAGTGGTAAAAATTAGGAAAAATTACCACAAAAATCGGTAAAAACGGGTCTTTGGATACCATATTATGGAAATAATTCCAAAAATTTGAACACCATTTCCCATCAAAGTAGATGCTCCCTGGGTGTATTTAGTAATCCCACTCATTGGTTTCAAATGGGACATTTTCCTAGCCTTTGTGGGAAGCATCCATAAAAGCGCTCCAAAAGCGTTCGGAAAACGAAAACGTCCTTTTGCCCTCTTCAACGATGGAATATTGCTAAAAATCTCAGGACCATGTGACATAGTTACATGTCTTGACCGTTGGCCATTTTCCCATCAAAATAAACTCCTCTTGAGTGATTTTCCCGAACTCAAAGTGCAATAAGTGGTAAAAATTAGGCAAAATTACCACAAAAATCGGTAAAACGGGTCTTTGGATACCATCTTATGGAAAAAATTCCAAAAAGTTGAACACCATTTCCCATCAAAGTAGATGCCTCCTGGGTGTATTTAGTAATCCCAGCTCATTGGTTTCAAACGGGTAAGTTTCCTAGCCTGTGGGAAGCATCCATAAAAGCGCTCCAAAAGCGCTCTGAAATGTAAAACGACCTTTTTGCCCTCTTCAACGATGGAATATTGCTAAAAACTGAGGACCATGTGACATAGTTATATGTCTTGACCGTTGGCCCTTTTCCCATCAAAATGCACTCTTCTTGAGTGATTTTCCTAACTCAAAAGTGCAATAAGTGGTAAAAATTAGGCAAAATTCCCACAAAAATCGGAAAACGGGTCTTTGGATACCATATTATGGAAAAATTCCAAAAGTTGAACACCATTTCCCATCAAAGTAGATGCTTCCTGGTGTATTTAGTAATCCCAACTCATTGGTTTCAAATGGGCCATTTTCCTAGCCTGTGGAAGCATCCATAAAAGCGCTCCAAAAGCGCTGGAAACGTAAAAACGTCCTTTTTGCCCTCTTCAACGATGGAATATTGCTAACAATCTCAGGACCATGTGACATAGTTACATGTCTTGACCGTTGTCCATTTTCCCATCAAAATGCACTCCTCTTGAGTGATTTTCCGGAACTCAATAGTGCAATAAGTGGTAAAAATTAGGCAAAATTACCACAAAAGTCGGTAAAACGGGTCTTTGGATACCATATTATGGAAAAAATTCAAAAAAGTTGAACACCATATCCCATCAAAGTATATGCCTACTGGGTGTATTTAGTAATCCCAGCTCATTGGTTTCAAACGGGTAAGTTTCCTAGCCTGTGGGAAGCATCCATAAAAGCGCTCCAAAAGCGCTCGGAAAAAACAAAACGACCTTTTGCCCTCTTCAACGATGGAATATTGCTAAAAAACCGAGGACCATGTGACATAGTTATATGTCTTGACCGTTGTCCCTTTTCCCATCAAAATGCACTCCTCTTGAGTGATTTTCCTAACTCAAAAGTGCAATAAGTGGTAAAAATTAGGCAAAATTACCACAAAATCGGTAAAACGGGTCTTTGGATACCATATTATGGAAATAATTCCAAAACTTTGAACACCATTTCCCATCAAAGTAGATGCTTCCTGGGTGTATTTAGTAATCCCAGCTCATTGGTTTCAAATGGGACATTTTCCTAGCCTGTGGGAAGCATCCATAAAAGCGCTCCAAAAGCGTTCGGAAAACAGAAAACGTCGTTTTTGCCCTCTTCAACGATGAAATATTGCTAAAAATCTCAGGACCATGTGACATAGTTACATGTCTTGACCGTTGGCCATTTTCCCATCAAAATGAACTCCTCTTGAGTGATTTTCCAACTCAAAAGTGCAATAAGTGGTAAAATTAGGCAAACTTACCACAAAAATCGGTAAAACGGGTATTTGGATACCATATTATGGAAAAAATTCCAAAAAATTGAACACCATTTCCCATCAAAGTAGATGCCTCCTGGGTGTATTTAGTAATCCCAGCTCATTGGTTTCAAACGGGACATTTTCCTAGCCTGTGGGAAGCATCCATAAAAGCGCTCCAAAAACAGAAAACGTCCTTTTTGCCCTCTTCAACGATAGAATATTGTTAAAAAACTGAGGACCATGTGACATACTTACATGTATTGACCGTTGGCCCTTTTCCCATCAAAATGCACTCCTCTTGAGTGATTTTCCTAACTCAAAAGTGCAATAAGTGGTAAAAATTAGGCAAAATTACCACAAAAATCGGTAGAAACTAGTCTTTGGATACCATATTATGGAAATAATTCCAAAATTTGAACACCATTTCCCATCAAAGTAGATGCTTCCTGGGTGTATTTAGTAATCCCAGCTCATTGGTTTCAAATGGGACATTTTCCTAGCCTGTGGGAAGCATCCATAAAAGCGCTCCAAAAGCGTTCGGAAAATGTAAACGTCCTTTTGCCCTCTTCAACGATGGAATATTGCTAAAAATCTCAGGACCATGTGACATAGTTACATGTCTTGACCGTTGGCCATTTTCCCATCAAAATGAACTCCTCTTGAGTGATTTTCCTGAACTCAAAAGTGCAATAAGTGGTAAAAATTAGGCAAAATTACCACAAAAATCGGTAAAACGGGTCTTTGGATACCATATTATGGAAATAATTCCAAAACTTTGAACACCATTTCCCATCAAAGTAGATGCTTCCTGGGTGTATTTAGTAATCCCAGCTCATTGGTTTCAAATGGGACATTTTCCTAGCCTCGGGAAGCATCCATAAAAGCGCTCCAAAAGCGTTCGGAAAACAGAAAACGTCGTTTTTGCCCTCTTCAACGATGAAATATTGCTAAAAATCTCAGGACCATGTGACATAGTTACATGTCTTGACCGTTGGCCATTTTCCCATCAAAATGAACTCCTCTTGAGTGATTTTCCAGAACTCAAAAGTGCAATAAGTGGTAAAAATTAGGCAAACTTACCACAAAAATCGGTAAAACGGGTATTTGGATACCATATTATGGAAAAAATTCCAAAAAATTGAACACCATTTCCCATCAAAGTAGATGCCTCCCCGGGTGTATTTAGTAATCCCACTCATTGGTTTCAAACGGACATTTTCCTAGCCTCAGGGAAGCATCCATAAAAGCGCTCCAAAAACGTAAAAACGTCCTTTTTGCCCTCTTCAACGATAGAATATTGTTAAAAAACCGAGGACCATGTGACATACTTACATGTATTGACCGTTGGCCCTTTTCCCATCAAAATGCACTCCTCTTGAGTGATTTTCCTAACTCAAAAGTGCAATAAGTGGTAAAAATTAGGCAAAATTACCACAAAAATCGGTAAACGGTCTTTGGATACCATATTATGGAAATAATTCCAAAAATTTGAACACCATTTCCCATCAAAGTAGATGCTTCCTGGGTGTATTTAGTAATCCCAGCTCATTGGTTTCAAATGGGACATTTTCCTAGCCTCAGGAAGCATCCATAAAAGCGCTCCAAAAGCGTTCGAAAATGTAAAACGTCCTTTTTGCCCTCTTCAACGATGGAATATTGCTAAAAATCTCAGGACCATGTGACATAGTTACATGTCTTGACCGTTGGCCATTTTCCCATCAAAATGAACTCCTCTTGAGTGATTTTCCTGAACTCAAAAGTGCAATAAGTGGTAAAAATTAGGCAAAATTACCACAAAAATCGGTAAAACGGGTCTTTGGATACCATATTATGGAAAAAATTCCAAAAAGTTGAACACCATTTCCCATCAAAGTAGATGCCTCCTGGGTGTATTTAGTAATCCCAGCTCATTGGTTTCAAACGGGACATTTTCCTAGCCTCAGGGAAGCATCCATAAAAGCGCTCCAAAAACAGAAAACGTCCTTTTTGCCCTCTTCAACGATAGAATATTGCTAAAAAACTGAGGACCATGTGACATAGTTACATGTCTTGACCGTTGGCCCTTTTCCCATCAAAATGCACTCCTCTTGAGTGATTTTCCTAACTCAAAGTGCAATAAGTGGTAAAAATTAGGCAAAATTACCACAAAAATCCAGAAACGGGTCTTTGGATACCATATTATGGAAATAATTCCAAAAATTTGAACACCATTTCCCATCAAAGTAGATGCTTCCTGGGTGTATTTAGTAATCCCACTCATTGGTTTCAAATGGGACATTTTCCTAGCCTCGTGGGAAGCATCCATAAAAGCGCTCCAAAAGCGTTCTAAAACAGAAACGTCCTTTTTGCCCTCTTCAACGATGGAATATTGCTAAAAATCTCAGGACCATGTGACATAGTTACATGTCTTGACCGTTGGCCATTTTCCCATCAAAATGAACTCCTCTTGAGTGATTTTCCGAACTCAAAAGTGCAATAAGTGGTAAAAATTAAGCAAAATTACCACAAAATAGGTAAAACGGGTCTTTGGATACCATATTATGGAAAAAATTCAAAAAAGTTGAACACCATTTCCCATCAAAGTAGATGCCTCCTGGGTGTATTTAGTAATCCCAGCTCATTGGTTTAAAACGGGTAAGTTTCCTAGCCTGTGGGAAGCATCCATAAAAGCGCTCCAAAAGCGCTCGGAAAACAGAACGACCTTTTTGCCCTCTTCAACGATGGAATATTGCTAAAAAACGAGGACCATGTGACATAGTTATATGTCTTGACCGTTGGCCCTTTTCCCATCAAAATGCACTCCTCTTGAGTGATTTTCCTCCGAACTCAAAAGTGCAATAAGTGGTAAAAATTAGGCAAAATTACCACAAAAATCGGTAAAAACGGGTCTTTGGATACCATATTATGGAAAAAATTCCAAAAGTTGAACACCATTTCCCATCAAAGTAGATGCTTCCTGGGTGTATTTAGTAATCCCAACTCATTGGTTTCAAATGGGCCATTTTCCTAGCCTGTGGAAGCATCCATAAAAGCGCTCCAAAAGCGCTCTAAATGTAAAACGTCCTTTTTGCCCTCTTCAACGATGGAATATTGCTAACAATCTCAGGACCATGTGACATAGTTACATGTCTTGACCGTTGTCCATTTTCCCATCAAAATGCACTCCTCTTGAGTGATTTTTCTAACTCAAAAGTGCAATAAGTGGTAAAAATTAGGCAAAATTACCACAAAAATCGAAACGGGTCTTTAGATACCATATTATGGAAAAAATTCCAAAAAGTTGAACACCATTTCCCATCAAAGTAGATGCTTCCTGGGTGTATTTAGTAATCCCATCTCATTGGTTTCAAATGGGACATTTTCCTAGCCCGTGGGAAACATCCATAAAAGCGCTCCAACAGAGCTCGGAAATGTAAAACGTCCTTTTTGCCCTCTTCAACGATGGAATATTGCTAAAAATCTCAGACCATGTGACATAGTTACATGTCTTGACCGTTGGCCATTTTCCCATCAAAATGCACTCCTCTTGAGTGATTTTCCTAACTCAAAGTGCAATAAGTGGTAAAAATTAGGCAAAATTACCACTAAAATCGGTAAAACGGGTCTTTGGATACCATATTATGGAAAAAATTCCAAAAAGTTAAACACCATTTCCCATCAAAGTAGATGCCTCCCGGGTGTATTTAGTAATCCCAGCTCATTGGTTTCAAACGGGTATGTTTCCTAGCCTGTGGGAAGCATCCATAAAAGCGCTCCAAAAGCGCTAAGAAAACAGAAAACGACCTTTTTGCCCTCTTCAACGATGGAATATTGCTAAAAGAACTGAGGACCATGTGACATAGTTACATGTCTTGACCGTTGGCCCTTTTCCCATCAAAATGCACTCCTCTTGAGTGATTTTCCTAACTCAAAGTGCAATAAGTGGTAAAAATTAGGCAAAATTACCACAAAAATCGGTAGAAACGGGTCTTTGGATACCATATTATGGAAATAATTCCAAAAATTTGAACACCATTTCCCATCAAAGTAGATGCTTCCCGGGTGTATTTAGTAAACCCACTCATTGGTTTCATATGTGACATTTTCCTAGCCTGTGGGAAGCATCCATAAAAGCGCTCCAAAAGCGTTCGGAAAACAGAAAACGTCCTTTTTGCCCTCTTCAACGATGGAATATTGCTAAAAATCTCAGGACCATGTGACATAGTTACATGTCTTGACCGTTGGCCATTTTCCCATCAAAATGAACTCCTCTTGAGTGATTTTCCCGAACTCAAAAGTGCAATAAGTGGTAAAATTAGGCAAAATTACCACAAAAATCGGAAACGGGTCTTTGGATACCATATTATGGAAAAAATTCCAAAAAGTTGAACACCATTTCCCATCAAAGTAGATGCCTCCTGGGTGTATTTAGTAATCTCAGCTCATTGGTTTCAAACGGGTAAGTTTCCTAGCCTGTGGGAAGCATCCATAAAAGCGCTCCAAAAGCGCTCGAAAACGCAAAACGACCTTTTGCCCTTTTCAACGATGGAATATTGCTAAAAAACTGAGGACCATGTGACATAGTTACATGTCTTGACCGTTGGCCCTTTTCCCATCAAAATGCACTCCTCTTGAGTGATTTTCCAGAACTCAAAAGTGCAATAAGTGGTAAAAATTAGGCAAAATTACCACAAAAATCGGTAAAACGGGTCTTTGGATACCATATTATGGAAAAATTTCCAAAAAGTTGAACACCATTTCCCATCAAAGTAGATGCCTCCTGGGTGTATTTAGTAATCCCAGTTCATTGGTTTCAAACGGGTAAGTTTCCTAGCCTGTGGGAAGCATCCATAAAAGCGCTCCAAAAACAGAAAACGTCCTTTTTGCCCTCTTCAACGATGGAATATTGCTAAAAACTGAGGACCATGTGACATAGTTACATGTCTTGACCGTTGGCCCTTTTCCCATCAAAATGCACTCCTCTTGAGTGATTTTCCTAACTCAAAAGTGCAATAAGTGGTAAAAATTAGGCAAAATTTCCACAAAAAATCGGTAAAACGGGTCTTTGGATACCATATTATGGAAATAATTCCAAAATTTGAACACCATTTCCCATCAAAGTAGATGCTTCCTGGGTGTATTTAGTAATCCCAGCTCATTGGTTTCAAATGGGACATTTTCCTAGCCTGTGGGAAGCATCCATAAAAGCGCTCCAAAAGCGTTCTAAAACAAAACGTCCTTTTTGCCCTATTCGACGATGGAATATTGCTAAAAATCTCAGGACCATGTGACATAGTAACATGTCTTGACCGTTGGCCATTTTCCCATCAAAATGCACTCCTCTTGAGTGATTTTCCGGAACTCAAAAGTTCTATAATTGGTAAAAATTAGGCAAAATTACCACAAAAATCGGTAAAACGGTCTTTGGATACCATATTATGGAAAAATTCCAAAAAGTTGAACACCATTTCCCATCAAAGTAGATGCCTCCCGGGTGTATTTAGTAATCCCACTCATTGGTTTCAAACGGACATTTTCCTAGCCTGTGGGAAGCATCCATAAAAGCGCTCCAAAAACAGAAAACGTCCTTTTTGCCCTCTTCAACGATGGAATATTGCTAAAAACTGAGGACCATGTGACATAGTTACATGTCTTGACCGTTGGCCCTTTTCCCATCGAAATTCACTCCTCTTGAGTGATTTTCCGGAACTCAAAAGTGCAATAAGTGGTAAAAATTAGGCAAAATTTCCACAAAAATCGGTAAAACGGGTCTTTGGATACCATATTATGGAAATAATTCCAAAAATTTGAAAACCATTTCCCATCAAAGTAGATGCTTCCTGGGTGTATTTAGTAATCCCAGCTCATTGGTTTCAAATGGGACATTTTCCTAGCCTGTGGGACGCATCCATAAAAGCGCTCCAAAAGCGTTCGGAAAACAGAAAACGTCCTTTTTACCCTCTTCAACGATGGAATATTGCTAAAAATCTTAGGACCATGTGACATAGTTACATGTCTTGACCGTTGGCCATTTTCCCATCAAAATTAACTCCTCTTGAGTGATTTTCCGTAACTCAAAAGTGCAATAAGTGGTAAAAATTAGGCAAACTTACCACAAAAATCGGTAAAACGGTTCTTTGGATACCATATTATGTAAAAAATTCCAAAAAGTTGAACACCATTTCCCATCAAAGTAGATGCCTCCTGGGTGTATTTAGTAATCCCACTCATTGGTTTCAAACGGGACATTTTCCTAGCTCAAAGGAAGCATCCATAAAAGCGCTTCAAAAACAGAAAACGTCCTTTTTGCCCTCTTCAACGATGGAATATTGCTAAAAATTTGAGGACCATGTGACATAGTTACATGTCTTGACCGTTGGCCCTTTTCCCATCAAAATGCACTCCTCTTGAGTGATTGTCCTAACTCAAAAGTGCAATAAGTGGTAAAATTAGGCAAAATTACCACAAAAATCGGAAAACGGTCTTTGGATACCATATTATGGAAATAATTCCAAAAATTTGAACACCATTTCCCATCAAAGTAGATGCTTCCTGGTGTATTTAGTAATCCCAGCTCATTGGTTTCAAATGGGACATTTTCCTAGCCTCGTGGAAGCATCCATAAAAGCGCTCCAAAAGCGGTGGAAACGTAAAACGTCCTTTTTGCCCTCTTCAACGATGGAATATTACTAAAAATCTCAGGACCATGTGACATAGTTACATGTATTTACCGTTGGCCATTTTCCCATCAAAATGCACTCCTCTTGAGTGATTTTCCGGAACTCAAAAGTGCAATAAGTGGTAAAAATTAGGCAAAATTACAACGAAAATCGGTAAAACGGGTCTTTGGATACCATATTATGGAAAAAATTCCAAAAAGTTGAACACCATTTCCCATCAAAGTAGATGCCTCCTGGGTGTATTTAGTAATCCCAGCTCATTGGTTTCAAACGGGTAAGTTTCCTAGCCTGTTGATAGACACATTTTTTGTGTCTGAATTGTCCTCAGTGTTGGTATTGTTGGAACTCGATTTTTGTACTAATATTGTGTTTTTATGTATTTTAGGAAATAAATATTTTTTGGAAAAATCGGCTCGAAAAGTTGTGCGGAGCACCCCCGAGGACACATGTTATTCGGACTCCAAAGAATCGGGATAAGGGGCTTACCAATGGATAAGGGCTGACCTTCTTCTTCATTTGAATTTTATTTTTAAGGAAAATGGTGTCACTACTGCAGATTTTGTTTTCGCTCATTTGAGGGGCTATAATGCGATTCAATCGCTAATATTTCATGGGATGACTTGAATAAGCATAACAGGGTGATGTGGGTCGATTTGTCATCCAAAATTGGCTAGATAACTCGCGAGGAAGAAAACAGGCAAAGACGACAACGGGTGAAGAGTTTCACGGGATTTCGTGTGGTTGCAAAGTGAATATTAATCCTTCTACAGGCTACAGCGTTTATGGAACGTGTTGTGGTCTGTCTGGAGTGTGTTAGCCTACATGCAACGTAAGAAGAAGATGAAGAAGGAAATAATCCCGTAAAATGGAAATATTTTATTCCCGAGTAATGAGTGAATTTGAGAAGTTATTGTCGTGATTTATTGCCCCTGTCGAGTATAAAAGAAGCTCTGGGAGGTCATAGAAAGGTTACGGAGATCTTGGGGAGAGTTTAGAGCGTCAATAAGGTGAGAAATCCAAGTTGCAGAGCTTGTCTCTCGCTCGCCGCTATCAAGACGAAGAACACGAAGAACAGACTGCAAGACCGTCATTATTCAACAGTGTTTACGACTCGCAAATGTGGGTCGTAGTTTGAGACAGACTTAAAAGAAACAAAGGGCGCTTTATCTTTATTGCTCTTTTCGTAATGTTGTTTGCAACAGCTTATAAACGTTGCAAACACCCGATTTTCATCATTTTCTCCTTTTCATCATTTGTAAACACCTTTTTTGAGCAATGAAATCAACTTTTGAGCGCGTTTCCAACATGATGAGCTAAACCTAATCCTTGGGGCGATGGAGGAAGATATCTTTCCAATGAAAAAGTGGTAATTCTTAATTATTTAATTTGTGCAATTTTAATTATGATTATTTGCCTAGATTAAAAATAGATTTTATGATTTTTGTTAAACAATTGTATTTTCTATTGATGGAATATGCTTAGCCTAAGGTTTTGATATCCCATGCTTTGGATTAACATTTGTTGTTTCTAAAAAATCTACTTTTGCAATAGTTGAGAATCAAATTGAACGTGTGAAATTGCATGATTGTAACTAGTATCACTTTGGAATTGGTAAATAGCGGAATCCTAGCCCCAGCCTCTCCATAATTTCCAAACAACTTTTTAATTGAGCTTGTTATTTTTATTTACAAAAATTAAGTCTAAAAATCTGCTTTCACAAGTCTTGAACGAACCTATTACTACAACATCATTGAAAATAATCATCAATTTTTGGCGCCGCCGACGCGGACTTGTCTGTAGGCTAGAGTTTTTAGATTTTCTTTTAGGTTTTTATTTATTTGTTCTTCTTTACGTTTTGGGTTTTTGTCTTTTCCTTTCAGATTTTGGGATTTGGAGCGAAAGAAAAAATTTGCCAAAGCTTTTGGTGGATACTTAAAGATTTGGAGTTAAAGACAAAGCGAAAGGAGCGAAAGAAGAAGATTTTTTATTTTAAAAAGAGAGGAAAAAAAAAAAAAAAGAGAGGCATTTTTATTATTTTTTTTTAGATATTTTTATTTTTTTTAGACTTTCCTTTTATTTTGCGCCTTTACTTTTTGGACTTGGACTTTGGACTTGGACATTCTTTTATTTTTTTAAACCCTACGGAAGGGTAGTATTAAATATCAAACTGTTTGCAGAGAAGGACGGTGATTACGATATCACCTCGGCCCTCGGGTTCGTACACGACATTGGAGTCGTGGTCCGAGTCGACTACAACGGTTCATCCCCGTCCGGTACGGGAGGTAAGTTTGTCGAAACACTCGCGAATCCCCTGTCAGCGATTAACTGTCTTCCTTCGTGTGAATATATGTTGAGGACTTCAAAACGACTGTTTTTAATTTCCTAGTAAAGGGCAAGGACTGGCCATACAAGATAAGAGTTCGGATTTCATCACCGTTCTCTTCTTGCCCGCCTTAGGAAAACGAAACCAAACACGAACCTAAGCCTAAAATTTTGACTAGAACGAGACCGATAGGGTAACGAGCTTAATAGGAAAGTCGCTCGAAAAATATTGGTTACTATTTTAGCATACTTCGAAGTTCATGATGGTTTCTGTGAAGTTGAATACGTGACTTCGCCGCCTTGCAATAGCGGTGAAGCCTTGGGTATCAAAGCTCCACTGAGCTTCCCTCGCCTTGATTCAACTTACTTTAACTCGGATTGATCCATAGGGGTTTTCTCGTTATTGTAACGAATTCCCTTTTCGAACGATTAGAAGTCGGTCTAGAAAACAATCTAAGTGGAGCCATCATGCTTTTTGTTTGCTAGATATCATTAGGTTTGTCTTTGTGGTGGAGTCATCCTTGTTTGTGTTTGCATAGAACTTCCCTTCCTTTTAGGATTTTTCTTTTTCTTTTGTTTTTCTAGTGTATGCCCGAGGTCATTAGAGAACGGGCTTGGAAAAGAGACAATCTAGGTCGATTGATTAGTGAAAAACCTAGTAATTCTTCTTGCGGAAGCGGGGAGCTCAAGACTCTTCTTTTTGAGAGCCCCGTTTTTGGAAACTTCAGTTTTGAGAATCTGTCTATTTGTGAGGAAAGTACCCCTAGTACTTCAAATTTGTGCGGCGATGGCTACTTTGAAAGATTACATGTTCCCAACTAGGACCAACCGAGCTTCGTGTATTAAATTTCCAGCCAATACGGCTAATTTCGAGATAAAACCTAGTCTTATCTAGATGATCCCTATATTCTTAGGAAAAGATGATGAGAACCCTTATTTTCATATTAGGGACTTTGAGGAAATTTGCGGATGTGTTAGAATAAAAGACCTTATCGATGAAGTCTTGAAACTTAAGATGTTTCCCTTTTCCTTGAGAGAGATAAATCCAAGACCTGGGGTCGAACAACCTACCATCTGGATCCATTGAAACATGGAAGGAAATGATCGCAGCCTTTCTACCCTAAGCATAAAACCGCAGCTGTTAGGCAGAAATTAGTGCTAGTGTGCAACAAGAGGAGAGTCTCTTTATAGGTTTTTAGAGAGATTCAATGATCTCCAATCCCAGTGTCCTCACCATGGATTTGATAAGATGAAACTTGTGGAGATTATTTATAATGGTTTAGACTATTCGACTAAATCCATGGTCGAGTCTATGTGTGCCTGAATTCACAAATAAACCGCCGATGATGCTTTTACCTTCTTAGAACTATCGCTGAAAAATCCTAACAAAGGGGAGCCTTGTGTTGAACCCCCCTAAAAGACTCTTGGTCAATAGAAATGGCACCAATGTGGTAGATACAAGTTTTGAGTCAGATGTTAAGTTTGCTGCTTTGTCTAGAAGGTTAGAAGCTTTGGAAATGGGTCAATCTAAAAATAGGTCCCTTGTTGAACCTAATAGAGCCTCTCAAGTCTCTAGTTGTGGAATTGAGCTCGATAACTCATTTTGGGAAGGTCATGTTAGTGAAGAACAAGCCCATGCTGTCTATAACAACGCTAAGTTTGAGAACCGTCAAAAGTTTGACCCATACTCGAGAGACCTACAATCCTGGTTGGGGAAACCATCCTAATTTTTCTTGGTCTAAGGGACAGAATCAACGATACGTATAGTAATTCTCGGCCTCCCCCGTGTTTTGGTTACACTCGAACCCTTCGAGTCAAACCTGGGGTTTCAGAACACTTCGAGAAAAAGATCTCTACCTTAGAAGAAGCTCTTACTATGTTAGTAAAGAACCATGATATGTTATCACCAACCACCTTAGCTTTCAACAAGAAACTAGGCGTAACCATAAGGATAATTCCCCGACTCTTGCTAAATTAGAACTTCAAGTCGGCCAAATAGTTAAGTATTTAAGTGAGAGAGAAGAAGGTAAGTTTCCTAGTCAATCTCAACCCAATCCTAGGGGGTCCATCAAATATCTCGTAGTTGGTGAGAATCATCAAACCATGTGAACTCGATAAAAATCCTTAGAGCGGTAAACTAGACAATAAGGTAGCCATGCCTAGTGGACATACTTTAGTTCCACCTTTTAAGTCCCAAGAGGAACCTTAGTTGAGGAACCGAAACAATCCCCAAGGAGTCCCAAGAAATTCCCGATAGGACTACCTTTGTGCCTAGAGCCCCATATCCGCAAATTGTTAGCACCAACAAAGAATGAGTCGACTTTCAACGAGATAATGGAAACATTTAAGCAGGTGAACATTAACATTCCTATGTTAGAAGCAATTAGGAAGATGCCTGCTTATGCCAAGTTCCTTAAAGATCTTTGTACACGAAAGTGTAAGCTTAATGTCCAAAAGAAATCCTTTTTAGCTGGTCAAGTAAGTTCCATTCTTCTGAACCAAACACCACCTAAGTATAAGGACCCTGGATGCCCCACCATTTCTTGTACGATTGGTAATCACATGGTGGATAAAGCTTTACTTGACTTAGGAGCTAGTGTTAACTTACCCCGTATCATGTATACACCCACCGGGTCTTGGTAAGTTGAAACCGACTAAAATGACACTACAATTAGCCGATAGGTCCAGTAAAAGTCCCTCATGGTGTCATAGAGGATGTTCTGATTGAGGTTGATAAGTTTATTTATCCAAAGGATTTCGTTGTTCTAGACACCCAACCGGTTCAAGACCCAAATGCTCAAATCCCAGTGATTCTAGGTCGCCCATTTTTAGCCACAGCCAATGCTGTCATCAACTATAGGACTGGGCTTATGAACATATCCTTTGGTAATATGACCACTAAACTAAATGTCTTTAATGTTACTAGACAACCTTCTGAGAATGATGATTTAGAAGAAGTGAATATGATTAGCACTTTAGTTCAGGATTTAGTTCGGGATAATTGGCATGACACTTTACTGGGAGATTCTTTAGATGAATTTGAGGAAACCAATCTCTTAGACCAAATGTGTGATCAGTATTTAGAAGAATCCCTTGAGTATCTTAAAGACTATACAGACCCAGAAATCCAGGAAATAGTGTTAGGTCTTTCTCGAGAATAATGATGACCCTAAGTTTGGGGGTAGAGAATTAGAAGAAGCTCTTGAGTACTTTAGGGACTCTGAGGATCCAGAAATTCAAGCAATAGTTAGAGGTTTGTCTGTGAGTAGTGAAAACCCTAAGTTTGTGGGTAGTGATGGTTCTTGTGATCATCACGTATCCCTAATTGAAGTCCGTAATTAACTTGGGACTCGAGCCTTGTGCGTCTGAGATATTACTTGAGTCTATTCAGACTTCGCAACCCGATCCTCCTGATAGTGTCCAGGAAGTGACCCAGGTTAGGGATGAATCTCTTTATCAAGACACACATATGAAGCTTCATTATTTTCCCCAGATAAACCCAGTTGTATTGACAGAAACCTTAGATGAGGATGTGCTCCTTCTATTCATTTTTCTGAACCAAAGGTTGATTGTGTCATATTGGTGTTAACTCTATTTGGTCTTATGGACCCACAACTATTTCGTCTATTGGTGTATGACATTGGAAGGTGAAGATCCTTTTCGAGGTATTTGATGTCTGGCTGAAGACTTTAAACTTAGCACTCCTTGGGAGGTATCCCCTTTCTCATGCAACACGGTAATATTTTTCCTCATTTCCTTCTAGTGGTAACGGTTTCTCTTTGTTCATGTTTTTAATTTCATCTTTAAGAACATTGAGGACAATGTTAGACTTAAGTTTGGGGGTGTTAGACTTAAGTTTGGGGGTATGGGAGAAACTTTTTAGTTGCAATTTTGAAACTTCTAGCGTCACATGGTATCCGGTTAGATAAGTTTACATACTGTTTCTCACCGAAAAGATAGAAATTGGAATGCTAGGGATAACAACCTATTGAACATTAGAGAAAAAGACATTGAGATCCTAGAAATTCAGGAGAGAACTTGTTCCTTTTAGAGGGTAACCGTGATGGACCTAACCATCCATGATAGAAAGGCAAGTAGGTCAGGAAATGCCAGAAAGACAAAGCAACCTCACAATGTAGTCTTAGTTACTGGATTACGACTCTCTCTCAGTAGAAACTTATCATCATCAACAAACGGAGCAACATCAAAATTTGTAAAGGAAGTGGAAGACGTTTAAGGTTTAGAAGCAACAATAGAATTCAAAATCAAGGGTTACAAGAAGTTATCAGAGCAAGAAAAATCAAATAAGTTGTTGAAGTTCATGATACTAAGACATTACAAGTTGCGAAGATCCAAGTGTTAAATTCCTTCTGTGATGGCCATGTAAATTTTTGTCTTGTTATTACTTAAAAAAAAAAAAAAAAAAAAAAAAAAAATTGAAAAAAAAAATTGAAAAATTGAAAAATGAAAAAAAATAAATAAAAAATAAATGAAGAATCATCGTTACGTTCTTTTTGTTCTATAATTAGTTTTTGTTTAATAAGGCCATAGAGAAGTAGAAATTTTTATGTCAAGCAAGAAATCAAGGAGAAGAGTTAATTGTCAAGGTTCTATGAGGTTCGATAGTTTATCAACAACAGTTGAAGACCGAAGAAGACGTTGTTTCTACTAAGCACTTTGAGAGAGTCGAAGAAAGATACATTTGGTTGCTTTGTTAGTCCGCTTTCAATCCGCACAAGATCTTTCTAGCACAGTTTAACTCATCACACGTAATTAGTCCAAATTGCAGCAGATGTCCCTCTCATTTTTTTCTCTCTCCTAATCTTAGTCGAGCTGTAAATCAGCGGACGCATCTTACAATGTTTATCTAGGTGTGTAGCGGATATCTCTTTATCTAGCAGTGTTGCGGATGTGTCTCCCCTTTTTCAATCGGCTTTCGAGCCGACACCATTAATTTCTCTCGCATTCTAGTCACTTGGAGATATGTTGAGAATTTGTATGTCCTCATAGCTCTTTGGATACTTGTGACCAATTAGAAGTACAGTTTTGTGGATACACCTCTCGGTAAACCCTCCGGAGACAACACTCCGCCACTAGGGCCACCTAGGGGTTCAAATGATTTTTATTTTCTAGAATAAATTTGCTCGAGGACTAGCAAATAATAAGTTTGGGGGTATTTGATAGACACATTTTTTGTGTCTGAATTGTCCTCAGTGTTGGTATTGTTGGAACTCGATTTTTGTACTAATATTGTGTTTTTATGTATTTTTAGGTATTTTTGGAAATAAATATTTTTTGGAAAAATCGGCTCGAAAAGTTGTGCGGAGCACCCCCGGAGGACACATGTTATTCGGACTCCAGCAACGGATAAGGGGCGACCAATGGATAAGGGCTGACCTTCTTCTTCATTTGAATTTTATTTTTGGCGGGAAAATGGTGTCACTACTGGCAGATTTTGTTTTCGTCATTTGGAGGGGCTATAATGCGAATCAATCGCTAAAATTTCATGGGATGACTTGAATAAGCATAACAGGCGTGATGTGGGTCGATTTGTCATCCAAAATTGGCTAGATAACTCGCGAGGAAGAAAACAGGGCAGCACGACAACGGTGAAGAGTTTCACGGGATTTCGTGTGGTTGCAGTGAATATTAATCCTTCTACAGCGTTTATGGAACGTGTTGTGGTCTGTCTGGAGTGTGTTAGCCTACATGCAACGTAAGAAGAAGATGAAGAAGGAAATAATCCCGTAATATGGAAATATTTTATTCCCGAGTAATGAGTGAATTTGAGGAGTTATTGTCGTGATTTATTGCCCCTGTCGAGTATAAAAGAAGCTCTGGGAGGTCATAGAAAGGTTACGGAGAGCTTGGGGAGAGTTTAGAGCGTCAATAAGGTGAGAAATCCAAGTTGCAGAGCTTGTCTCTGCTGCTGCCATTGAAGACGAAGAACACGAAGAACAGACTGCTGAAGACCGTCGTTATTCAACAGTGTTTACGACTAGCAACTGTGGGTCGTAGTTTGGAGACAGACTTAAAAGAGACAATGGCAGTTTATCTTTATTGCTCTCTCAGAATGTGTTTGCAACAGTTATAAACGTTGCAAACACCCGATTTTCATCATTTTCTCCTTTTCATCATTTGTAAACACCTTTTTGAGCAATGAAATCAACTTTTGAGCGCGTTTCCAACATGATAAGCTAAACCTAATCCTTGGGGCGATGGAGGAAGCTATCTTTCCAATGAAAAAGTGGTAATTCTTAATTATTTAATTTGTGCAATTTTAATTATGATTATTTGCCTAGATTAAAAATAGATTTTATGATTTTTGTTAAACAATTGTATTTTCTATTGATGGAATATGCTTAGCCTAAGGTTTTGATATCCCATGCTTTGGATTAACATTTGTTGTTTCTAAAAAATCTACTTTTGCAATAGTTGAGAATCAAATTGAACGTGTGAAATTGCATGATTGTAACTAGTATCACTTTGGAATTGGTAAATAGCGGAATCCTAGCCCCAGCCTCTCCATAATTTCCAAACAACTTTTTAATTGAGCTTGTTATTTTTATTTACAAAAATTAAGTCTAAAAAATCTGCTTTCACAAGTCTTGAACCAACCTATTACTACAACATCATTGAAAATAATCATCACCTGTGGGAAGCATCCATAAAAGCGCTCCAAAAGCGCTCGGAAAACAGAAAACGACCTTTTTGCCCTCTCCAACGATGGAATATTGCTAAAAAACTGAGGACCATGTGACATAGTTACATGTCTTGACCGTTGGCCCTTTTCCCATCAAAATGCACTCCTCTTGAGTGATTTTCCGAACTCAAAAGTGCAATAAGTGGTAAAAATTAGGCAAAATTACCACAAAAATCGGAAACGGGTCTTTGGATACCATATTATGGAAATAATTCCAAAAATTTGAACACCATTTCCCATAAAATTAGATGCCTCCCGAGTGTATTTAGTAATCCCAGCTCATTGGTTTCAAACGGGACATTTTCCTAGCCCGTGGAAGGATCCATAAAAGCGCTCCAAAAGCGCTCTGAAACGTAAAACGACCTTTTTGCCTTCAAACGATGGAATATTTCTAAAACTCGAGGACCATCTGACATAGTTACATGTCTTGACCGTTGGCTATTTTCCCATCAAAATGCACTCCTCTTGAGTGATTTTCCGGAACTCAAAAGTGTCATAAGTGGTAAAAATTTGGCAAAGTTACAACAAAAATCGGTAAAACGGGTCTTTGGATACCATATTATGGAAAAAATTCCAAAAAGTTGAACACCATTTCCCATCAAAGTAGATGCTTCTTGGGTGTATTTAGTAATCCCAGCTCATTGGTTTCAAATGGGACATTTTCCTAGCCTGTAGGAAGCATCCATAAAAGCGCTCCAAAAGCGCTCTGAAAACAGAAAACGTCCTTTTTGCCCTATTCAACGATGGAATATTGCTAAAAATCTCAGGACCATGTGACATAGTTACATGTCTTGACCGTTGGCCATTTTCCCATCAAAATGCACTCCTCTTGAGTGATTTTGCTGAACTCAAAAGTGCAATAAGTGGTAAAAATTAGGCAAACTTACCACAAAAATCCAGAAACGGGTCTTTGGATACCATATTATGGAAAAAATTCCAAAAAGTTGAACACCATTTCCAATCAAAGTAGATGCCTCCCTGGGTGTATTTAGTAATCCCACCTCATTGGTTTCAAAGGGGACATTTTCCTAGCCTGTGGAAGCATCCATAAAAGCGCTCCAAAAACGAAAACGTCATTTTTGCCTCCTCAACGATGGAATATTGCTAAAAACCGAGGACCGTAGTTGCAGGAAATCGCACACTACACCCTCACTAGATTCTACTCAATTAACTCATTTTGAATATGAATTGCTATAGATTTTATTGATTATTTTCTTGAAATGTTTACAAAGAAAGTTAGAACAGAGTTAAGGAAATTACAATCACTCCAAAGTTTCTCTCTCCTAATATCTTGCTCAACAATTCAAAAAGACCTCTCCCACAACAGACTTACTCGAATCTTTATATAGGGTATTACATAGTGGATGACAGCTAAGCTGTCATTTATTTTCGGGAATAACTCGCGAAGCATCGCAAATGTGTAAGTGTTTGCCCTCGCGACACTCCTAAATCTCGCCAAGTCTTCACACTCTTCTCATGTTCTCGCTGTCGTCATCCATTGCGTCATTTATATCACTTCCCTGCGACACCTTCGCAATGCTGTCATTTATTGATTTCGCAAAGTATTGATGTCGCGATATTCTGATCCTACATCTTGCCTCTTCTCATGTCTTCTCGATCTTCGCGATATCCTGAAAATTGTATGAAATTCTCCCTGTTTCTAGCGCATATGTAGTTGCAGGAAATCCCACACTACACCCCTCACTAGATTCTACTCAATTAACTCATTTTGAATATGAATTGCTATAGATTTTATTGATTATTTTCTTGAAATGTTTACAAAGAAAGTTAGAACAGAGTTAAGGAAATTACAATCACTCCAAAGTTTCTCTCTCCTAATATCTTGCTCAACAATTCAAAAAGACCTCTGCCACAACAGACTTACTCGACCCTTTATATAGGGTATTACATAGTGGATGACAAATGGCTGTCCTTTATTTTCGGAATAACTCGCGAAGCATCGCAAATGTGTAAGTGTTTGCCCTCGCGACACTCTTAAATCTCGCCAAGTCTTCACACTCTTCTCATGTTCTGGCTTTCGTCATCCATTGCGTCATTTATATCACTTCCCTGCGACACCTTCGCAATGCTGTCATTTATTGATCTCGCAAAGTATTGATGTCGCGATATTCTGATCCTACAAGGACCATGTGACATAGTTACATGTCTTGACCGTTGGCCCTTTTACCATCAAAATGCACTCCTCTTGAGTGATTTTCCTAACTCAAAAGTGTCATAAGTGGTAAAAATTAGGTAAAGTTACAACAAAAATCGGAAACGGGTCTTTGGATACCATATTATGGAAAAAATTCCAAAAGTTGAACACCATTTCCCATCAAAGTAGATGCTTCCTCGGGTGTATTTAGTAATCCCAGCTCATTAAATTCAAATGGGACATTTCCCTAGCCCTGGGAAGCATCCATAAAAGCGCTCCAAAAGCGCTCTAAAACAAAAAACGTCCTTTTGCCCTCTTCAACGATGGAATATTGCTAAAAATCTCAGACCATGTGACATAGTTACATGTCTTGACCGTTGGCCATTTTCCCATCAAAATGCACTCCTCTTGAGTGATTTTCCGTAACTCAAAAGCGCAATAAGTGGTAAAAATTAGGCAAAATTACCACAAAAATCGGTAAAACGGGTCTTTGATACCATATTATGGAAAAAATCCAAAAAGTTGAACACCATTTCCCATAAAAGTAGATGCCTCCCGGTGTATTTAGTAATCCCAAATTTCATTGGTTTCAAACGGACATTTTCCTACCAGGGAAGCATCCATAAAAGCGCTCCAAAAACGTAAAACGCCCTTTTTGCCCTCTTCAACGATGGAATATTGCTAAAAATTTGAGGACCATGTGACATAGTTACATATCTTGACCGTTGGCCCTTTTCCCATCAAAATTCACTCCTCTTGAGTGATTTTCCGGAACTCAAAAGTGTCATAAGTGGTAAAAATTAGGCAAAGTTACAACAAAAATCGGTAAAACGGGTCTTTGGATACCATATTATGGAAAAAATTCCAAAACGTTGAACACCATTTCCCATCAAAGTAGATGCTTCCTGGGTGTATTTTGTAATCCCAACTCATTGGTTTCAAATGGGACATTTTCCTAGCCTATGGGAAGCATCCATAAAAGCACTCCAAAAGCGCTCTGGAAAACGTAAAACGTCCTTTTTGCCATCTCAAACGATGGCATATTGCTAAAACTCTGAGGACCATCTGACATAGTTACATGTATTGACCGTTGTCCCTTTGCCATCAAAATGCACTCCTCTTGAGTGATTTTTTGGAACTCAAAGTGCAATAAGTGGTAAAAATTAGCAAAATTACCACAAAAATCGGTAAAATGGGTCTTTGGATACCATATTATGGAAAAAAAATTCCAAAAAATTGAACACCAATTCCCATCAAAGTAGATGCCTCTTGAGTGTATTTAGTAATCCCACTCATTAGTTTCAAACTGTAAGTTTCCTAGCCTCGTGGGAAGCATCCATAAAAGCGCTCGGAAAACAGAAAACGACCTTTTTGCCCTCTTGAATGATGGAATATTGCTAAAAAACTGAGGACCATGTGACATAGTTACATGTCTTGACCGTTGGCCCTTTTCCCATCAAAATGCACTCCTCTTGAGTGATTTTCCTGAATCGAAAAGTGTCATAAGTGGTAAAAATTAGGCAAAGTTACAACAAAAATCTAAAACGGGTCTTTGGATAACATATTATGGAAAAATTCCAAAAAGTTGAACACCATTTCCCATCAAAGTAGATGCTTCCTGGTGTATTTAGTAATCCCACTCATTGGTTTCAAATGGGACATTTTCCTAGCTCGTGGAAGCATCCATAAAAGCGCTCCAAAAGCTCTCGGAAACAAAACGACCTTTTTGCCCTCTTCAACGATGGAATATTGATAAAAACTGAGGACCATGTGACATAGTTACATTTCTTGACCGTTGGCCATTTTCCCATCAAAATGCACTCCTCTAGAGTGATTTTCCAGAACTCAAAAGTGCAATAAGTGGTAAAAATTAGGCAAAAGTACCACAAAATCGGTAGAAACGGGTCTTTGGATACCATATTATGGAAAAATTCCAAAATGTTGAACACCATTTCCCATCAAAGTAGATGCCTCCCTGGTGTATTTAGTAATCCCAGCTTTCATTGGTTTCAAACGGACATTTTCCTAGCCTCGTGGGAAGCATCAATAAAAGCGCCCAAAAACGTAAACGTCCTTTTGCCCTCTTCAACGATGGAATATTGCTAAAAACTGAGGACCATGTGACATAGTTACATGTCTTGACCGTTGGCCCTTTTCCCATCAAAATGCACTCCTCTTGAGTGATTTTCTGAAATCAAAAGTGTCATAAGTGGTAAAAATTAGGCAAAATTACCACAAAATTCCAGAAACGGGTCTTTGGATACCATATTATGGAAAAATTCCAAAAAGTTGAACACCATTTCCCATCAAAGTAGATGCCTCCTGGGTGTATTTAGTAATCCCAGCTCATTGGTTTCAAACGGGACATTTTCCTAGCCTGTGGGAAGCATCCATAAAAGCGCTCCAAAAACAGAAAACGTCCTTTTTGCCCTCTTCAACGATGGAATATTGCTAAAAAACTGAGGACCATGTGACATAGTTACATTTCTTGACCGTTGGCCCTTTTCCCATCAAAATGCACTCCTCTTGAGTGATTTTCCTAACTCAAAAGTGCAATAAGTGGTAAAAATTAGGCAAAATTACCACAAAAATCGGTAAAACGGTCTTTGGATACCATATTATGGAAATAATTCCAAAATTTGAACACCATTTCCCATAAAATTAGATGCTTCCTGAGTGTATTTAGTAATCCCAGCTCATTGGTTTCAAACGGACATTTTCCTAGCCTGTGGAAGGATCCATAAAAGCGCTCCAAAAGCGCTCGGGAAAACAAAAACGACCTTTTACCATCTGAAACGATGGAATATTTCTAAAACTCTGAGGACCATCTGACATAGTTACATGTCTTGACCATTGGTCCTTTTCCCATCAAAATGCACTCCTCTTGAGTGATTTTCCTAACTCAAAAGTGTCATAAGTGGTAAAAATTAGGCAAAATTACAAAAAAAATTAAAACGGGTCTTTGATACCATATTATGGAAAAAATTCCAAAAAGGTGAACACCATTTACCATCAAAGTAAATGCTTCCCGGGTTGTATTTAGTAATCCCAGCTCATTGGTTTCAAATGGGACATTTTCCTAGCCTCGTGGAAGCATCCATAAAAGCGCTCGGAAAACGTAAAAACAACCTTTTTGCCCTTTTCAACGATGGAATATTGCTAAAAAACCGAGGACCATGTGACATATTTACATGTCTTGACCGTTGGCCCTTTTCCCATCAAAATGCACTCTTCTTGAGTGATTTTCCGAACTCAAAAGTGTCATAAGTGGTAAAAATTAGGCAAAGTTACAACAAAAATCTAGAAACGGGTCTTTGGATACCATATTATGGAAAAAATTCCAAAAAGTTGAACACCATTTCCCATCAAAGTAGATGCTTCCCGGGTGTATTTAGTAATCCCAAACTCATTAAATTCAAATGGGACATTTCCCTAGCTGTGGAAGCATCCATAAAAGCGCTCCAAAAGCGCTCGGAAAAATGTAAACGACCTTTTTGCCCTCTTCAACGATGGAATATTGCTAAAAACCGAGGACCATGTGACATAGTTACATGTCTTGACTGTTGACCCTTTTCCCATCAAAATGCACTTTCTTGAGTGATTTTCCTGAACTGAAAAGTGTCATAAGTGGTAAAAATTAGGCAAAGTTACAACAAAAATCTGTGAAACGGGTCTTTGGATAACATATTATGGAAAAAATTCCAAAAAGTTGAACACCATTTCCCATCAAAGTAGATGCTTCCCGGGTGTATTTAGTAATCCCACCATTGGTTTCAAATGGGACATTTTCCTAGCCTGTGGGAAGCACCATAAAAGCGCTCCAAAAGCGCTCGGAAAACAGAAAACGACCTTTTTGCCCTCTTCAACGATGGAATATTGCTAAAAAATTGAGGACCATGTGACATAGTTACATGTCTTGACCGTTGGCCCTTTTCCCATCAAAATGCACTTCTCTTGAGTGATTTTCCGGAACTGAAAAGTGTCATAAGTGGTAAAAATTAGGCAAAGTTACAACAAAATCTGGCAGAAACTGTCTTTGGATAACATATTATGGAAAAATTCCAAAAAGTTGAACACCATTTCCCATCAAAGTAGATGCTTCCCCGGGTGTATTTAGTAATCCCAGCTCATTGGTTTCAAATGGGACATTTTCCTAGCTCTGGAAGCATCCATAAAAGCGCTCCAAAAAGCTCTCGGAAAAAAATGTAAAACGACCTTTTTGCCCTCTTCAACGATGGAATATTGCTAAAAAACTGAGGACCATGTGACATAGTTACATGTCTTGACCGTTGGCCCTTTTCCCATCAAAATGCACTTCTCTTGAGTGATTTTCCGGAACTGAAAAGTGTCATAAGTGGTAAAAATTAGGCAAAGTTACAACGAAAATCCAGAAACGGGTCTTTGGATAACATATTATGGAAAAATTCCAAAAAGTTGAACACCATTTACCATCAAAATAGATTCCTCCTGATTGTATTTAGAAATCCCAGCTCATTGGTTTCAAAGGGGTAATTTTTTCTAGCCTGTGGGAAGCATCCATAAAAGCGCTAGGAAAACAGAAAACTACCTTTTTGCCCACTTAAACGATGGAATATTGCTAAAAATCTCAGGACCATGTGACATAGTTACATGTCTTGACCGCTGGCCATTTTCCCATCAAATGCACTCTCTTGAGTGATTTTCCCGTAACTCAAAAGTGCAATAAGTGGTAAAAATTAGGCAAAGTTACCACAAAAATCCAGAAACGGGTCTTTGGATACCATATTATGGAAAAATTCCAAAAAGTTGAACACCATTTCCCATCAATGTAGATGCTTCCTGGGTGTATTTAGTAATCCCAGCTCATTAAATTCAAATAGGACATTTCCCTAGCCTGTGGGAAGCATCCATAAAAGCGCTCCAAAAGCGCTCGGAAAGAGGAAAACGACCATTTGGCCCTCTTCAACGATGGAATATTGCTAAAAACTCCGAGGACCATGTGACATAGTTACATGTCTTGACCGTTGGCCCTTTTCCCATCAAAATGCACTCCTCTTGAGTGATTTTCCGGAACTGAAAAGTGTCATAAGTGGTAAAAATTAGGCAAAGTTACAACAAAAATCGGTAAAACGGGTCTTTGGATAACATATTATGGAAAAAATTCCAAAACGTTAAACACCATTTTCCATCACATTAGATGCTTCCTGGGTGTATTTAGTAATCCCAGTTCATTGGTTTCAAATGGGACATTTTCCTAGCCTGTGGGAAGCATCCATAAAAGCGCTCCAAAAGCGCTCGAAAAACAGAAAACGTCCTTTTTGCCCTCTTCAACGATGGAATATTGCTAAAAATCTCAGGACCATGTGACATAGTTACATGTCTTGACCGTTGGCCATTTTCCCATCAAAATGCACTCCTCTTGAGTGATTTTCCAGAACTCAAAAGTGCAATAAGTGGTAAAAATTAGGCAAAATTACCACAAAAATCCAGAAACGGGTCTTTGGATACCATATTATGGAAAAAATTCCAAAAAGTCGAACACCATTTCCCATCAAAGTAGATGCCTCCTGAGTTTATTTAGTAATCCCAGCTCATTTGTTTCAAACGGGTAAGTTTCCTAGCCTGTGGGAAGCATCCATAAAAGCGCTCCAAAGCGCTGAAACGTAAAACGACCTTTTTGCCCTCTTCAACGATGGAATATTGCTAAAAAATTGAGGACCATGTGACATAGTTACATGTCTTGACCGTTGGCCCTTTTCCCATCAAAATGCACTCCTCTTGAGTGATTTTCCGGAACTCAAAAGTGTCATAAGTGGTAAAAATTAGTCAAAATTACAACGAAAATCGGTAAAACGGGTCTTTGGATACCATATTATGGAAAAAATTCCAAAAAGTTGAACACCATTTCCCATAAAATTAGATGCCTCCTGAGTGTATTTAGTAATCCCAGCTCATTGGTTTCAAACGGACATTTTCCTAGCCTGTGGGAAGGATCCATAAAAGCGCTCCAAAAGCTCTCGGAAAACAGAAAACGACCTTTTTGCCATCTGAAACGATGGAATATTGCTAAAACTCTGAGGACCATCTGACATAGTTACATGTCTTGACCGTTGGCCCTTTTCCCATCAAAATGCACTCCTCTTGAGTGATTTTGCGGAAATCAAAAGTGCCATAAGTGGTAAAAATAGGCAAAATTACCACAAAAATCCAGAAACTAGTCTTTGGATACCATATTATGGAAAAATTCCAAAAAGTTGAACACCATTTCCCATCAAAGTAGATGCCTCCTGGATTTATTTAGTAATCCCACTCATTTGTTTCAAATGGGACATTTTCCTAGCCTATGGGAAGCATCCATAAAAGCACTCCAAAAGGGCTCTGAAAAGCGTAAAACGTCCTTTTGCCATCCAAACGATGGAATATTGCTAAAACTCGAGGACCATCTCGACATAGTTACATGTATTGACCGTTGTCCCTTTTCCCATCAAAATGCACTCCTCTTGAGTGATTTTTTGGAACTCAAAAGTACAATAAGTGGTAAAATTAGGCAAAATTACCACAAAATCGGTAAAATGGGTCTTTGGATACCATATATTATTATAAAAAATTCCAAAAATTAAACGCCAATTCCCATCAAAGTAGATGCCTCTTGAGTGTATTTAGTAATCCCAGCTCATTAGTTTCAAACGGGTAAGTTTCCTAGCCTGTGGAAGCATCCATAAAAGCGCTCCAAAAGCGCTCTGAAACAAAACGACCTTTTTGCCCTCTTCAACGATGGAATATTGCTAAAAACCGAGGACTATGTGACATAGTTACATGTCTTGACCGTTGGCCCTTTTCCCATCAAAATGCACTCCTCTTGAGTGATTTTCCTAACTCAAAAGTGTCATAAGTGGTAAAAATTAGGCAAAGTTACAACGAAAAAAATCCAGAAACGGGTCTTTGGATAACATATTATGGAAAAAATTCCAAAAAGTTGAACACCATTTCCCAATAAAGTAGATGCTTCCTGGGTGTATTTAGTAATCCCAATCATTGGTTTCAAACAGTAAGTTTCTAGCCTCCGTGGAAGCATCCATAAAAGCGCTCCAAAAGCGCTCTAAAAATGTAAAACGACCTTTTTGCCCTCTTCAACGATGGAATATTGCTAAAAATCTCAGACCATGTGACATAGTTACATGTCTTGACCGTTGGCCATTTTCCCATCAAAATGCACTCCTCTTGAGTGATTTTCCGTAACTCAAAAGTGCAATAAGTGGTAAAAATTAGGCAAAGTTACCACAAAAATCCAGAAACGGGTCTTTGGATACCATATTATGGAAAAAATTCCAAAAAGTTGAACACCATTTCCATCAAAGTAGATGCTTCCCGGTGTATTTAGTAATCCCACTCATTAAATTCAAATAGGACATTTCCCTAGCCTGTGAAGCATCCATAAAAGCGCTCCAAAAGCGCTCTGAAATGTAAAACGACCATTTTGCCCTCTTCAACGATGGAATATTGCTAAAAACCGAGGACCATGTGACATAGTTACATGTCTTGACCGTTGGCCCTTTTCCCATCAAAATGCACTCCTCTTGAGTGATTTTCCTGAACCGAAAAGTGTCATAAGTGGTAAAATTAGGCAAAGTTACAACAAAATCTGGTAGAAACGGGTCTTTGGATAACATATTATGGAAAAAATTCCAAAAAGTTGAACACCATTTCCCATCAAAGTAGATGCTTCCCGGGTGTATTTAGTAATCCCACTCATTAAATTCAAATGGGACATTTCCTAGCCTGTGGAAGCATCCATAAAAGCGCTCCAAAAGCGCTCTAAAATGAAAAACGACCTTTTGCCCTCTTCAACGATGGAATATTGCAAAAAACTGAGGACCATGTGACATAGTTACATGTCTTGACCGTTGACCCTTTTCCCATCAAAATGCACTTCTCTTGAGTGATTTTCTGGAACTGAAAAGTGTCATAAGTGGTAAAAATTAGGCAAAGTTACAACAAAAATCGGTAAAACGGGTCTTTGGATAACATATTATGGAAAAAATTCCAAAAAGTTGAACACCATTTCCCATCAAAGTAGATGCTTCCCCGGGTGTATTTAGTAATTCCACTCATTGGTTTCAAATGGGACATTTTCCTAGCCTGTGGAAGCACTATAAAAGCGCTCCAAAAGCGCTCGGAAAATGAAAAACGACCTTTTTGCCCTCTTTCAACGATGGAATATTGCTAAAAAACCGAGGACCATGTGACATAGTTACATGTCTTGACCGTTGGCCCTTTTCCCATCAAAATGCACTTCTTTTGAGTGATTTTCCTAATCGAAAAGTGTCATAAGTGGTAAAAATTAGGCAAAGTTACAACGAAAATCCAGAAACGGGTCTTTGGATACCATATTATGGAAAAAATTCCAAAAGTTGAACACCATTTCCCATCAAAGTAGATGCTTCCTGGGTGTATTTAGTAATCCCAACTCATTGGTTTCAAATGGGCCATTTTCCTAGCCTCAGGAAGCATCCATAAAAGCGCTCCAAAAGCGCTCGGAAAATGTAAAACGTCCTTTTGCCCTCTTCAATGATGGAATATTGCTAACAATCTCAGGACCATGTGACATAGTTACATGTCTTGACCGTTGTCCATTTTCCCATCAAAATGCACTCCTCTTGAGTGATTTTCTGGAACTGAAAAGTGTCATAAGTGGTAAAAATTAGGCAAAGTTACAACAAAATCTCCAGAAACGGGTCTTTGGATAACATATTATGGAAAAAATTCCAAAAGTTGAACACCATTTCCCATCAAAGTAGATGCTTCCCGGTGTATTTAGTAATCCCACTCATTGGTTTCAAATGGGACATTTTCCTAGCCTCGTGGGAAGCACTCCATAAAAGCGCTCCAAAAGCGCTCTGAAAACAGAAACGACCTTTTGCCCTCTTCAACGATGGAATATTGCTAAAAAATTGAGGACCATGTGACATAGTTACATGTCTTGACCGTTGGCCCTTTTCCCATCAAAATGCACTTCTCTTGAGTGATTTTCCTGAATCGAAAAGTGTCATAAGTGGTAAAAATTAGGCAAAGTTACAACAAAATCGGTAAAACGGGTCTTTGGATAACATATTATGGAAAAAATTCCAAAAGTTGAACACCATTTCCCATCAAAGTAGATGCTTCCTGGGTGTATTTAGTAATCCCACTCATTGGTTTCAAATGGGACATTTTCCTAGCCTGTGGAAGCATCCATAAAAGCGCTCCAAAAGCTCTCGGAAAAACAAAACGACCTTTTGCCCTCTTCAACGATGGAATATTGCTAAAAACCGAGGACCATGTGACATAGTTACATGTCTTGACCAAGCTGGCCCTTTTCCCATCAAAATGCACTTCTCTTGAGTGATTTTCCGGAACTGAAAAGTGTCATAAGTGGTAAAAATTAGGCAAAGTTACAACGAAAAATCGGAAACGGGTCTTTGGATAACATATTATGGAAAAAATTCCAAAAGTTGAACACCATTTCCCATCAAAGTAGATGCTTCATGGGTGTATTTAGTAATCCCAACCATTGGTTTCAAACAAAGTTTCCTAGCTCGGGAAGCATCCATAAAAGCGCTCCAAAAGCGCTCTGAAAATGTAAAACGACCTTTTTGCCCTCTTCAACGATGGAATATTGCTAAAAATCTCAGGACCATGTGACATAGTTACATGTCTTGACCGTTGGCCATTTTCCCATCAAAATGCACTCCTCTTGAGTGATTTTCCGAACTCAAAAGTGCAATAAGTGGTAAAAATTAGGCAAAGTTACCACAAAAAATCGGAAAACGGGTCTTTGGATACCATATTATGGAAAAATTCCAAAAGTTGAACACCATTTCCCATCAAAGTAGATGCTTCCCTGGTGTATTTAGTAATCCCACTCATTAAATTCAAATAGGACATTTCCCTAGCCTCGTGGGAAGCATCCATAAAAGCGCTCCAAAAGCGCTCGGAAAGAGGAAAACGACCATTTGGCCCTCTTCAACGATGGAATATTGCTAAAAAACTGAGGACCATGTGACATAGTTACATGTCTTGACCGTTGGCCCTTTTCCCATCAAAATGCACTCCTCTTGAGTGATTTTCCTAATCGAAAAGTGTCATAAGTGGTAAAAATTAGGCAAAGTTACAACAAAAAATCGGTAAAACGGGTCTTTGGATAACATATTATGGAAAAATTCCAAAACGTTAAACACCATTTTCCATCACATTAGATGCTTCCCCTGGGTGTATTTAGTAATCCCAAGCCATTGGTTTCAAATGGGACATTTTCCTAGCCCGTGGAAGCATCCATAAAAGCGCTCCAAAAGCGCTCGAAAAAGAAAACGTCCTTTTGCCCTCTTCAACGATGGAATATTGCTAAAAATCTCAGACCATGTGACATAGTTACATGTCTTGACCGTTGGCCATTTTCCCATCAAAATGCACTCCTCTTGAGTGATTTTCCAGAACTCAAAAGTGCAATAAGTGGTAAAATTAGGCAAAATTACCACAAAATCGTAAAACGGGTCTTTGGATACCATATTATGGAAAAAATTCCAAAAAGTCGAACACCATTTCCCATCAAAGTAGATGCCTCCTGAGTTTATTTAGTAATCCCAGCTCATTTGTTTCAAACGGGTAAGTTTCCTAGCCTGTGGGAAGCATCCATAAAAGCGCTCCAAAAGCGCTCGGAAAATGAAACGACCTTTTTGCCCTCTTCAACGATGGAATATTGCTAAAAATTGAGGACCATGTGACATAGTTACATGTCTTGACCGTTGGCCCTTTTCCCATCAAAATGCACTCCTCTTGAGTGATTTTCCTAACTCAAAAGTGTCATAAGTGGTAAAAATTAGTCAAAATTACAACGAAAATCGGTAAACGGGTCTTTGGATACCATATTATGGAAAAAATTCCAAAAAGTTGAACACCATTTCCCATAAAATTAGATGCCTCCTGAGTGTATTTAGTAATCCCAGCTCATTGGTTTCAAACGGACATTTTCCTAGCCTGTGGGAAGGATCCATAAAAGCGCTCCAAAAGCTCTCTTAAAACGAAAACGACCTTTTTGCCATCTCAAACGATGGAATATTGCTAAAACTCGAGGACCATCCGACATAGTTACATGTCTTGACCGTTGGCCCTTTTCCCATCAAAATGCACTCCTCTTGAGTGATTTTGCTGAAATCAAAAGTGCCATAAGTGGTAAAAATAGGCAAAATTACCACAAAATCGGTAAAACGGTCTTTGGATACCATATTATGGAAAAAATTCCAAAAAAGTTGAACACCATTTCCCATCAAAGTAGATGCCTCCTGGATTTATTTAGTAATCCCAGCTCATTTGTTTCAAATGGGACATTTTCCTAGCCTATGGGAAGCATCCATAAAAGCACTCCAAAAGGGCTCTAAAACAGAAACGTCCTTTTTGCCATCCGAAACGATGGAATATTGCTAAAACTCGAGGACCATCTCGACATAGTTACATGTATTGACCGTTGTCCCTTTTCCCATCAAAATGCACTCCTCTTGAGTGATTTTTTGGAACTCAAAAGTACAATAAGTGGTAAAAATTAGGCAAAATTACCACAAAAATCGGTAAAATGGGTCTTTGGATACCATATATTATTATAAAAAATTCCAAAAAATTAAACGCCAATTCCCATCAAAGTAGATGCCTCTTGAGTGTATTTAGTAATCCCACTCATTAGTTTCAAACTGTAAGTTTCCTAGCTGTGGGAAGCATCCATAAAAGCGCTCGAAAAACGTAAAACGACCTTTTGCCCTCTTCAACGATGGAATATTGCTAAAAACTGAGGACTATGTGACATAGTTACATGTCTTGACCGTTGGCCCTTTTCCCATCAAAATGCACTCCTCTTGAGTGATTTTCCTAACTCAAAAGTGTCATAAGTGGTAAAAATTAGGCAAAGTTACAAGGAAAATCTCCAGAAACTAGTCTTTGGATAACATATTATGGAAAAAATTCCAAAAAGTTGAACACCATTTCCCAATAAAGTAGATGCTTCCCGGGTGTATTTAGTAATCCCACCATTGGTTTCAAACAGTAAGTTTCCTAGCCTGTGGAAGCATCCATAAAAGCGCTCCAAAAGCGCTGAAAATGTAAAAACGACCTTTTGCCCTCTTCAACGATGGAATATTGCTAAAAATCTCAGACCATGTGACATAGTTACATGTCTTGACCGTTGGCCATTTTCCCATCAAAATGCACTCCTCTTGAGTGATTTTCCGTAACTCAAAAGTGCAATAAGTGGTAAAAATTAGGCAAAGTTACCACAAAAATCTAGAAACGGGTCTTTGGATACCATATTATGGAAAAAATTCCAAAAAGTTGAACACCATTTCCCATCAAAGTAGATGCTTCCTGGGTGTATTTAGTAATCCCACTCATTAAATTCAAATAGGACATTTCCTAGCCTCGTGGGAAGCATCCATAAAAGCGCTCCAAAAGCGCTCGGAAAAACGTAAAACGACCATTTTGCCCTCTTCAACGATGGAATATTGCTAAAAAATCGAGGACCATGTGACATAGTTACATGTCTTGACCGTTGGCCCTTTTCCCATCAAAATGCACTCCTCTTGAGTGATTTTCCTGAATCGAAAAGTGTCATAAGTGGTAAAAATTAGGCAAAGTTACAACAAAATCTAGAAACGGGTCTTTGGATAACATATTATGGAAAAAATTCCAAAAAGTTGAACACCATTTCCCATCAAAGTAGATGCTTCCTGGGTGTATTTAGTAATCCCTGCTCATTAAATTCAAATGGGACATTTCCCCTAGCCTCGTGGAAGCATCCATAAAAGCGCTCCAAAAGCGCTGGAAAACGAAACGACCTTTTTGCCCTCTTCAACGATGGAATATTGCTAAAAACCGAGGACCATGTGACATAGTTACATGTCTTGACCGTTGACCCTTTTCCCATCAAAATGCACTTCTCTTGAGTGATTTTCTCGAACCGAAAAGTGTCATAAGTGGTAAAAATTAGGCAAAGTTACAACAAAAATCGGAAACGGTCTTTGATAACATATTATGGAAAAATTCCAAAAAGTTGAACACCATTTCCCATCAAAGTAGATGCTTCCTGGTGTATTTAGTAATTCCAGCTCATTGGTTTCAAATGGGACATTTTCCTAGCCTGTGGGAAGCATCCATAAAAGCGCTCCAAAAGCGCTCTGAAAACGTAAAACGTCCTTTTTGCCTCTTCAACGATGGAATATTGCTAACAATCTCAGGACCATGTGACATAGTTACATGTCTTGACCGTTGTCCATTTTCCCATCAAAATGCACTCCTCTTTGAGTGATTTTTCTAACTCAAAGTGCAATAAGTGGTAAAAATTAGGCAAAATTACCACAAAAATTCCAGAAAACGGGTCTTTAGATACCATATTATGGAAAAAATTCCAAAAAGTTGAACACCATTTCCCATCAAAGTAGATGCTTCCTGGTGTATTTAGTAATCCCATCTCATTGGTTTCAAATGGGACATTTTCCTAGCTTTCGTGGGAAACATCCATAAAAGCGCTCCAACAGAGCTCTAAAAATGAAAACGTCCTTTTGCCCTCTTCAACGATGGAATATTGCTAAAAATCTCAGGACCATGTGACATAGTTACATGTCTTGACCGTTGGCCCTTTTCCCATCAAAATGCACTCCTCTTGAGTGATTTTGCGGAAATCAAAAGTGCCATAAGTGGTAAAAATAGGCAAAATTACCACAAAAATCGGTAAAACGGGTCTTTGGATACCATATTATGGAAATAATTCCAAAAATTTAAACACCATTTCCCATAAAATTAGATGCTTCCTGAGTGTATTTAGTAATCCCAGCTCATTGGTTTCAAACGGGACATTTTCCTAGCCTGTGGGAAGGATCCATAAAAGCGCTCGGAAAACAGAAAACGACCTTTTTACCATCTGAAACGATGGAATATTTCTAAAACTCTGAGGACCATCTGACATAGTTACATGTCTTGACCATTGGTCCTTTTCCCATCAAAATGCACTCCTCTTGAGTGATTTTCCGGAACTCAAAAGTGTCATAAGTGGTAAAAATTAGGCAAAATTACAAAAAAAATCGGTAAAACGGGTCTTTGGATACCATATTATGGAAAAAATTCCAAAAAGGTGAACACCATTTACCATCAAAGTAAATGCTTCCTGGTTGTATTTAGTAATTCCAGCTCATTGGTTTCAAATGGGACATTTTCCTAGCCTGTGGGAAGCATCCATAAAAGCGCTCGGAAAACAGAAAACAACCTTTTTGCCCTTTTCAACGATGGAATATTGCTAAAAAACTGAGGACCATGTGACATATTTACATGTCTTGACCGTTGGCCCTTTTCCCATCAAAATGCACTCTTCTTGAGTGATTTTCCGGAACTCAAAAGTGTCATAAGTGGTAAAAATTAGGCAAAGTTACAACAAAAATCCAGAAACTAGTCTTTGGATACCATATTATGGAAAAAATTCCAAAAAGTTGAACACCATTTCCCATCAAAGTAGATGCTTCCTGGGTGTATTTAGTAATCCCAGCTCATTAAATTCAAATGGGACATTTCCCTAGCTGTGGAAGCATCCATAAAAGCGCTCCAAAAGCGCTCTGAAAATGTAAACGACCTTTTGCCCTCTTCAACGATGGAATATTGCTAAAAAACGAGGACCATGTGACATAGTTACATGTCTTGACCGTTGACCCTTTTCCCATCAAAATGCACTTCTCTTGAGTGATTTTCTCGAACCGAAAAGTGTCATAAGTGGTAAAAATTAGGCAAAGTTACAACAAAATCTCCAAAACGGGTCTTTGGATAACATATTATGGAAAAAATTCCAAAAAGTTGAACACCATTTCCCATCAAAGTAGATGCTTCCCGGGTGTATTTAGTAATCCCACTCATTGGTTTCAAATGGGACATTTTCCTAGCCTCGTGGGAAGCACCATAAAAGCGCTCCAAAAGCGCTCTTAAAAACGTAAAACGACCTTTTTGCCCTCTTCAACGATGGAATATTGCTAAAAAACTGAGGACCATGTGACATAGTTACATGTCTTGACCGTTGGCCCTTTTCCCATCAAAATGCACTTCTCTTGAGTGATTTTCCGGAACTGAAAAGTGTCATAAGTGGTAAAAATTAGGCAAAGTTACAACAAAATCGGAAAACGGGTCTTTGGATAACATATTATGGAAAAAATTCCAAAAGTTGAACACCATTTCCCATCAAAGTAGATGCTTCCTGGGTGTATTTAGTAATCCCAGCTCATTGGTTTCAAATGGGACATTTTCCTAGCCTGTGGGAAGCATCCATAAAAGCGCTCCAAAAGCTCTCGGAAAACAGAAAACGACCTTTTTGCCCTCTTCAACGATGGAATATTGCTAAAAAACTGAGGACCATGTGACATAGTTACATGTCTTGAACGTTGGCCCTTTTCCCATCAAAATGCACTTCTCTTGAGTGATTTTCCGGAACTGAAAAGTGTCATAAGTGGTAAAAATTAGGCAAAGTTACAACGAAAATCGGTAAAACGGGTCTTTGGATAACATATTATGGAAAAAATTCCAAAAAGTTGAACACCATTTCCCATCAAAGTAGATGCTTCCTGGGTGTATTTAGTAATCCCACTCATTGGTTTCAAACAGGTAAGTTTCCTAGCCTGTGGGAAGCATCCATAAAAGCGCTCGGAAAACAGAAAACGACCTTTTTGCCCTCTTCAACGATGGAATATTGCTAAAAATCTCAGACCATGTGACATAGTTACATGTCTTGACCGTTGGCAATTTTCCCATCAAAATGCACTCCTCTTGAGTGATTTTCCAGAACTCAAAAGTGCAATAAGTGGTAAAAATTAGGCAAAGTTACCACAAAAATCGGTAAAACGGGTCTTTGGATACCATATTACGGAAAAAATTCCAAAAAGTTGAACACCATTTCCCATCAAAGTAGATGCTTCCTGGGTGTATTTAGTAATCCCAGCTCATTAAATTCAAATAGGACATTTCCCTAGCCTGTGGGAAGCATCCATAAAAGCGCTCCAAAAGCGCTCGGAAAGAGGAAAACGACCATTTTGCCCTCTTCAACGATGGGATATTGCTAAAAAACTGAGGACCATGTGACATAGTTACATGTCTTGACCGTTGGCCCTTTTCCCATCAAAATGCACTCCTCTTGAGTGATTTTCCGGAACTGAAAAGTGTCATAAGTGGTAAAAATTAGGCAAAGTTACAACAAAAATCCAGAAACGGGTCTTTGGATAACATATTATGGAAAAATTCCAAAACGTTGAACACCATTTTCCATCACAAAGAGATGCTTCCCTGGTGTATTTAGTAATCCCAGCTCATTGGTTTCAAATGGGACATTTTCCTAGCCTGTGGAAGCATCCATAAAAGCGCTCCAAAAGCGCTCGAAAAAGTAAAACGTCCTTTTTGCCCTCTTCAACGATGGAATATTGCTAAAAATCTCAGACCATGTGACATAGTTACATGTCTTGACCGTTGGCCATTTTCCCATCAAAATGCACTCCTCTTGAGTGATTTTCCGAACTCAAAGTGCAATAAGTGGTAAAAATTAGGCAAAATTACCACAAAAATCTCCAGAAACGGTCTTTAGATACCATATTATGGAAAAAATTCCAAAAAGTCGAACACCATTTCCCATCAAAGTAGATGCCTCCTGAGTTTATTTAGTAATCCCAGCTCATTTGTTTCAAACGGGTAAGTTTCCTAGCCTGTGGGAAGCATCCATAAAAGCGCTCCAAAAGCGCTCGGAAAACAGAAAACGACCTTTTTGCCCTCTTCAACGATGGAATATTGCTAAAAAATTGAGGACCATGTGACATAGTTACATGTCTTGACCGTTGGCCCTTTTCCCATCAAAATGCACTCCTCTTGAGTGATTTTCCGGAACTCAAAAGTGTCATAAGTGGTAAAAATTAGTCAAAATTACAACGAAAATCTCCAGAAACGGGTCTTTGGATACCATATTATGGAAAAATTCCAAAAAGTTGAACACCATTTCCCATAAAATTAGATGCCTCCTGAGTGTATTTAGTAATCCCAGCTCATTGGTTTCAAACGGGACATTTTCCTAGCCTCGTGGGAAGGATCCATAAAAGCGCTCCAAAAGCTCTCGGAAACAAAACGACCTTTTTGCCATCTCAAACGATGGAATATTGCTAAAACTCGAGGACCATCTCGACATAGTTACATGTCTTGACCGTTGGCCCTTTTCCCATCAAAATGCACTCCTCTTGAGTGATTTTGCGAAATCAAAAGTGCCATAAGTGGTAAAAATAGGCAAAATTACCACAAAATCGGAAAACGGGTCTTTGGATACCATATTATGGAAAAAATTCCAAAAAGTTGAACACCATTTCCCATCAAAGTAGATGCCTCCTGGATTTATTTAGTAATCCCAGCTCATTTGTTTCAAATGGGACATTTTCCTAGCCTATGGGAAGCATCCATAAAAGCACTCCAAAAGGGCTCTGGAAACAAACGTCCTTTTTGCCATCCGAAACGATGGAATATTGCTAAAACTCGAGGACCATCTCGACATAGTTACATGTATTGACCGTTGTCCCTTTTCCCATCAAAATGCACTCCTCTTGAGTGATTTTTGAACTCAAAAGTACAATAAGTGGTAAAAATTAGGCAAAATTACCACAAAAATCTAGAAAATGGGTCTTTGGATACCATATATTATTATAAAAAATTCCAAAAAATTAAACGCCAATTCCCATCAAAGTAGATGCCTCTTGAGTGTATTTAGTAATCCCAGCTCATTAGTTTCAAACGGGTAAGTTTCCTAGCCTGTGGGAAGCATCCATAAAAGCGCTCCAAAAGCGCTCGGAAATGAAACGACCTTTTGCCCTCTTCAACGATGGAATATTGCTAAAAAACCGAGGACTATGTGACATAGTTACATGTCTTGACCGTTGGCCCTTTTCCCATCAAAATGCACTCCTCTTGAGTGATTTTCCTAACTCAAAAGTGTCATAAGTGGTAAAAATTAGGCAAAGTTACAACGAAAATCCAGAAACGGGTCTTTGGATAACATATTATGGAAAAAATTCCAAAAAGTTGAACACCATTTCCCATCAAAGTAGATGCTTCCTGGTGTATTTAGTAATCCCAGCTCATTGGTTTCAAACAGTAAGTTTCCTAGCCTCGTGGGAAGCATCCATAAAAGCGCTCCAAAAGCGCTGAAAAAAAAAAACGACCTTTTTGCCCTCTTCAACGATGGAATATTGCTAAAAATCTCAGACCATGTGACATAGTTACATGTCTTGACCGTTGGCCATTTTCCCATCAAAATGCACTCCTCTTGAGTGATTTTCCGAACTCAAAAGTGCAATAAGTGGTAAAAATTAGGCAAAGTTACCACAAAAATCGGGTAGAAACGGGTCTTTGGATACCATATTATGGAAAAAATTCCAAAAAGTTGAACACCATTTCCCATCAAAGTAGATGCTTCCCCGGGTGTATTTAGTAATCCCAGCTCATTAAATTCAAATAGGACATTTCCTAGCCTGTGGGAAGCATCCATAAAAGCGCTCCAAAAGCGCTCTGAAAATGTAAAACGACCATTTTGCCCTCTTCAACGATGGAATATTGCTAAAAAACCGAGGACCATGTGACATAGTTACATGTCTTGACTGTTGGCCCTTTTCCCATCAAAATGCACTCCTCTTGAGTGATTTTCCTGAATCGAAAAGTGTCATAAGTGGTAAAAATTAGGCAAAGTTACAACAAAATCCAGAAACGGGTCTTTGGATAACATATTATGGAAAAAATTCCAAAACGTTGAACACCATTTCCCATCAAAGTAGATGCTTCCTCGGGTGTATTTAGTAATCCCAGCTTCATTGGTTTCAAATGGGACATTTTCCTAGCCTGTGGGAAGCATCCATGTGGGGCGCTCCAAAAGCGCTGGAAAATGAAAACGTCCTTTATGCCCTCTTCAACGATGGAATATTGCTAAAAATCTCAGCACCATGTGACATAGTTACATGTCTTGACCTTTGGCCATTTTCCCATCAAAATGCACTCCTCTTGAGTGATTTTCCCGAACTCAAAAGTGCAATAAGTGGTAAAAATTAGGCAAAATTACCACAAAAATCCAGAAACGGGTCTTTGGATACCATATTATGGAAAAAATTCCAAAAAGTCGAACACCATTTCCCATCAAAGTAGATGCCTCCCGAGTGTATTTAGTAATCCCAGCTCATTTGTTTCAAACGGGTAAGTTTCCTAGCCTCGTGGGAAGCATCCATAAAAGCGCTCCAAAAGCGCTCTGAAAATGTAAAACGACCTTTTTGCCCTCTTCAACGATGGAATATTGCTAAAAATTGAGGACCATGTGACATAGTTACATGTCTTGACCGTTGGCCCTTTTCCCATCAAAATGCACTCCTCTTGAGTGATTTTCCTAACTCAAAAGTGTCATAAGTGGTAAAAATTAGTCAAAATTACAACGAAAATCGGAAAACGGTCTTTGGATACCATATTATGGAAAAAATTCCAAAAAGTTGAACACCATTTCCCATAAAATTAGATGCCTCCCGAGTGTATTTAGTAATCCCAGCTCATTGGTTTCAAACGGACATTTTCCTAGCCTGTGGGAAGGATCCATAAAAGCGCTCCAAAAGCTCTCTTTAAACAAAAACGACATTTTTGCCATCCGAAACGATGGAATATTGCTAAAACTCTGAGGACCATCTCGACATAGTTACATGTCTTGACCGTTGGCCCTTTTCCCATCAAAATGCACTCCTCTCTTGAGTGATTTTGCGGAAATCAAAAGTGCCATAAGTGGTAAAAATAGGCAAAATTACCACAAAAATCGGTGAAACTGGTCTTTGGATACCATATTATGGAAAAAATTCCAAAAAGTTGAACACCATTTCCCATCAAAGTAGATGCCTCCTGGATTTATTTAGTAATCCCAGCTCATTTGTTTCAAATGGGACATTTTCCTAGCCTATGGGAAGCATCCATAAAAGCACTCCAAAAGGGCTCGGAAAACAGAAAACGTCCTTTTTGCCATCTGAAACGATGGAATATTGCTAAAACTCTGAGGACCATCTGACATAGTTACATGTATTGACCGTTGTCCCTTTTCCCATCAAAATGCACTCCTCTTGAGTGATTTTTTGGAACTCAAAAGTACAATAAGTGGTAAAAATTAGGCAAAATTACCACAAAAATCCAAAATGGGTCTTTGGATACCATATATTATTATAAAAATTCCAAAAATTAAACGCCAATTCCCATCAAAGTAGATGCCTCTTGAGTGTATTTAGTAATCCCAGCTCATTAGTTTCAAACGGGTAAGTTTCCTAGCGGTGGGAAGCATCCATAAAAGCGCTCCAAAAGCGCTCGGAAAACAGAAAACGACCTTTTTGCCCTCTTCAACGATGGAATATTGCTAAAAACTGAGGACTATGTGACATAGTTACATGTCTTGACCGTTGGCCCTTTTCCCATCAAAATGCACTCCTCTTGAGTGATTTTCCGGAACTCAAAAGTGTCATAAGTGGTAAAAATTAGGCAAAGTTACAACGAAAATCGGTAAAACGGGTCTTTGGATAACATATTATGGAAAAAATTCCAAAAAAGTTGAACACCATTTCCCATCAAAGTAGATGCTTCCTGGGTGTATTTAGTAATCCCAGCTCATTGGTTTCAAACAGGTAAGTTTCCTAGCCTGTGGGAAGCATCCATAAAAGCGCTCCAAAAGCGCTCGGAAAACAGAAAACGACCTTTTTGCCCTCTTCAACGATGGAATATTGCTAAAAATCTCAGGACCATGTGACATAGTTACATGTCTTGACCGTTGGCCATTTTCCCATCAAAATGCACTCCTCTTGAGTGATTTTCCAGAACTCAAAAGTGCAATAAGTGGTAAAAATTAGGCAAAGTTACCACAAAAATCGGTAAAACGGGTCTTTGGATACCATATTATGGAAAAAATTCCAAAAAGTTGAACACCATTTCCCATCAAAGTAGATGCTTCCTGGGTGTATTTAGTAATCCCAGCTCATTAAATTCAAATAGGACATTTCCCAGCCTCGTGGGAAGCATCCATAAAAGCGCTCCAAAAGCGCTCGGAAAATAAAACGACCATTTTGCCCTCTTCAACGATGGAATATTGCTAAAAAACTGAGGACCATGTGACATAGTTACATGTCTTGACCGTTGGCCCTTTTCCCATCAAAATGCACTCCTCTTGAGTGATTTTCCGGAACTGAAAAGTGTCATAAGTGGTAAAAATTAGGCAAAGTTACAACAAAAATCGGTAAAACGGGTCTTTGGATAACATATTATGGAAAAAAATTCCAAAACGTTGAACACCATTTCCCATCAAAGTAGATGCTTCCCGGGTGTATTTAGTAATCCCGCTTCATTGGTTTCAAATGGGACATTTTCCTAGCCTCGTGGGAAGCATCCATAAAAGCGCTCCAAAAGCGCTCGGGAAAATGTAAAACGTCCTTTTTGCCCTCTTCAACGATGGAATATTGCTAAAAATCTCAGCACCATGTGACATAGTTACATGTCTTGACCGTTGGCCATTTTCCCATCAAAATGCACTCCTCTTGAGTGATTTTCCAGAACTCAAAAGTGCAATAAGTGGTAAAAATTAGGCAAAATTACCACAAAAATCGGTAAAACGGGTCTTTGGATACCATATTATGGAAAAAATTCCAAAAAGTCGAACACCATTTCCCATCAAAGTAGATGCCTCCTGAGTGTATTTAGTAATCCCAGCTCATTTGTTTCAAACGGGTAAGTTTCCTAGCACTTGGAAGCATCCATAAAAGCGCTCCAAAAGCGCTCGGAAATGCAAAAACGACCTTTTGCCCTCTTCAACGATGGAATATTGCTAAAAATTGAGGACCATGTGACATAGTTACATGTCTTGACCGTTGGCCCTTTTCCCATCAAAATGCACTCCTCTTGAGTGCTTTTCCTAACTCAAAAGTGTCATAAGTGGTAAAAATTAGTCAAAATTACAACGAAAATCGGTAAAACGGGTCTTTGGATACCATATTATGGAAAAAATTCCAAAAAGTTGAACACCATTTCCCATAAAATTAGATGCCTCCTGAGTGTATTTAGTAATCCCAGCTCATTGGTTTCAAATGGGACATTTTCCTAGCCTGTGGGAAGGATCCATAAAAGCGCTCCAAAAGCTCTCGGAAAACAGAAAACGACCTTTTTGCCATCTGAAACGATGGAATATTGCTAAAACTCGAGGACCATCTGACATAGTTACATGTCTTGACCGTTGGCCCTTTTCCCATCAAAATGCACTCCTCTTGAGTGATTTTGCGGAAATCAAAAGTGCCATAAGTGGTAAAAATAGGCAAAATTACCATAAAAATCGGTAAAACGGGTCTTTGGATACCATATTATGGAAAAAATTCCAAAAAGTTGAACACCATTTCCCATCAAAGTAGATGCCTCCTGGATTTATTTAGTAATCCCAGCTCATTTGTTTCGAGATGGGACATTTTCCTAGCCTATGGGAAGCATCCATAAAAGCACTCCAAAAGCGCTCTAAAACGTAAAACGTCCTTTTGCCATCCGAAACGATGGAATATTGCTAAAACTCGAGGACCATCTCGACATAGTTACATGTATTGACCGTTGTCCCTTTTCCCATCAAAATGCACTCCTCTTGAGTGATTTTTTGGAACTCAAAAGTACAATAAGTGGTAAAAATTAGGCAAAATTAAAACAAAAATCGGTAAAATGGGTCTTTGGATACCATATGATTATAAAAAATTCCAAAAAATTAAACGCCAATTCCCATCAAAGTAGATGCCTCTTGAGTGTATTTAGTAATCCCAGCTCATTAGTTTCAAACGGGTAAGTTTCCTAGCCTGTGGGAAGCATCCATAAAAGCGCTCCAAAAGCGCTCGGAAACGTAAACGACCTTTTGCCCTCTTCAACGATGGAATATTGCTAAAAAACTGAGGACCATGTGACATAGTTACATGTCTTGACCGTTGGCCCTTTTCCCATCAAAATGCACTCCTCTTGAGTGATTTTCCGGAACTCAAAAGTGTCATAAGTGGTAAAAATTAGGCAAAGTTACAACAAAAATCGGTAAAACGGGTCTTTGGATAACATATTATGGAAAAAATTCCAAAAAGTTGAACACCATTTCCCATCAAAGTAGATGCTTCTTGGGTTTATTTAGTAATCCCAGCTCATTGGTTTAAAATGGGACATTTTCCTAGCTCGTGGGAAGCATCCATAAAAGCGCTCCAAAATCGCTCGGAAAACAGAAAACGTCCTTTTTGCCCTCTTCAACGATGGAATATTGCTAAAAATCTCAGGACCATGTGACATAGTTACATGTCTTGACCGTTGGCCATTTTCCCATCAAAATGCACTCCTCTTGAGTGATTTTCCGAACTCAAAAGAGCAATAAGTGGTAAA